>OZ059802.1:330035-930035 GCA_964057025.1 Standfussiana lucernea | reverse complement strand
TCAGACTGGCAGCCGTCCCAACGTAGTTAGGAAAAAGGTAGGCAGGTGATGAGAGAGAATCTCAGAAGAAATGCCATACAGAAACCGTGATCCCATGTTTCAGCTCCGCAAGGTCGTATTACAAAATGCTCTAATTGCAAAGTTACTTGTTACATTTTACTTATTTCAACATGTTGGTTGTTTTATTGCAAAAATAGATAGATGATCACTTTGTGTCGTCTATCGTAACTTTATTTAAGTGTCTTTGAGTATAACCATTAGTAGTGGTGAGCCGTGCAAGGTAGCGTTTCCGAGAATAGATAGAGTTACCCACCAACCCCGAATATACGACGGTTTTAATTTTACATACTCATTCAAATAATAATAGAGTTTCTTTAGTCTATTAGTAGACACTAATTTATGTTAAACTAATATGTGCTCTAGAATAGAAATTAAGTTTATTTCATAGCTAGCATTTAATTACTTAATAGTAGCTAGATATGTTGTCGGCTCTTTTTGTCTCTAATAAGTAATTAACCTAATGAATTTTGTTTTTAAAGTAAAAAAAAAATTTTGGAATAATGTTCCAATGGGTTGAACATACTACTGAGGTTTTATCTAAAGAAAGCAAAGCCATTTAGGAAATAAGTAGAAAATGTCGCATGAAAACCTTATGATAATTTCAGGAAAAGGCATACCAGCAGAGTTAGTCGTTAGAGTAGAGTGTCGGGCAGACACTCTGTTTTAAAGTGATAACCCTAATTTAAACTCAAAGCGTTATACTTTTAACCCCTCAAACGCGGTTTAACGGAATTTAATCAAGGAGGATAAAATAACTTCGTTGACAACGGATTTTTAATTAAAAAAATACACGTTTAAATAATCCGCTCTCTATTTATAAAATAAATCACTGCTTAAATCGCTTGTCCGGGTTAAGCTTCAAGGATAAGCTGAACTGTTGTAGTTTTTTCAGAGTGGTATAAATTGTTATTTATGTTACGAATGAAGTGGTTATTTTGATGTCCAATTTATTGGATTTATTTCATGCAAAGTGCTTGCGTAACACTCACAATCGCAATACTACTCTAGACATTACGATTAATTGCGTCATTTTAATTGTCCCGAAAGACGGTTTTTTCAAACTTAAGATGCACTAAAGAGGATTTCGAATTTCCTTCAAAATTTTGGGGATTGTGATACAAAGTAGGCTGGGGGCAAGATTCTGGTGAACTTTATTTATTCCATATATTATGTAAACGCAAAACACATAGACAGGAAATAACATACAGATAAATGAGCACAAATGTACCGGTATTTCTTCTTTCTGTAGTATGGAAACGAACGGCAAGTTATCATTGCAGAAATCGGTTCAAATATTTGTACAAAAGGAAATTAAAAATAGTTTTATTAAATAACGGTTCAATATCTGGCATATCTCTGTAGTACCGAAAAACTATTCTTAATATTTGAACACTCTTTATTAAATATCCTAACAGTGATATTACATTCCTCAAATGAGTATCTAAATAAGAAGCAATATGGGCTTGTATCTATACTTTTACCGATATAACAATGACGTCATCACTGTGCCAATAGTTGCTAGCCAGGTCAAGGTCCTTTTAGACCTGCTTAAGATATTGTATTGTTCTAAATAGGCAGATAATATTGATAATGATGATAACAGAATAACTCTAGTGGGTATTCTCTGTGGGCTTTTTTTAAAATGTTTATGGTAATGATGATGGATGGAGAGGGAGAGGAAGGTCTAAGAAAAGATGGATGGATTGTGTGAGGAATGATATGAAAGAGAGAGGAGTAAATGATGCAGTGACGGTTGACAGGGGAGAATGGAAGAAGAAAACGTGTTGCGCCGACCCCGAGTAGAATGGGACGAGGGCAGGAAAATGGTGATGATAACAACAGTGAAATAAAGGTTAAAAGTAATAATTAAGCTAACGGCCAGGTCTCTTGACTTGAGCATTAAAAACACTGAATTTTTAGCCCAGAACCTGTACTATTTCTTGCCAGACCCTTAAAGAAACGAAGGGTCACGAGCTTCTCGAAGCTACCGTCCACATTCCAATATTCCCATCGACCCGGAATCCTAATTCCCAGCACAGTAAATAATTTGAACGGCGCACACCACAGTTGAAAACACTTACAACTTGTTACAAAACTGAAATTGAATTCAAGAAACTTAACTCGACTAGATATAAGTTGGTACATTTGCTCCAGATAACGCTATCTTAGCATAAAAGATTTTTGTTGAAAAAAAAAAACTTGGTTCTTGCATCCGCGCGGTGACGCTAAAGATAATGAGCTCTCCGGGACTTAATTAAAATTGTCTTGGCTGAATTCCCCTTTCAAAATTCATTCGTGGGGTAAAAATATGATAATTTTAACACAATCTTCTCAACGTGTGAGTTAGTTGAAATATAGGTGGTGGTATGCTTAAAATTATAATTTTTCGAGTGAACTCGTGCAGAAATAATTCTTTTATATTTTACGTGGCTTTTAAAACGCGAGTTGAGACGGTCAAAGAATAATATCAACTGTTATTATTGTAACAGCTGTTACTATTCTTTGACCAGGCTAGGTTGTTAAATTTATTTCTTTTACGAAACCTGTTTTTTCTTTGTTTTTTAATTTCATTCTAAAAGCAAAGAACACATGACATACAATTCCCCATGGCAGGAATTTTTTATTTTCCTGGTCCATGAATTTTCCTGTAAATGTTTCATCAAAGAGTGACTGTAATCTCATGAGCTAAATCATTACAGGTCGGCGTAAACAAGACACGAGTATATGTAACGCAACACGACCCAATCCGAGCCATTTCGAGCCATCGTGGGCCATCCCGAGCCACGTTATCTGATATTGTCTTTGTATCAGACCATAAAAGCTGATTATTATGTGTCAATTTTGCAAATTCGTTTATATTGGGAGCTTGTAAAAGCCTTGTCACGAAATTTGACTACATTCTGGCTATCGATTCGACGATGACTGCTAAATATTTGTTTAAATAGTTGAATCAACAGTCATATTTTGTCGATTCTTAATTATATTAACGTCGTGATGGAGGCTCCGTCTCTGATGCACTACATTGTAGGTTCAATTCCGGGCTAGTACCTATATGACTTTTTCAATTAATAATTATGTACTTTCAAAGTATCTTGGAGATTTTGTATTTTTGTAGGAAAAACTTAGATGTCAACTTATTATTTTTCTCTTGCCAAGGAAACCACCGTGCATTGAGCACTCTGTCATATTTTTGCGTGGTTGATATGTTTTTATATTTACTTTAATTGGTCATTTGATATTTTACTTCGTTTCAGTGATGTTTTATATGATCGAAATGTATACATAACAGCAATATTGACTTTGCCGTTGTAGGATTTTATAAACAGGTTCTACGAATTCCAGAACCATACCTTAGCAACAAGAAGAAAACATGCTGCGCCGGCCCCACATAACTTGAGATAAGGGCAGGAGAGTGATGACCTTAGCTACAAGAAAAAGAAGTCTTGATTTATTTGTTGTTACCACCGCTTTAACAAAAATCTTTTTCCAGGAAGATTCCAGGCAAATTATCTCAGACAAACTAATTCTAAAGATGATAGATATCGGCCTACACATATGTACATACACTTTGACCTAAAAAGAAGAAATATTCTGAAAATTTGATAAAGTTGTTCCCTCCAGCTATCCTAAGCAAACTAATCTAAGTAAAGGTAAGTTAATCTAATCTAGCTTAATGTACTTGGTTAAGTAACACGATTCCGATTTTCTCATTATACCGTACTTAGCCGCCGCTTTGAGAACTACTTATAAGTTAAAAATATCGTCTGAATTATTTATATTGCTTGGTATTAACAGTTACAAGTGTGTTTAGTCCTGAATTTGTAATTTTGGAGGCGTGATCTTCATTCCAGATGCTATAGACTTAAGTCGAAGTACAAGATAGTGTCGTGTCTTATTTGTTAAATAGGAAAACAAAACTTATAGGGTATACTGAAGGTTTAGGGTTCAATGTTCGGTGACGAAAATAAATGGGTCTGAATGAGAAAATTTGAAGTCTAGTGGTAATGTAAATAGTAACAATTGGTAGGTAGCATATGAAAATAAGCTTAATCTCAAGTTTGTAGCTTAGTCCCAATATATCTGCTTGGTTCTCAAAACTTTGTAAACCTCCAATTCGAAAATGAGAAAGCTTCGTAAAATCATTCTACTGTATTATAAGTAGTCATAAGATCATAGTTAGGTACTTGTTATTCCGCACTTATCTCTCCTACTAACGTGACAATGGAACCAAAACGATACTTTTACCAACTTCAAGATATTTTCGTACATACCTAATTCCCAAATTCTCGAAGGAAAACAGGTCAAGGTACGCTGGTTCTTTAAACATTTTGTTCGAAATGTCCAGTGTTAAGAGATCTTCTAGACAAAACCGCCCAGCCATCCGTAGTAGGTACAAGTCATCTTTCATAGATCGTGACACCGCTGTCAGGCTCACGCACAACTGAAACAAGTAAAACTTCCAAGCCAAGACAATTGGTTAAAAATAATCGTCACACAGTCAAAAAGCACCCTTGTATCTTGTACCCAAGGTGGGTTTTAGTGTTCGGGTGGAATGGAAAACTGGGTCGAGTACCGTCCTTTAGTTTGACGGTAATTCAATATTATTAAAGCCTCTTCGACGGTGATGTGTCTGTGTTTGACAGCTGGCCGGCCATTCGATGCCATTCGGACGAGCGCCACCCCGACGTGTGGATGTGACTTTACAATTGTATAGCGTATTTAATTTTCTGAAGTTACAGGTGCTGGTTATATTTTTAGTTCTCAAAACTGAGGTATTTAGCCGCATCTGCTTAGACTTGTAGCCGACCCCAAAGTAGTTAGGAACAGGGTAGAATTATGAAGGGGCTTTTTAAGCTTCCGGTAGTAAAAACCTTAGTTCTTTAGTCCACTGTTTTTATTTTTTTTATTTTATTTATTCGGGAAAATAAACAGTTATACATTAAAATCTTACAGTAAGTTATAAATATACAAGGTTTACCTACGACATTTTCCACAACATATTAAAAGTTATATCTAACATTGCGCTATTCAAAGATTTTAAATCAAAAAGACAGTTCAAAGTGAACTTAAAAATAGACAGTCATGCAAACAACAGAGAGAGAGAGACAGAGAGAAGGAGCAATTATTAAACTAACTTTTATATTGTTTTGGAAATTAAACGCAAATTATTATTTAACATCGTTATCTAAGGAAAAAGGAGGGACCTGCTCTTGCATGCGGCTTTGTCCGCGTGTTCTGGTACTCGGTAATAGTGTTGGTTTTCATTGAAATAATTGAAATAAATGAACTGTTTCTATACAAAGATAACATCTGAATAACTTTAAGTCGGTACAGATGAAAAACAGCAATTACATATCTTGCTGTTCAAATAATAAAGAAAATGTGGCTTGTATGTAATCCATCTGTCAAGGTACGAGTGGTGCTTTTTCGTTGACCGTTTAGTAAAGTGACATGAAGTATAAAAGGTGTAAGAAAATGTAAAAGACACTTGAATTCCTTAGGTACTTTAAATATCTTTCATTTAAAATATTCAGGAACGTCTTGAAAATGAATAAATGTGTCTGAAGACAAATCCATAGGTGAACATTCTCCTACTGAAGATGTTCAACCTGTCCTTAAGAGCATGTCTGATGCTCCAGGGCTGACTACTTTCATCGACCATTTCTGTCTATTGATGATTTTAATTTTATCTCCTTGTGGTTCTAGCGCTTGTACATTTTCCAAACAAACGTTTCCCAACAGCGATCCGGAGCTCGAATGAGGCGGCACAGTCAGGGGCAGCTATGTCTGTACACGTAGCTTTAAATGCAAAGTTTTGCTACTGTGTTGATTGTAATTTTATGACGTTACAAATATAGTATTTTGGAACTACTACTATTACGAAATAGGTCTGATTTTCAGAGTTTGAATCGATAATTTCTAATTGTTTACTTATTAGTGCCGATGAAGCAGCCACTGTAAACCTCTCTTAAGGCTCGATATTGTATAGTTTCTTTACATGGCACTGAACAATATCGGGTTGCGGAATAATATTTTTGTTAATATTTTTGTCAGCCTTTTCGCTGCAGCCCTAGCGTGAAGATTAGGTTTTGCTAATGCATGCTTTTGCACTTTTAGCTTCGGTTAAAAGGTCCATCCGCGCCACCAGCTGCCCGATCGACAGAATGTTCATTGTTGTAATGGCTGTTATATCCAGCTTACAGATATTTTCTTCGTAGGTAATATTTACCCTTTTCCGAGTGGTCTCGTATCCGCTTGCTATTCATGGTAGATGTAATCCAAAACCAGTTATAAAACAAATTGAATACTTAGGCCCTCGTGGTGGGTTATTGCCCACTGCTACCCAGAGAGGATCATGTGTCTCAGCAGTGGGAGTGTGTGTGTGTGTGTGTAGGCTGTCGCTACATGCTCGTGTGCCTTCGCAAATTGTCTTTCCTTAGGTTACAAACCATATGCAGCA
The DNA here is from genome assembly GCA_964057025.1 of Standfussiana lucernea. Lineage (NCBI taxonomy): Eukaryota > Metazoa > Arthropoda > Insecta > Lepidoptera > Noctuidae > Standfussiana > Standfussiana lucernea. The sequence goes on along the minus strand of OZ059802.1, from coordinate 923,515 downwards.
ACATACAGGTTCCACACCCAATGAAAAAACATACCTCATTGCAACTCAGAAGGCAGTGATATCTTTAAACAATACCTACTTCGAAAATACACAGCAAAATCGTGACTATAAACTGGGTATCTATTTTCAGCAAGCAGTTCTCTTTTTATAGAAGAAAACTGAAGTTTCACATCAGTAATCACAACAACGGTAACAATACAAAACTAAACAGACCCCGTCATCCATTGAAGACAACATGTCACCCTTGACGCTGAGACTACTGTCGTCAATGTACCGTGACCAGTATGTCCTGATCTTATTGTAGGCTCGACGTAAGCCCCCGGGGAGAACTAGTTCCAGAGTTTTATTTTCGTAGTTTATTCTTGGCTTTTGGCTTTTGTCTGGGAATTATTAGTAAAAGTTGGTAGGCTTTTCTTGGTAAAGGTCTTATTTTGCGTATAATAATGGATGAGCTGAGAAATAGAATAAATAGACCGTATTTAAATGAAGAGTGAAAATAGAAATGGGTAAATGATACAAAATATTATGTCGATGATAACCTACTTATCTACTTATAAAATTGTGTATATTATTATAAATTAACTAATATGGTGTCAGGAATCTTTGCCCTGGTAAGGAAAAGGAAAAACCTGCTAAGGTGGAGATTTATAGATGACTCCACCCTAGATTGTAAATGTGATGTTGTTCCACAAACGATGGGGCACTTAATATCGTGTCCTGCGTATCTTGTTATTTGTTTATTACAGGAACTGATGGACGCTACTGGTGGCACTTAACTTGTAGCCGAATTCTGGGGCAAATCAATTTAAATTGCCATCGACATTCTACGAACACGAATGAATATGATATAAAATGTTTCTCAATTAAATTCATATTAATAATACCTCTCCGTTGGTGATATGTTTGAAAATCTTATTTATATGCTAACTTGCGTACCTAGGTTCTAGAATAGACACGAAACCTAAGCATTTCTTAATAGTTGCCGACATAGCGCCTCGTCAGAATATGAGCACAAATAACGTTAAATTCAAATCACTCATAGTTAAACAAACTAAATCTTTGTTCAACAAAGCTGACATGTAGATACACATACATACGTCTACCATTATGTTACACAATGTTATTCGAGCCAGAGAAAATCGTATGCAGAGTGGGAGAGAGGGACTTAAACAGTGGAAAATATTCCCCACCCTCGAGTCGAAGGTAACTGACTGACTCGGAATAAATGACTAATTACTGGCCCAACTCATTAGCACAGATTTCTCCCTCCAACCCTGCCAAATTAAAGAGCTCACTCAACCAAATAAGCACGTACATAACAGTTACGTTTAAACTCTGCAGGGTTATTCTTCAAAAGTGGGAGGATTTTAAAATTTTACTGTTATTCGAACGGAGCAATCATAATAAGACGCTTTTCACCTGTTTTACTCTTATAATAATTGGTCTTATTTGTACACGTGTGTGTGAACTTGGGTTTAAATACGTGCTTTTCTTTTGAAATCTAATTCAGTAAGATTTATTTCCAGTCATTCTGAGAATAGATAAAATGGAAATTCAGCTATCTCCAGCTAAAAACATTATTTTGATATGTTTCATTTATTAACTTGTTACACAATTAAAATCAACAATTTCAAAAGAAAAGGAAAATCCTAGCGTCAGCAAGCCCTATCCATTCCAACACAACGAAAAACAGTAAAGATTCCGCGCCGCATACTCTTACCACTCAGCAAAACTAAATACTTTATCCGCATCCAATTATACGATAAACAAATAAAAACACCGCCACAGCATAAAACAATCGCTTCGGAAACAAAGCGAAAAGCAGTGCATCAACGTGCAAACTTAATAATTTGTTGCAGCTATTCATCACTCTGGAACTGCGAAGAGTTTGGATGCATTAAATGCAGGATAGGAGAGTGCGTTCAAATTGAAACATTTTCGTTGGAACACTGAAACGTACTCCATTTCATTTGAAATTTTTATTTTATTGCTGCAGTACACCGCACGGGGACATCTGACTATATTGAAGTGAGCTCGTTTTATTTTCGTGTCGTGTAATAGTCAGGTATTTTGGTGTATATTGAAAGGTTTGGAAAGGTTTGATACGTTGAATGGCGTTGAGGGAACTTAATTAGTTAATTAACGAGGTTGTTTGTAGGCAGCGCACGGCCGGTGTCTGGTTGGATGCGTGTTTACTTTTGGACGGATGCTGATCGGCATTGTCCGTACGCCCTGGCAATATAGCACAGTAGGCTTTCAGACCGAGGGCGGATTTAACCAATGAAACTAAACGGGATATACAGCGTTTAAGAGCTGTCTGTGACACATAGCAATATGACATTTTAAACGCGATCTCGATGTAACTAGGCAGAAGTAAAGCGATGTGTGTAACAATCTGGAAACAATTAATAACATACTTACAAATACGACCGTCCTTATATACTACGTTGGATGTAAGCTGCTTAGGTTCATGGTCCATTGATAATAATCCGCTTTCTTTCCCAAACCACGCTGAAAATGTGACATTCATTTGGAAAATTCTATGGTCTTTAGACACCAACGAAATCCTGACAGGGTGGCTTCGTGTTTGGATTCAATTGCCTTGAATGAAGCCTTAGGATCTTTTCAGTAATCGTCGTCAACATGAGGTAATATGTTAGGCTTTTATTTTTCAGCTGTGCTTTTTGCGTGTTGCTGAAAAAGTAGGTTTTTGGGTTTGAATCTTTAAGGGGGGGGGGTTCTTTTGTTTTACTTTGACATTTACTTTGATAATGTAGTTTCAAACGTCTAGCCTCCTTGGTGTAGTGGTCGCATTGTCACGACTGCTGGGCATTGGCATGACTTCCTGAGTACGATTCCCAGGTCGGGCAAAGTGTTATTGGGGTTTTCCATCAGGAATTTCTCAGTAGCAGCCACGGAGTCTGGATTTGTGCCCGGTTGATGACAACAGGCTCGCGCCTTATTTTATGGGACTTAAACATAACTGGCGAAATGTGGGTGTACTATTAGGTACACCTCTGCCTAACCCTTCGGGGATTACAGGCGTGATGTTATGTTATATTACCTACGTCTAGTAAAGTCAAAAGTCAATCACTTAATTTTCTTGACAGGAATCTCCATACAACGTACAGTTATGCTTGGAAAATTTATTGCTAATCGCAATTTATGTTTTGGGAAATATAGCTACTCATGTATGATGTCATACATGAGTAGCTATATTTCCCAAAACATAAATTGCGATTAGCAATAAATTTTCCTTTACTTGTTATGTAACAAGTTCTCAATATGTTTTCGAACAAATGTATTTATAGACTGAATCCAATACAATTAATTCGTCCAAAGATTACCACGGAGTTCGCACACGCTTCAACGAACAATTTCCAATGAAACATATAATTCCAAGTATTCGATCGAAGGTTCGAGTATCTTGTCCCAAGGACTTGATTCCTCCGAAGCAATATATCCAGGGGATAAAGCCAACGACAATAAATAAATTGGTGTTTCGCAATCAACGCGTCCAGATCTCGAGTCCAGGGTAACAAATTACGCTAGTTTACATTTTACAAGGAATTGTTCGTGCGAAATAAACTCGACAGAATTTCAACGGTTTGAGCAAATAATTTACGTGTTTAGAAATACCTTTCGCGATTGGTGAGTTACTGTAGCGTTAAATATTAGGAGTGAGAGCTGTGGCTTGAACTGCATTGGTTGTTCATTTTGGTTCAAGAAATAATGGTTGATGATCAATTTTCTTTTCAAAAACTAAGGATGGTATTACAGGTATATGCTAGTGCCATGCTTAGGTTGAATTGATCTGCTTATTTTACATCTACGTTGAAACTAGCATTTCTTGAAATCTCTACTTCGACTTACCTGCCCCGTTCCTTAGAGTGACTGGCCATATGAAACCATGCAAATTTTAGTTGTGTATTTACAGTACAGAAACATTTCGCTAGGATTAAACATTTAAGAATGGAATAGGGAGTGATTCAAATCCAGACTCCGCTTGCCACTAAGATATTGTTGGGAACACTGCCCGACCGCGTGCTCAGAAGTAGCGCATACTACCACTACACCGACGCTACTATATTATATAGTGATAACTTAGATAACTTATTTTTATCGAAGTCAAGAAACTTCCTCAACAAGTAGAGTAGAAAAAAGCAGTAACTTTCGGAAACTAAAGCGACTTGACTTACTGCCCCAAGTTTCTCAGCGTCCACCTCTTGAAACAAACACCTTTCGGATTGCTTGTAGCCACAAATGACCGGCTCTGAAACACTTGGGGGACAAGTGGCTAGGTGGCTACATTGACTTGTGTTTTAACTGTACAAGATTCGAGGATCTCTTTGAACGAAGTTAATACTTCGCCTTCGTTGGTTCTCTATTATGAGTAGTTTATAGTATAGTTACAAGTGGTTCATGATGAAAACATAATTACTCTATTACTACATAGTGGTTTCAAAAACGAACTATGATAACTTAATCATCTTGTGATTGTAAGCAGCATTCAGTCTTTAAGTCAAAGAGGTTTAAATAAGATATCTTACGGTACACAGGCAACGCCAAGAAATCGTTAATAAATTAAGAATCGTCTATATAGTGGCATGAGCCTAATGATTGCTGTCGATACAAATGTAACGTGTCAAACTTTGCAACTATGTCATTACTGAGACATGGATAATACCTTAATTAAGTCAATAACAACTTAGTTACATACATTCATGGTGATTTTGGAGCTATTATGTCAAAACAGTCAAATGACATTCTATTTTAACCATTACTTATTTAGAATTTTATATATCATATGTTAAAAACCTTGGCGATCCAAAAATATACAACCCCAACACATTTCCACCCCCCCATTTAATATAAAGTCGTTTTATTGATATTTTGTACTTTGATAAAATAAATCCCCATTTCTTAGAAACGACGAGTGCAGAACACGACGAGGGTTCTCGTTTCTGAGAACTTGTGCTCGCAATCTTTGAACCCACATCTTATGAAATATGTGAAGATACAGGTATAATTGGTGGGAAAGCAGCTATATTATTAAAATTCTTCGCTACTTTGACACCAAAACATTTGCAGCTTTGAGTCGATGATTTGTTTTTTAGGGTTTCCGTTGCCAAATGACATAACCGGAACCCTTAAAGATTCGTCCTGTCTGTCTGTCCGTCCGTATGTCACAGCCATTATATTGTTTGGTGCTACGCAACCCTTTGTGTGCGAGTCTGACTCGCACTTGACTGGTTTTTTTTAGTCTAGAGTGGTTAGGTACCCAGCATAATATTGGGTGCAGTATCCGTACATGTATATAAAGAATGCTGTGTATGATGAGTAATCATTTACTCACCTTACGACTGGCTTTGTTAGACTAGGAGTTAACTAAATCGTGTTTCATATCAGACATTTTCTGTCCGTGTCCTGTCAATTCGATTTACAAGCACAAAAGTCTTATCTCAACTTTTCATTTTAATCTCAAACATTCTCCTTCAATACAGTTTGTGTTATTCTTTACCATTTTCATTCTTTTTGTTCATTCTCTAGAACGTCCCGCAAACAGCAGAATAACGTACTTTACTGTTCGGAGCAGCTTGCACAGAATCTTAAACAGCTAATACTACGAGCATACACATTTTTCTTCCAGCGGATCGGAATGGCAACAATAATAAATTTTAAACAAGTTATTAAAATTCCGAATGGAAAGCAGTTGCATTGCTAACATTTATACTGATTAATGATCGCGTTGTATTAATAAATTATTTTCACTTCGTTTGTATGTCTAGGCAGGCACAGAGACTAATGTATTTGGAATCCATTAAAGTACTTCAAGTTACCCAGTCATAACATCCCCAAGGCAAAATCAACTGAAGACTGCAATGGTAGAGTCTAATTTCGTCTGTGTCATAGACAGTACTTAAGTTAGTGATATAGAGCGTCTTAAACAGGACAATTTAAACTAACACCTAGTCTTAGGTGTGCAGATTTATGATAGCACGAATGGCGGGAGTATTTGTTGGTGACGTCACTTCTGGTGCAGCCAAGTACTAATTGTGTACTCAGTACTGCGTTATCTTAGTACTTAGCTTGTGGAGATAGTTCGGCGAGGAGTTGGAAAGCGTCGCGACTCGCGGCTAAGTGATGTTGGTTTAGTTTTGGTGAATGGTTTTACGTCTGTATGTCAATGCAAACTATAAGTAGGGGAAATGAAGCTGTGAAGATACTGTAAGGTATTCTGACGAATGTATCACTTTGTTAGTGGCAAATGTGAGGTTGCACTGTTTTATGTGTTTAAGAATATCTGAACAGATGGGTCAGTGTCAACACGTAGTGGGTACGACGCCTAAGAAACACTGGCGTGATGACTTAGAGGCGTTTATGGCAGAAGGACACACGTAGTGAAGAGTGAAAAGCTGTAGGGGTAATTCATGCCAATCATCATCATTCTCCTGCCCGTATCCCAATTTATTTGGGGTCGGCGCAGCATATCTTCTTCTTCCATACTTCTATATTACTCGTCATCTCAGCAGTCACGTCCTTTCTAGTCATATCGTCCTTCATAATTATAGTCCATCTATTATTTCTTTGGTCTTCCTCTACTCTTATAGCCATCTACATTTTCCAGTTTACCTGCTTGCCTATCAGCAGTGTTTGTTGAATCATGAAAACTTATCGACAGAAAGGTCACCCACAATCTCTTTTCATCAAAGAGAGTGACAACCATGAACCAAATAAGATCAAAATCAAAACGTGCTCAAAATACTTTGATGTTAACTGAAGAAGAACCTTTAATGAAAAAAAGGGTATATCTGAAATCACAGGTTACAAGAAACGTGTATCCAAACACGTTCGATATTCCACAGGTATCATAGGCAAGACCTCCAGATGCGCAAGAAATGATGGGTCGTTAGCTTATCGCCCGTCCTTGCTCCTGGCTGCTGGCTGCTGAGCTATCCTAAGTCGACTATTATAACTTACGGCATAACGCCCTGCATATTTTAACATAGTTCTATCGTTAGAGTTAAGGCAACATGTTTGGATTTGAGCGTAGACCTTTTAAAGTTTTTTTTTCTTTATTTGTAAAGGTCATGTAACATAACATCATGCCTGTAATACTCGAAGGGTTCGGCTGAGGTGTACCTAATTGTATGGCCACATTTAGCCAGTTTAGAGGTTTTAGGGGGCGAGTCTATTGTCATCAACCGGACACAAATCCAGACTCCGTGGCTGCTACTGAGAAAATCCTGATGGAAAACCCAATAACACTTTGCCCGATCTGGGAATCGAACCCAGGCCCTTCATGCTCAGCAGTCGCGCTTGCGACCACTAGAACCAACGAACCAACGAAGTTATAAGGCTTGTATATTATATTACTGTCATTTTTAATTTTTATCATAGTAATTTACATAGTCAGTAGATTACAAATAATCATCTCTACAAAATATATCCACCGATGTCATGTTATTCAATTTGATGTTAAACACCTAGGAGGTAATATAGTTTCTGACACCTCTTTATCATAGGAACATGACACTCATCACAGCCAAATATCCTGAAATTATCATCACCTCTCTCCGGCCCCTATCTTGATTTATTTAGGGTCGGCGCAGCACGACTACTTTTTCCATACTTCTCTTTACTCCTCAGTTGACATATCATCTTTCACACACTCTATGCATTGATTCTTTCGTCAAAGTAACTAAATATCCTAACAAAATTATTCAAATCCAAATTCCATAGAATCAACCCAAAACTCCAAACGTTCTAATTCCCAAATAGATCTGTAGCTCCGCCATCCGTCCGTCGTACGGCGGTTAGTCTCAACTATGACATTAAGATGGCCGCGCGGCCGGTCTGGTGCGTGGCAGGCCATATCTCTGGCCGCCGCAGGTAGCCTAGATTAAACCCCGGCAGGTACCAGCCCAGATTAAACATGGAGCTGTGATGCTGTGACACCGAAGTGTGATTATTGGGATAGTAATTTGCTCCATTAGTCTAGTAATTAGTAGGTAGATAGAATACTTTTCATTATGTAAACCATATAGAGATGTGACACAAAAACTGTTTTGCAAAAAATTTACCGACTTCCAAAAAACACAAAAAAAAAGTGGAAAGTAACTTAACTTTCGGAAGTCGGTGACTGTTATTTGTTTCATTGAATTTTTTGCCACCGAATTACCTTACGACCGTTATCGTATCACACACAAATCCTTGTCAAGTATCAATTTCGCAATTTCTTTTATTTGGATGACATATTTTTTTCCAGCTATTTTGATTTAAAAACCGAACTACTAAACCGATTTTGATGAAATTTCTATGGGACCAATTGGGACATCTATCATTTCAGATAGAAGAAGAATTTTTCAAATCGGTTCATAAATGACGAAGATATGAGGTACTAAACACAAAAAAATACAACCGAATTGAGAACCTGATCCTTTTTTTGAAGTCGGTTAAAAAAGGTAGATATTTTACATAGGGCTAAATGACACAATTAGCGGCTTCATCGCTAAAAACTATTTTATCAAGACAATCTTTGGATGGACAGGGCCACCCGGCCGTGTCATAGGGTTTATTGTTAGTTGTTGTCAGTAGCAGCCCAGAGTCCAAGCCAGTTGAATTTGTGATCGGTCGTTGGCAATAGACTCGTCCTTTATTTCATAATATATGTAGCCCTCATCATCTACTTAGTCTGTCCCCAACTATGTTGGAGTCCGATTCCAGTCTAACCGGATGCAGCTGAATACCAGTATTGTATTTATTTATTTATTTATGTACACACAAAACACATTACAGGAAAAATACATAAAGACAAAAGAGCATAAAGGTACGCTTATTTCCGCGTATATGGCGCGACTGCCTATCTAACCTCCACAACCCAGTTAATACTGGTAATATGATACCCTTGGTAAGACTGGTTGTCAGACTTTCGGGTCACTGACTACATGTAACGACTGCCAAAGATCTACAAATGACAGCCGGGTCAACGCCTTAACGTGCTTTTCGAGGCATGGAAGAAACTCGGTACCTATATGATGGGTGGCCAGCCATCCACGGACCAACCTAGGCAAGCGTAGCTTTACCTGTATATCGACTTGAGCCTGACCTGTTATTATTTTGCCACGAGCTCCGCTTATTACATAAATGTAGTATTTACGACGAAAAGTGGGTGTACTACACTTCTGCAGAACCCTTAGGGGATTACAGGCGTGATGTTATGTTAATTTGAAAATTGAACATGTAATGTGTCATTTCAGAAGGCTGTTATTGTTGCTGATAAGAATTTTAAGTGGGTGAATAATGGGTTTTTCGGGGTGAATATGTTATTTTTTTGCCTAAAAAGAAAATATGGTGAGACAATTCAGGAAGCAACATAAAGATAATAATTTTCTGTCGTGTAAGCATTTTGGTCACGTGTTTTATTAAGTATTTTTTCACCTTCCTTGAGCCACGTAAACGCGTTAATCTTTGTTCATTGTTCTTTTAATGATTTGATTTGGATTGAAGATTTCCTTATCTTTGTCTCAAAAATAACATATTGTTACAGCTCGCAAAGGACATGAAAAAGTATCGGCAGTCGATGGCCAATGTTTTGATTTGACTTGAACCTTCAGAAAGAAAGAGAAGACTCTTGTGGAAGACGGACAGTGCTTACTAAAATTGATCAACCCAACTCAAACAGACATTCCCACATAACATGAACAGTTCGGTGTGACAGCGCGCCATCTAAATCCTGTGCTCCTCCGCAGTGGGCGGGTCATTCCTCCGCGTCACTTCAGATTTAATCAGCCCCGAGTGGCCGCTAGCCTATTTGTTTACTGCTCACTTCCTAACAGCAAGTGCACTCTGCATATCTGCATGTGGGATTGTGGTATGGGCTTCAATAATAGACATCATTTATCTTACTTTTGATTTCTTTTGTTTCAGTAAAAGTTCTTGGGTAGTTGTGAAAGGAGAGGGAGATACCTCCTCTAGAAGACGAAGACGAAGAAGAATGATGTACATTCAGGATATCCACTATCAGTACCAGATCAATTTGAAAACCGATTAGAATGAAAGTATTTCCGCCCGTTACAGCCCGTTCACACGACGACGATTCGTTTTTTTCCACATATCGTCTTTTTTCACGATCCGTCAATGTTTTTGACGACGGCAATGCTTTTTAAATGCCCGTGTTCACACGCATCACGGATTGTGAAAAATGACGGACACGTCTTTAAGACGTGTCCGTCAAAAAAACGTTACGTGAAAGAAAGACGTTACGTGATTTATCACGTAACGTCTTTCAAAAAACAAATCGTGATTTTTTTGTGACGGATTCGCTGATGCGGTCGCTCCCGCAAAATCACGGAACTAATGTTTTTTGCCGGATCGTGATAAAACACGATTCCGTATGCAATGTGGTCGTCCATCCGTCATGATGTATCGTGTTTTATGGCGGATCGTCAGTGACCGAAGCTGTGTGAACGGGCTGTTAGAATGAGTAAATATATTTATATAAAAGTCATTTCTTTCCATGTTGTGTCGCTTTATCCTACAATCAGACCATTATTTTAAAAGTACAAAACCTAAGTCCACATTAACAACTTTAAACCGTACATACAAGACGTATTACTATTGTATAAGGTCCCAGATCCTGCACAATCACGGCTCTAATCCTATAATTTACGAGCGACGGAACGTTACACGCTTCTCTTTCATTCTCGGGAAAATTTCGTCTTTGAAACTATTTTAGACCCTTCTGCGAGCTTGAGTATCCTAGGACCCTAGGTCGTAGTCTCCTTACTACAAGAGATGTTTCTGAGAAATTACTAAAGTATGAAAATTTCTAGGCAATCATAAACTCAGGTAAATAGCGAGGCATATCATGAGTGTCTTGTAATAAATTTTTGTGGGTAAAACACAAGTTTTCTCAACCCAATATAAACTAAATGTTCTTCGGTAATATTTCGAGAGCTACGACAAAACTCCTCGAAGTATAATCACATTACCCTCCCACACAGAACACGCCTTCCCACGATTCAGTCAACAGTTATCCCAAAAAACACAACACAATTCAACCTCTTAGCCGTGATCCAATAACTAAACTTCTTTGTCTACAAAGCGTGCTCTTTCTCCCTCACACATATGTGTTGTGAGAGAGAAGTGCGCGGGAGAGCATTTATCGTCGGGAAAGAAATTAAAGTCGTGCCGAATCGAACGGTTTTATCTTCGTGTCGATAGCGGTCACAAATTATGTGCTTCCTTGGGTTAGGGGGTGGTTCTGTTAATGCGACTATGAAGCTAATAGAAGGGTATTCTTATTGATATGTCAATTTCTCTGCATAAGTAATGAAATTGATGTAGTCTGGAAAATAAAATAGAATTACTGTTACTGGCAAAACTTGAATTTAAATAAAACTAATAAAGAAGAGAAAAGCCTACGCTTACGAAAACAAATCAGAAATCGAATTTGATGAAATGATTCTTAAGAGCTGCTAAAAATCCGTTCTAGGAAAACGTCCCATTAACCTCTCCCTTGGCACTCAGCTCGTAATCCAATTCTAACTTTATCCTGAACACACAAAGTCTAAATCCCTTTAGCCAACCACTACACTTAAGGTTTAGTCGAGATAAATGAATTTCCACTCATTGAAGATCAATCCAGGCGGCGTTATCTGTGTTTTGCGCCTTATCTATAGGGGCGTAACAATGTCCGTACGATTTATAGTAGTGGATGTAGGCGATACCCGGCACCCGGCACCTGACGACTGACGACTGACTATACATACGACGTACTTTGGAAATTCACGGCTACAGGTTAGAATTACCTGCAGACGATAGCAAACAAATAAATACGAATGCTTTTTCAAAGTGTGGTTGATGATGTTCATGGTGTTCAATTCTAATGTTGTTGAGTTTGATAGATGTCGGGATATTTGATTGATAGACAGTGGCACCTACATGTGTTACTGCTTAAGGATTTGTGGCCAACTTTTAACCAGCACAGACATGATGACTATGCAATGATTCTATGATCATGTCATTCTGGCTTAAGCTTATGTGTGATACTGGTATAACGTACCATTTTTTCTTGTATTCCGATGCCGGCATAATATAAACCATGGAAGTCCAATGAAAAGTAATAAAATATACTTAAGCAGCGTCCAATATCGACATTAAAGGGAAGATTAAATCTTTAATACCATTAAACGCACATACTACAAAGGCGAGCAATAAATCACTACTATCTGCAAACTCGTACAAGAATAGGAAATTAATTTATCGGTATTTTAAGGATTCTTGCCGATATAATGTTCAGTTAATTTAATAACAGCGGTGTAATCTGAAGGCGATGCAGCGGCGCGCAAATTAACTTGTTAGTCTTTGTTGTCGCCGCTAGGGGCGCCACCGGCGACTAGACCTAGTTCTTTTGTTTGTGGCTTACAAAGATTGCTGGCGTGGCTTTAGATTTGCAGGAAAGGAAGTTTAAGGGTTATTTCTGAGTACATTTAGATTTGTATTGTGAAAATAATCATAACTTAGATGTGAGATTTGTTGCTAATGGTAAATAATAATTGAACTGGGGGTCTCAAATGGTCGTTGTAGCAGAATCATATTAGGAAAATAATATGAATCATGTTAAAATCCTTAAAATGGTCACAGACGCAGTTAATATTGTAAATTGTCTTTGTAAACATTTTAAGAATTGTAACATAATACATATTGTTTATTTATTTATTTAACACTTCAAGCACAATGAACAGAGCGGACTTAATGCCATAGGCATTTTCTACCAGTCAACCTTTGGGTGATGCAGAGACAAACAGCGGTGTTATGATACTGCTAAAGCGGCCTTTTTAGGCCCCCTGTTTCATAGATTGTTATGCAGTTTGTTTTAAGTTAACATCTACCGTCATGGACGGATAAAAAAAAATACTTAACAACTTCCCTATTGTTTTCGAATGAAACATTTCGTTCATTAAAAAAATAAACGGATTGTATTTTATATAAATCAAAAATTCAAATTTAACAAATGAATTGTGAATAAATCAAAAGTTACAACAACTCGGTGGTAACGAAGCGAAAGTTTTACAATTGTTTGATTGAAATCAAATTATTAACTAAAATAATTTTGATGTGATTTCAAAGGCAGATGTTATCAGTTCCCGTTACGGTGGAACTCGTTTTGTTTAATGAAACCCTCACACGAACTTTTTTGATTACAATCCGATGGTCTTTTATGTGTTTGTTATTGAAACTATAGATAGGGTTCATTGTATTGTACCGGGATATCGGTGAATGTACCCTTAATTTATTTGTTTAGCGTAATCAGTCCGCAATGTTCTCCCTGTTGGTACACAGACCCATCTCGGTGAGAGGGAGTGGGCCATGCTCCACCAAGCGAGCCTATTCCACGATGGTGGGTACCTCATGTTAATTTAACACGTTGTCTTTACGTGTACAAAACCAAACCTTATGTGCTAATGTTAGTGACAAACCTAACATCGCGAAGCGATTGCAAAAAGCTTAGAATTTTCCCAAAAAGCCACCGAAAAATACATGACGAATTGCCTACCAACAAACTGGGTAGGCAAACTGTCAAAAAATGTTCATGGCAAAAAAGCGTTATATTTCTGGTCACGTCTATGCTTTGTTTACAAAACTCCACATGACGGCCAACGGACTCCATCCATCATGGCCGTAATAGAATTAGGCTAGAGTGTTCGCAAATTAAATAAGTGCTTAGCAATTGATTGATGAAAAGAGAATGGGAGTACTCGCAATTTGGTGACTCCTTAGGTTTGATGTGCACCTGGTACTAAATGGCTAGTTTTTTGGGTGAGCCAGCGGGGTAATTCAATATCATTTTTACCTGCCAAGTTTTCAAGCAAGCAAGTTTTGAAGGAACTGCAGTTGAGCGCATTCCATTATGTAGTTCCTTCAAAACCTCCCAGATATCCCATCACCAGACTGTTCCATATTCCTTTCCGCAAATCAAACCTCGGTCTTAACGCTCCCTTGCTACGAATATGTAGAAACTACAATAGCGCCTGCACATCACTGGAAACCGATTTATTTGGTGTTACTCTCAACAAGTTTAGAAGATCAGTTAGAGAGAGAGAGAAGAGTAGATTATTTGATTTGCGTTTAAAAAATTTACTTCCGCCCAACTAGTTACTAAGACAGCTGAAAATAAAAATCTTTAGATATCGCATTCATCATTTAAATATCATCATAATTCATTTAATTTAGTTTTAAGTAATATTTATTTTGTAGTCACATTGTAAGATGTATATTAGTATTAGAGAAGTTTATGTTGTTGTCACTATGGCGAATGCTGCGTATACCTGTACTACTTTAAAATATTTTTTTATTGTATCCTATAAATGTTTAATATGTAATGATGTTGGTGTACCAAATAAATAAATAAAGCTAAATTATGATACAGTAGTTAGCAGTCCCCTTCAAAATCCTTCGGATTGTGAATTCAAGTGCTTTACGCAATAAGGCTCACCGAGTGATTGTAGTAAAATAATCGATTTTTGTTGCTAACCATGTTATGTCGGGCTTGGGGAACCCTAAAATCCCAAGAAAATGACTAATACCTGCCACATTGACAATGACCTACCGCATTGCGCCCGCCGTCGCCGGCACCGTGCGATTCGCCTTCTCAGCATTCCGATGGCGTGGGATCGAAGATTGTGCAGTGATCGATATTGATTTAGTGTATTGGTGAACCACTCCTGTTTCTCACACCGAACAATTGTCACGCATCCTAGTTGTACCGATCGTATTGTAGTAATTTTTATTAATTAAATTCTCTTTAAGTAAATTATATCGGTTTCTTTAGCATCCTCCTGCAGCCGAACGTAATCACCATGCCTTCCTACATAATTGCAAACACCAAAGTTTATTTTGTCCACATTAAAAAATAAGTCTTATTTACTGTTTCTTTCCACGGCTTTGCAAAGGTTACCTTGTGGGATGTACCACCTACTCATAAGCAAATGAATACTGCTTATTATTACTGCTTAATTATGTTGCTTTGGGATAAAACATTATGAATACATAAATAAATAATTAATTATTTTTGTATAGAGATAGAAAAAAAAAGAAAGCTATAGAATTGGTAGGTATTCTAATAATATAAAACTATACAACTATTACAGAAAAATACTAGCAACTGGTTTTTTGGGCTTGTCTCGCACTAGCTATGATTAGGTCCGGTCTAGTCACGACTACTTTCGAACTAGGCAGTAGTTGCTACAAACTAGTTTTAAATCAACCAACGCAGTTGTTTGTTCATGAAATATGACAGTTAAAGTAAGATAATGAGTTCGCATCAAAATTCTAAGCTAGCCATGTTTCTGCTAAGTTCTCGAGAATTTCAGAGGGACGGTAATTTTATTAAAACATCATCCCTAGGCGCCACTTCAGTGAAGCCCGGCGTCAATTCGCAAATCTCACGACGTTATTCTTGTTCGAGACTCTCAGCCACGAAATCTGCCTACTAAGTCAACAATTTAGGCAGAATTAAATCTATTGTTAAAAATGAAACAGATTACGGCTTTCACCTCAATCGGAATCTGAAAGTTTCTCGGAATCTGAAAATTTGTTGATTGTTAATTTCTTATAATTACTACGATTACTTCTGATGTCTGGAATTATCTAACATTGTAAAGAAGGTAGGTACAGGCGTTCGATTCCTAAACATGCAAAACCATAAAAAATAACTAAGCAAACAAAACATTTCACTTCATTCCACACTATTACAATTGCCATTTTATGTAGTCACGGCCACGGAGCTACAAATAGAAGACGAACCGACAAAAAGCTAATAAACCAAAACACCACCTTCTACCTCACATAACATTCTTCAATATCTTACAGCCTATTTCAGTCCACAACCATGGAAAAAGGGCGAAACACATCCTACCGTCACGCGCCGTGTCCGTCGCGGTACGGGAATAAACCCGGCCGACCGGCTCCGCAGCCGTAATATCGAGTAGCTGACATGGGTCCGTCGATAGTGCCGCCCAGTCTTATCTTTACGGACGTGACCTATTGATTTCACGTAAAACACAGGATTATATTGTAGCTAGGCCCAGTGTGAAGTGCCCAGGGGTATTACATGATGCCCAGTGCTGAGATACGATAGGTTATGTGTAGTTTTTAACTCTTACTTCGAAGGGAAGTAGGAGCTGCTTATCTGACTTTGTAATTAAATGATAAGTTATGTCAGATTCGTACAGGAGATGACTAACGGTATCGTGTTACTCAATAACTGGGTTGAGGACGTCAGATAGACCGGCACTACATGTAAATTACTGGCAATCAGATGGGTCCGGTAAGACTGGAAGCCGACCCTAACATACTTGGGGAAAGTAGAATTAAATTTCCGTGTCTATTGTTATCATAAATTATTCCTACAATATCTTACAACAGAAGTATTCACAGAATTTACTAAAAATTAGTGGAACTAAAATAACACAGAGTTGTTCAGTTCCCTAGGAGCATATGATTGCGTTTAAAGGAGAGAACATTACCAAACCAAGAATCGGTCTGACAAGACATCTTCATTAAGTACCTACTATAGCGTGGGTACTCATTACTACACATAGTTATTTTACATAACATCACAACTGTTATCACAGAAGGGTTAGGCAGACGTGCAACTATTATAGTACACCCACATTGCGCCTAGTAATGTTTAAGTTCCATTTAAAATGGGGCGAGCCCATTGCTACCAACATCTTTCAGTCTGTGCTTAATTTTTATTAAATTCAGCGGACTAGCAATCTGTGACACTTATCATAATTCAAAGCAAAATAACCCACAAACGTGCAAAAATCCTACTATAATGCGACAAAATTCTGCGACAAACTATCTTCCACATCTTAATCCTGCCCGATTCCATCAACATGTACCTACGGCCTACATACCTAGAAACCTTAGCACTACCCTCATATAATTGATTCTCGTTACGTACGAGATATTTATCTCAAGGCCTCAGAAGCACCTCCACATTATGATAACCAGTGTAATAGACCGCAGAGAATATTTACTATATTTCCACTATTTTCTGCTCTATCATGTAAGTAGGTAACTTCTGAGAGATATCTCACTTAAGTACGTATCTCAGGTTTATTTCTGAGATGTGCCGAATAAAGTATTTTATGCCTAGGCGAGGGGGACTTTGTAAAGCCTTTGTGAAGGTTCTATGGTAAATAGGTTAGGTGACTTGAAGTCAGCTTTTTTATGTTGAAAAAGAAACGTGAACTGTGGTCGTTATTATTATTCTGTATTTTTTTATTTTATCATCGTTATAAGTTGGCATGACATTTGGAAGTAGGTACAATATTGAAAAAAAACCTGAAACAAGGTCAAAAAAATCCATATAGAATAGAGTACAGCTAGCAAACTCAAAGCTAAGCAGATTATCTCCGTGTGATGTTGTACCTTTGTACTTATACATAAGACAGCCTGTTCTACGATAACCGTCCTACATTAGGTGAATTCGACGCATTTATATATGCATGAGAAATAAGTCTCTCGAACACCCCTTCCCTTGTAAAGAAGCCCATCTCCATTACCAATTTTCCATGCCATACATTAACCTGTATCAGCCTTAAGCCAGCAACCAATACATCATTACAGCATGTCGCAGCGACGCGATCGATGTCGTACAACACTTACCTCCACGATTTATGGCTCGCCGTAAAACTGCGGCCAATGAGCCCCGTGCTCACTCGTATCGGAGCTCATGGACTGGCTTTAAAGATGGTGGCTGCAGGTGAGCTTGGAGTAAATAGTTTAGACATGAAACTATCGTGGTATAAGCTGACGTGTGTGTCGGAAATTATTAAGGGACAATTTACGACTTTTTTATGTTGGTTAAAGGCATGAACTAAGTTTTGAAAAGAACAAGAAAAATTAGGTACCTAACATAGATATTGACTACCAGAGGTTGCTGTAAAGGTGACGATGCCAGACTGTAGTAGTGTTAAAATTGAGATAAGGATGTTACCTGATCACGCAGATATTGTTATACGTTAAACTTATAACGTGCGCGATAAAGGTTTTGGAATCAGAAGTTCAATGCAAAATTAAAATGACACTACAATCTGGCATCATCACCTTTTATGAACCTGCAAAATCTAAAGATGATCGTATGAGGAACGGGGTGAAACCTTTTAATGTAAAGTGAGGGGTATTATTTCTGTTCAGCGACTGCCCAACGGTTGTTGTCGACGTGTGTGAAATCAGAGATTGCATAATTCTCATATAGCTTTTTAAATGCCTCCATAACTAAGACTTACCGTAGAATTACCCCATCATACACGAATTACAAAGACAAATAAAACTACAACTCTCAAAGGAAGGAAACTAGGCGCAATTGCACAAACAGATAATATTCTAGGCACCCTAAATTCCCTGTAACACTAATTTTCACGGTGCTGGTGCAAATTTCAGCATAGTTGTGCGGATAATAACGCGAGTTGGGCGACAACATTCTGGGGATGCTGCGTCGAAAGTTGCTCGGTGTAATCTGCTGGTGTTAATGTACCTAGTGGGTATCTGACAGAAGTAATCTGCGTTATCTTTTCCTATATGGTCGAGCGTGAAGTGAATTAGCAGTACAATGTTTGGTATTGGGCCATGTATGTATTATTGTGAATTTGTGAACAGGGTTGACCCAAACGTTTTCTACTTTATTTCTATCTTTACATATACGTTCAGTACAATAAGAAAAATACAACAATCTGAAGTGTCAAATGGGAGTTCCGTGCCCCAGGACCTCATTAAGCTTACATCTCACAAAGCAGCTGGTATTGAGGCACTCTATCTGGATATCAATCAATCACGTTCGCTGCTAAGAACCTTGTACGAGTTAGAGCAAAATTGTATGTCCCACTAACATTATATTGATAGTCATAGATATAAAATAGTACCTCTACAAGTTTTTAAATCTTCTGATCCTATCTGTTATGATGGCATCTAGCTGCTTTTGGCCAAAGCGACTGCATTCGATGGCTTCCAGGATGGTCTTGCTAAACTATCTATCTATACTAATATTATTAAGAGGTTTCTGTAACTTATATGTAGGAGGTTTAGGAGTATGAGGAACAGGGTGTAAAGTTTCTCAATACGCCATAGAAAAGGAAGGTCCCCCCACCAGAGGGGTGTTGTGTCTGATGGGCTACTGCCCCACAGTTGTTGTCGGGTATTTTTATATACTCTTAAGTCGTGGATAATCTTGCTTGCGCGATGTGGGAATTGGATGTTAGTTCTTCATATTTGTCATAGATGGCGCTGCAGTACTTTTTGTTCTATGTTGTTGAAGTACTTATTGTAGTGCCGCTACTGAGGTAATCTCCGAAACTACCTACTCATCCAATTTCAAAAAAATATTTCACTGATGGAAAGCTACAATAAGTACCAAGTGCCAATGGATATTATTTCTTTGACGTGGATGAAATCGCAAGCAAAAGTTAGTGCACAATAAAGTATACTCTATCCAAATTACATTGCATCTTAACAAAGCCAACAAATAAACCTAAATAAAACAAACTCAGTGCTTCTAAATGAAAATATTCTTTTCAGCTTATTTGCTAAACCCCTGTTTCACAAACAATGCCAAGAGTAAGACGGCAGTGTATCTAGGTTTGACCTGAGCGGGAAATAAAAAGCTGCGGTGAGGCACATTTTAATCACTTGCTTCTCGCTTCTATTGACGGCTCAATTTTGGCGTATTCGAACGAGTCTGTCGGCAAGGCGGCGGGCTTAGTGATGAGCGGAAGCGGGAGCGGGTATTTGTAATGCGTTTTACGTAAAAAAAATCACTAATAAACTTTTGAAGGTCATCGGTGTCATCCTCCCCCAACTTACTTGTCGTAGGTCGTGCTTTCTGTCCCCAAAAAGTTCCCACAGCTGGGATACCCCGTTCCCTGTGAGCAAGAATGGGCCGTAATCCACAACGCTGTCTTCAACATTTTTGGTTCTAGGTTGTACCGATTTCCTCAAGAAGTTTTTATTCACATACTAGGTGTTTTGCATCCTCGTCATAATTCAGTAGGTTGTCATAGAAGACGTAAATAATCAACGTAAATTACGGTACCTGGTCAATAATATAATAAACGTTGCTTTTTTTAGTTGTTTTAATTTGACACTATTTCAGAATGAAGCCCTTCTCAAAAGAGAAGAATCACCCATTCATCGAATTAACGTTTGCATTTGTTTGTGTGTGCGAAAGCACGGTTATAGGGCTAGTATTAGACGGGCCGCGTTTTAATACGTGTGGTGTACACTTACCAATTACCGATATTAAGAAAAAAATACCTACCCATTTTATTATTGATTCTGGTCGAAAATCATTAGCATAGTTACCTCCTTGAATTTGACGAGGATGCAAAACTATACCTCGTATTTGAGAAGTGGTGATGATATAAAATTATATACGTAGAGCACCTGATTGGGTTTGAGGCCGTTACTCCTGCGCCACCACTGCTCCATACTAGGCCACCAACACTCGGCTGGCTTATTGGAAAACTCGCAAAATAATTATTATTTTCATTTTCACCCTACAAACAATGCAGTCAAACCACATAGTTTTTGCCATTTATTATATGAAAATCTGCGCAATAATGACTGTTACGTTAAAACGTTGTCAATTTGTAAATCCGAAAGGCATTGACAACGTTTATTTATTGGTTGTTTTGTAGTGAACCATGTTTTAAATATGAATGAACAGCGATCTCTGATAAAGCAAATATTTAATAGTTTAAAAATACATGTTGCATTTATAATCAAATAAATTGGGTTTCTGTGAGAGTACTGTTAACAACTATTATCAGTAGTATCAAGTAGTTTTCGTTATGCATCATCACATTTCGGAAGGTAATAAGGCGCTGCGCTGGATGCAACCATGGACGGTTGACTCTACGATGTATAGCTATTTATTCTGCGAAAATAACCCTTGTCTAGACTCAATACGTCAAGTAGGTACTACCTATTAAATCTTTAACTTACGCCCACATAATATAATGTTTTCTACAATATTATCGCTATTGAAACCTTAGTCTTGTAAAATTGAAAATCCAAGTCTTTACACATGGAGAAGACTCACAAATGTCAATATTTCTACAAAAGAATGAGTTATGAAACCGAAAGTTAGCACATACCCGTATATCAAACTTTGTGACTTCAAAAGTTACATTTGCTTAAACTTTCAGGGTCTCCGTAGCTCATTTTATGGTGAAAATAATGACTGAGTTAACAGATGATAATGTGGAGTAGGTATCTCATTTTTCAAGCGACATCAAAACTACATGGGAACTCAATTTTCTTGCTCAACAAAAGGATTGATTACAGCTCACGCCAATGAGATGACATCGCCTTACAAAATTGTTGCGAATTTCCTTGCTCCGAATAGTTCTGTAATCGCATCTGACATAATAATTTATTTGTTCTCTGAGACGTGACACGATGCAATTTAGTAAATCTTTTCAGAACTTGCTCGTGGACTTATATTCAAATTAATACTTTTCTCCTTCACTTTTAGTTTACCCACTGCCAAAGTATTTAACTCTTTGCTAGCGTCTATGTTCCCTTCCTTCTATCATCTGTCAGCTTTCAAAGCAAGAGTGAACAGGCACCTTCTTTTCACGTCGTCCCATCGCTTGCCACTAGGCAGGAATGAGGTCAAGAGCCGGCCCATTAGGCAATAAAAAAACCAAATGTTGTCAAGAGCAAACGGACGCATGTAAGTAGCGAGGACATAGACGTGCCTTCTAATAGTAACAGAGAACTTGAATGGGATATGTAGACCGACAATGCCACCATACATTAACCGTTGATACATCGTAACCTCAACCAGTCAACCGCTACCACACATGACCGCTACCTTATACTACCAGGACTACATCACGCATCTCGATCGCGACTCAGTGACAAAATGGCGCATCGCATTCCCGCCCCAGCCGGCACTGAGCACGCGACTCTCATCTTACGCCATCTGCAGTCCGCAGATTACTTTGCAATTGAAAACAAATAATAATAAATACGGTACTGCGAGCACGCCCCGGGAAATTGGAAAAAGGGAGAAAAACACCAAGTATTCGGTCCTGCCGCTGAGATATTGAAGCAGCAGCAGCCAGATGCTCAAATACGAGTTTTATGTCTTCAAAATATAGATGTTTCTAGTCGGCTTTTATAGCCGAAGCCCTTGTTGTGATGGATCTGTGGTTTGCTGGGAGAATGTTGTGTTGGCAATTGTTTTTAGTTTAACTTTACGTAGATGTACGGCATCAGAAAAACGCGGATTCAATCTCCTATGTCTTGCGAATCTACTTATGTTCCCTTGGGAACTTTTGAATTTGGAATTGCAATACTATATCAAATAACTAAGGTCCGCCTGCACCTTAAGTCACTACAATCGTCTCATTCAAAACTAATCATCTTTTTGTTGCTGTCAAATAAAGATTTTTTTATTTTATCTTATGTCAGTCGTTAGAAAATGACAGCCAGAATGATTTTTAGTGACATTTAGCGCTGAATATTTTTGTGCTATGTTGTGAAGGATGGCCAAAACGTACGAGCGTGTTCCTACTAAACTACCTTCAGGTTTCTCCCTAAAGCTGTTAAGAACGAAAGATACCTATATTCAAAGCTCATTTCTGACTGCGACAAAACTTTACTCTCCCGTTTTCAAAAGCTGTTCCAACTCTTGTCGACAATTATGTTTCCTTAATCCGTCGAGACGCTTTAATAGTACTATAATACCGCGTATACATACATATACACGTGTTATATGTGTCGTTACTAGTCCCGAGGACTCGCTAGGTTACGTCTAGTGCTCCTAAGGGTCGTATTCGACGTGTAAGTTGTATAAAAGAAGCCATTTCTTCAAGAAAAGATTCAATCTTTCAGCTTCAAGTTTATGGTACGCACTTTGTTTTGTTCTTATCGTTTGAGACGTTAATAAGTTTTCTATATTTATTATTTGGTAAATAATGAAGTAATTTAAAGTTCAAAACTGATATGAACTTTTGTTGGGTAAGGCATTTATTTTGTTTTTGCTGAAAAGCTATTTTATTTATTTATCGATTCTGCAAAGTTAATAAGTTCAAATTACCGTGATTGTTCTTTGCTTGTTGAGAATTAGGTGATACCATAGGATACCCATTTATGTAGGTGCTCTTGTAAAAGGTTGTGTGGTCCAGATTATGGACGTTAGTATAAATCTATACGGTGATCAGCCGTTTCCAGTGTACGATAGTATCCCCTCCTGGTTTACTAATGTTTGCCATACTGTAAAATGCAATAATTTTAAACCATACTTGTATTTGCCATAATTTCATTAGAAATAACGCTTCAGTTGCCATGATCGTGAATTTATATAAAATCATTTTCACTCATTTCATTGGCCATAATCGATCAAGTGTCATAATAATTTTAATATATAAATTTATTTGATATATTTTGATTTTCAATAATGTCGTTTTCCATAACATTTATTCACTATATATTCATTTGCCCATACTAGCTCAACAATGCTAGTTCAGTACAAGCGCCTTTTTTTTTTTTTTTTTTTTTTTCGGATGGGAAATCATCAAATGACTTCTCCCGCTCTGGGCTGAGCGGGAGGGAGTGTCAGACTTTTACTGACTAAAACCCATCCATGTTCCTTCATCGCCCTTTGTGTTCCGGGGCCGCGGTATCTCTTTCGAACAACCCGCAGCACCCGGCAGGCATCGGCCCTTGCGGGCCCCTTCCCTATGCTGACATCTCTTTGAGGCGCGCGTGGAACACGAACGCGCCGTCGACACGGCCTGTCGTCCTAAGACGGAGGGACGGCGAGCTAGCCCTTAGCTCACCGTCCACAGGCCCGCGTCTACGGTGGCCGGGGGCCACCACGTGGCCCCCGACGCCCGGTGCGTCTCCCGCGGCGGCTGGGACGTGAGGAGGAACGCTCTCTCTCACGTTCCGCCTCCTCCTTTGCTAGCATGACTGCTTCGCAAAAGGAGGTGACGGCTTCCCATTCCGTCTCGCTCCGGACCATGGCTCGAACCAGGGCCGGACGCGAGAGGTCGCCGCCGCCGATCGCCGCTAGGAGGACACGGCGGTGCTCCGCCCAAGCGGGGCAGACCTCCACCGTATGCTCCACCGTGTCCTCCGGTCGATCCTCGCAGTGGAAACACCCGGGCGTCTCCTCCCGCCTGATTCGGTGCAGGAACCTCCCGAAACAACCGTGTCCGGTGAGGACCTGCGTCAGGCGGAAGGTGAGGACGCCGTGGCGCCTCTCAAGCCACTCCTCAAAGAGGGGACTTATCGCCACTATCGTGGCGTGCCCTGCACGGGGTTGCGACAGTCGCTCTCTCCATGTCACCATGAGATCGGCTCGGAGGTTTGTCCGCTGAGCGGCAATTAGCCGCGGCAGCGGAGTAACCCCCCGGCGAAGAACCTCCGCGCGCCATTCATGTAGGCGCGCGAGGACTATCGCCTCCAGATCCCATGGTGGCAATCCGGCTAGGAGGCTCGCAGCCTCGCCCGAGATCGTGCGGAACCCACGGACCATCCTTACGGCTATCACCTTTTGGGGCGCGTTCAGATAATGGGCGGCTCGCCGCCTCAAGGAACGCGCCCACACCGGGGCACCGTAAAGGGCCATGGACCGCACGACCCCCGCATAGAGCCTCCGGCAGGAGGCGTTCGGCCCCCCCAGATTGGGCAGGAGCCGCCTGAAGGCAGCCCCAGTCCGTTCCAGTTTAGGGGCCAAACGTCGGAAGTGCTCCACGAAGTTCCACCGGCTGTCGAGGACAAGTCCCAGGTACTTCAACGTCGACCCGACGCCGATGGAAACCCCTCCTACCGTCAGTGAGGATCCCGACGGTGGCGCATTCCGAGGCCCATGAAAGCACATGGCCTCGGACTTGTGCAATGCCACCTCGAGACCCAGTTGCCGGATCCTCTCAACGACTATCGCAACCCCGCGTGTCATCAAGTCGGCCGCCGCCTCGTGCGACCTCCCCTGTGCCAGCACCAGCGTGTCGTCAGCGTAGCACACTACGCTGACGCCACTAGGGAGGTCGGCGCGCAGCACCCAGTCGTAGCCGATGTTCCACAAGGGCGGTCCTAGAACCGATCCCTGTGGGACACCGCACGACATCTCTCGCCGGTTCCACTCTCCGGAGCGACCGGGGTAGATGACGGCTCTGTCCGTCAGGTAATCCCCGACCACACGACGAAGGTAGGTCGGCACCCGGTGATACCGGAGTGCCTCCCCAATGCAGCTCCAGGGCATGGAGTTGAAGGCGTTGGCGATGTCGAGAGACACCGCCAAGACAACCCCACCCCGGGACACCGCATCCCCCGTCGTGAGGGCTCTTACGCGCATGATGGCGTCCACCGTGGAGCGCCCCTTGCGGAAACCAAACTGGTGTTCCGCAAGATCCGGACCCATCCCCGCAAGGTGCTCGGCGAGGCGGTTTGCAATGACTCTTTCAAAGAGCTTGCCCACCTCGTCGAGCAACACAACGGGCCGGTATGCGGATGGAGAGTCCGCAGGGCGCCCGGCTTCCGAATGAGGACCAGCTTCCCCGTCTTCCAACGAAGCGGGAACTGGCCTCTCTCCAAGCATGCGCTTAGGAGCCCCTCCAGTCGGGGCCCGAGAGCCTCAAAGGCCAGGACCCAGGCTTTGCCAGGCAAGCCGTCGGGTCCCGGGGCGGTATTTTTGGCCTTGAGCCGTCCTACCGCCACTCTCAGGTCTACCCCAGCCACTTCCGGGACGTCGTCGTCGTCGTGGTCCACTTCCGGCACCGCAGGTGGCGGAGCCATAGGCGGGGGGGGATGTTCCCCTCGCGAGGGAAACAGAGCGCTCACCACGTCCTCCACGAGCTGAGGCCGGAGACTCTGCGTCAGTGGGGGGGCCCAGGTGCGGAGTTTTTCACCATCTTGTAAGGGCGCCCCCACGGATCCCCGTCAAGAGTCCCCAGCATCTCCTCGCGGGCCCGATCTCTGGCCCGCAGGACAGCCTCGTGGAGGGCGGTCTTCGCCGCTCTGTAGCCCTCATACAGCTCCGCCTCAATGGCTTCCGCATTCGGCGGGCGAATGCGGAGCCTGCGATGCCTGGCGTACGGGTGTCGCGCAGCGACGCACGCCTCGCGCAGAGTTGTCAGCTCGCGCGACCACCAGTACACCTGACGCCGGGCCCGTCCTGGCCGAACTCGGGGCATTGCCACGTCACATATGTCGGACATGGCCTCCTGGAACCACCCTGCCTCATTATCAACGTCGGCAGGCCTGTCCGGTGATGTCACCCAGGCCTGCACGATCGAGGCTTCCAGGAGGAGCTCCCGGTCCAGCTGCTTCAGCGCCCAACGCGGACCACTCGGGGCCTGTAAGACCGGCGCGCTCGAGGACTGGGCGGAGACGTCAAACCGGATATACCGGTGGTCGGAATAGGTCTCCACCCCCTCCATGACACGCCAGTCCACGACACGCGGCGACAGAGCGGGGCTAGCGAACGAAATGTCCACCACCGACTCGCCCCGCATCCGCACACACGTGGGTACAGTACCCCGATTCAGGACGACCAGGCCTGTTTCCAGAGCCCAGTCCTCCACCATCCTTCCCCGCACGTCTGTGCAACGAGAACCCCAAGCCATATTCTTGGCATTGAAGTCCCCGAGGACAAGCACGGGGAGGGAATGGCTTCCGACGACGACACTCAACTCCGCAAGGGAGTTGTGGAACTCGGCGAGAGTTCGGTTCGGGGAGAAGTAGACACCCACAACTACGATCTCCCCGAACCGTGCCGCTACGCACCCCTGACCCTTCCTGACACTTTCAAGGGTCGGGGTACCGGCGGCGGCCGACGAAACTAAGGCCACTGAGCCGCTTAGGTCCGCCACCCAGTCTTCCCTGGGCAGGACGAAGTACGGCTCAGCGACCACGGCGATGTTAATCAACCACTGCGCCATGCTCTGAAGCAGCAGATTCTGGGCGCAGGCGCAGTGGTTGATGTTCGCCTGGAGGAGGCGTAATGGGGCCGTTATTGGCACTCCATACCCTCCTCCTCCCGGGCCCCCTGCGAGGGCGCAATTGTCGCAGCGGCGGCAGTAGCGGCGACAGCGGCAGAGGGGGCAGCCGCGGCAGCGGCGGCGGAGACGGTGGCGGAGGCGGCGGAGGGCCTGCTCTTACCTCTTGTGGGTGGAGCGCAGGCCTTGCTCCCAGCCCGGTGATCGGCCGGCTTGCCAGCAGCCGCACATGCAGCACAGTGCGGCGTGGCAAAGCAAGCCGCCGATGTGTGACCGGGCTGACTGCATCGGAAGCAGAGGCCACTGCGGTCCACCTCCGAGGCGCACCTTACTGACACGTGGTGCCCCACGTGGCAGCGATAGCACCTCAGAGGTCTGGGTTCCAGCAGCTTTACCTGCGCTGAAACCCAGCCCACCAGTAGCCTTCGGCCCTCCACAATAGTTTTCGCCGCCGTCACGGGGCAGCTTACCGTAACGGTACGCATGCCCGACAGGTCCGAACGTATGGCGCCTGCCCTGACCTGCTCAGCAGGGCACCCTCCGGACCTGGCGACGGCGGCCACCACCTCCTCCTCGGTCACCGAGTCGTCCAGACCCAAGATGCGCAGGTCTGCGCATCTGACAGGCCTGGAAACTCGGGCCTCGTCCGCGTTCAGGGACGCTCTGAGCTTTTCCGCCAGAGCGTCTGCGGACGAGCCGCTGGTTTCACCGGGGATCTCCAGCATGCGAGCCCCTGTCGCAGTAACTTTAAGCCGGAGGCCCCCGGTGATTCCGAGCTCACCGAGGTTCACCGTCTCCTTGGCTTTCGCCAGCAGGTCGCGGTAGGACACGCCCCTCTTTTCCGCATCTGGCTGTAGCGTGATCACCACAGCCGCGGTTTTAGGGGCGCGGAGCCTAGCCGCAACCTTTCGCGCCCGGTGCTGGCGCTGCCGCTCCTCATTGCGGGCCTTTTTGGCCGCCTTCCGCCCCTTCTGTTTCTCCCCAACCACCTGCCATCCGGCATCAGCCGCGGAAGGTGTAGTGGGCTGGGGAGGCAGTGGCGGAGGCGGACGTGCCGCAGGCGCTGGCCCACTCGCCGCTGGCGCTGACACAATTGCCGCCTGTGCAGCCGCCTTGCCCTTCTTCTTCTTGCCCGCCGCCTTCTTAGCCGACACCGGTTTCGCCGGAGCCGACTTATCAGCGGGGGGCAACGCAGCCCTGCCAGAGGGCTGACTGGTCGCGGGGGCGGCAGCCGCAGCAGCCGCGTACGAGGCCGCTTTCGGCGCGGCCGCCTTGTTCGCGGTCAAGGGGGGACGCAGGACAATACCCTCCAGAACGGAAAACCGCGTCTGGAAGGCAGCCAGCTCCTGCCGAACCAGGTTCAAAACCTGGTTCTCCACAGGCACGGGCTGGCTTTGCTGCTGCCGCTGCTGTGGTCCCCCCCTTGGAGGAGCCACACTGGAGCCAGCCTCCCGCAGGCTGGCCAGGTCTGCACGGAGCTTAGCGTTCTCCTGTTGGAGAAGCTCCATGCAGGTCGCCAGGCGGGACACCTCCGCCCGCAGCTTGGCCACCTCATCAGACGGAGGCCCCACATCGTGGGCCTCCGCAGCCGCCAAAATGGAAGCGGAAGCGCGGGGATGGCCTTGTGTTTTGTGGAAGGCTTTACCTTCGCGGCCACGCCCCGGATTGCGGCTTCCACCTCCTTTGCGAACCTGGCCTTACGCTCCGCCTCGGAGCCGCCAGGCGCACCCGCCTCTTCGCCAGACCCGGGAGCAGTAAAGCCCGGGTGGCGCCCCTCCTCGGCCACCTTTGCCGACCTCTCGGAGGCAGTGAGCCCCCCCCTCTTGCCTTGGATCCCACCGCGTCTGCTGGTGGAGATCTTACGGGCCGAGGCCAACTCCTCTCCGGAAGTCGACTCTAGGTCGCCCTCCTGCCTGGACCGCTTGCGGAAGAACTTGCTGTTGTCCGCAGCAGTCCCGGCCCTCTCGAGGCGGGAGCTCCCTGAGCCTCCCGCGCTCCCATCGCTAGATGCAGCGTCGGACTCCGACCCCGCATCACTCCTCCCCTCTTCGTTGTTTTTTTTTTGTGTTTCTTTATTTTCCATAGTTGTTCCCACGAGTAAATACTTTTTATCGTCTCAAATCAAGTGGTTCGCACTAACGATTAATTTAGCTACCCATTAGTCAAGCTAACAACCTCCCTCACGGTGCGCCGCCGCTTGGAGGTTTGGGGTGATTTTTTATAGAGGTTTTCTACCTCGCGGTCCGGGCGGTTAAGCCAAGACCCTCGGTCCCTATCGAAGCCGCGAGACATGATCCACGACACTTCGACGATGGGATTACGAGATCGACGGTGACAGGGAAGGACGTATCCTTCCCTGTCTGCTCGGAGGCAGGGTAAGTGCACACCGAGCCCGTCCTTACTCCCCTGCTATGCCCTCTGCTTTACAGAGGGTCACGCAGGGGAACGCACCGTTGGTCCAACGACCCCACCCATGTCAGAATAATTGGCCGCGGCAGTAACACTCCCCGAGGGATGAGAGGAAATGGAAATTCCAATTTCCTCTCATCCCCGGGGGATGATTACTGCCACGCCCAGGGTGCACCGGCCGAGCAGCTGCTCATCCCTCCAGACGTATCGGGAGGGACCAGCAGCCGCTCGGCACACGTGGAGGACTTCTGACTTTGCACCCCCAGTACAAGCGCCTGCCATTTTGATGTTATGAACATAAAAAAACGAAAGAATAAATAACATTTTAACCCATAAAATTAATTACAGTGAAGAAGAATTTTTGAGAGCTTTGGCCTACAATTTAAATTTTAAATAATATTGTTATATTACTTGAATTATATTGATTATTATATGATTATATGATACGGTTTTTTTTTATCACAAGGAAACCTAAAAATAAACCTAATCTACCATGCATTTTGCCATGCTTTGCAAAAGAGGAAATCTTCGCGGTGTGTGGTCACAGTTCTAACCTAACCAAACCTAGCCGTTACGATTTTGACCAACTGTTTATTGTCTAAAGATTGTTTGCGGTGATAAATTATTTAATTACATTTTGCGCCATTACATCTTCCAAGCTCATCGTGCTGTGCTGGCGCTGTCGCTGCGGCTGCGGAGAACCTCAAGCGGCGTAAATATATATAGTAAACTTTGTGGAAACTATATTTTCGAGCCGTTTGGGGTTGAAACTCTGGGGCCGTGGGGTCCGAGTGCTCACAGCCTTTTTAAGGAAATTTCCAAACGCCTAGTTGACGCTTCCCGTGACCCAAGGGCTGGCTTTTACCTTGGCCAGAGGCTAAGTGTTGCTATACAACGTGGCAACGCCGCCAGTCTCTTGGGCACATTACCGGCTGACAGCGTTGAAGAGGAGTTTTTTGATGCTATTTTATAGTTTGTAGTTAGTTAATTTTAGTCATTTTAATTATTATAATGTATATAGTTAATGTACATTTTATGTGCAATAAAGATTAAAGACCAAATACCTTAATGACAATATTTTGTTGTACAAAACAATAAACGTACATTATATCAAATGTTGCTTATGTCAAGTATCGATGATGTAATGTGTTACTTATACTAAACTAATGATTATAACACATATTATTATGGAAACTCATTTTATGGCAAATAAAAGTTATGACTAATAAGTTGATATGACAAGCGTCATTAGTATAAATGATAATCGTGCAAGTAAACATTATGGGGGATGGGGGGGGGGGGTTGGAAAACAATAATATTACAAGTTTTATGGAAAGCAAGGCAATACCCTACCGTATACATTCAGCCTACTTAATTCAGTACAAACAAAATCTAATCCTAGATTGGCTCCAATACATAGATCAAAGTGAGCAGCCTGGGACGAAGGATGAATAACTAACAGAATCATGTTAAGGGCTATCCTCTTCTTGAGCGGGTTACGTACATTCGATATCTCGGGATTAACATAGACCAACATTTGACATGGATACAGCAGATAGAATTGGTTACTGCACGCGTAAGGAAGCTTTTGTACATTTTTAAAAGACTTCGATCTATGGCTGACGAAAATACACTAAAGATGACCTAGCCTTATGTATATACTTATACTTTACACTTACTTACCGCATAATATCGTGGAGTACCGCTGGAAAAACATTTCTGATAGCTGCTGAACGTGCACAAGGAGCTATCCTAAAAGTCTCATAGATTAATAATCCGTTACCCCAGTGATACGTTATATCGAGAGACTAGAGTGCTCACGGTGCGCCAACTGTTTATTATGGCAGTGGTACTCAAGTTCCATAAAACTGCAGCTGCCACAGTGGTTACGGACCAGCGCACGGGTAGAAAGCCTAAGTGGAACAGAATTTCCTGCAAACTTAAATTTGGAAATAAAGTATTCTCACATACTATTGAGCCATTGTATTGGGCCACATATGTATGATAAAAAACTAAAAATCCTCCCCATGACCTTTGGGTGGCAAAAAAGGGCAGTATTGGTTACTCGGACTTAACTATAACGAAACAGAAAACCTTCTTGCAATTGAGTATTAACCTACACACCGACACATACAAACTAACACTCATCATAACATAAACAGTTACACACCATGAGTTACATTTTGACATGATTGGAACCGTTGCACTTGATATCCATAAGAATCAAACATTATTAGCCGAGAGAGACTGGATCCTGCGCCTCAGGGTATCCTAGTGCAGGATCCAGTGTCACATCTTAATACTGTAACATTTTTTAAGAAACCATTGTTTTCTTACTCGGGTCTACAGTTTCTTGTAAAAGTTTGATAGGGTGGCAGCGAATCTTAGTATTTTTGAAATTAATACTTAGACATAATTTCTAAATAACAAATTTCAACCAAAAAAAATATTTTATTTTTTGGCACGGACCCCTTAAAAGTAAATAAAGTGTACATTGGTAGATGTAGCGAAAGGCTGGCATGTCCAGCCAATGACGTCATTGAATCTAAGTCAATAGCGGAGCATAACGATTGTGTGTTCGTAACGTTTCATAACAGCACGGATGTACTACCTGATATTTTACTGGAAGGGTATTGTATCTGGATTTAGTTGACTGAGTGAAAGCATTAGATTCTCCTGACTGGCTCACCAAAGATTAAATTCCATTTGCAGCAATTAAAGCGATATCTGGGCCCGTTATAATCAATTGGTCCTTCGAGTCGGCCTATGAATACGGACTGTAAACAGTAAATGCTCTCCGAAATGCATGAGCTGTGTTTGCTTAACGTAGCTGATCATGCAAAGGATTTGCAATAGATCTAATTGTTTCTATATTGTTTGTCCAGTATCATCTAGCATCGATTGATTGATTTTACTGTTTTATTTACACTTCCATTGTTATTATCTTCTTCTTTTGTGGTACAAGTTATATTTTGAGAACATTGACTCAGACAGCAGTACAAATTAGGAGGTAACGCAGTGCCGCTGATTGCTCAAGATTTTTTTGCCAACGAAATATATTCATAATTTTCGGAACATAAGAAACAAGCCCTTCCATCCTCCATACCTCGTTGTCCCCCGAAGCGATTCGCGTCACGTGCCGCTCCGCTGACGGATTGGTTGGCGTCGACCGCAGCATACTGATGGCGCAGCGGATAGTTTTCATAAAGATAGCCCGGATTATGAGGAATGTGGCCGGCCGTCACGATCCCACCTTTATACCTTATTTATTTGGGGGTTAGCGGATTACGTGTGTTTGGACGTTCTGCTGACTTAGCTGGGCTTGTTGTGTCGCTAATGCTTCGGTTAGGATTTAGTTTTGATGGAAACGCTGCTCCTTCTTTAGAGTTGTTAGGAGTTTTGAATAGTAAAATTTAAAATTGTAGAATTCTCCGCCCAATCAGCTGTTTGAAGAGCCTGCCAGTAATATGGTGTGGTATTTGTGCCACTCCAATTTTGTGATTGCATTTTAAAAACGACCCTAAGTGAAGGACAGTGAGAACAAAAAAGGCTAACAAAACGGTGAAGCAAAACATAGAGAGGAAACCGGCATGTCGTAGAACTAAACATTTGAATGTGACATCTACCAATCCGCAGTAGGTCCGCGCGGAGGATTACGGCTTACGCGCTCTTACAAAGGGGAGCCCTGGGTCCCAGTGGACACATGAGTGGACACATTAAAGGAGGATATCTGACCTTAAAACTTGTTGTTATGTTTTAGAAATAGAGTCTATTATAAACAGTCACTTTACTATTTATAACATAATCATTTCTATTGACTCTTCGACCACCACAATTCCCTAAATCTTCCCCAAACATATTCATCAGGAGTTAGCAAATAAAGAAACGGATAGCTCATTGCTATGTACCGAATGGAGCCGGATAACCGTACGTTAGACTAATTGAGCGTATACATTATTTTCTCCCCGCATCATTCTGCTGCTCGGCATTCCGACGGTGTACTACTCATATAGTTGTGATATGGAACGTTTTCGGGTAATATTATGAGTGAGCTTGTAGGTAGATGTGTTGTGAAGGAGTTGTTGGTAGATAGAATATACTTTATTGGGCACAAAGAGACTTGAGCTGCTATACAGAAGCTTTCACAAGAAATTTCATACACAAATTGTAATGTCTCTCAAGGCGTCACCCTTGTAAAAAAATGACATATTTACCAATTCTGACACGTTTCACTAGAACTAGACGAGCGAGAAATGGCCAGTGTGGCTTGCAAAACAGATTACGATTACGATAAGTCGCATCATATTGTGATATATATCGTAACCTAAGGATATTTAAATAATTATTTGGTTGTACACTAAAATTTTATAAAATTACACAGCTAACCTGTCAAAAAAGAAACATCTATTCTTCCTGTTGTTTTTAGGGTTCCGTACCTCAAAAGGAAAAAACGGAACCCTTATAAGATCACTTTGTTGTCCGTCCGTCCGTCCGTCTGTCAAGACCGTTTTTCTCAGGAACGCGTGGAGGTATCAAACTGAAATTTCTATATGATACTTAGTTCTACTGTCCCTGGAAGCTGTAGAAAAATCAACCTTCTCAGTCAACGCAATCAAAAGATACAGCCACTTAGGCCGCAAATTTCCGCAAATTTTCGAAACTCGCACGGGAATCAAAACCTACAGGGTACTTCCCGTGAACTTAGAATCTTGAAATTTTGTACGAAGTCACGTCTTATAGTACAGATATAGGAAAAATTACGAAAACCGTAAATTTTTAGTTTCGTCATATAAAAAAAAGTTATATACCCACAGGTTTGTACGGAACCCTCGGTGCGCGAGTCCAACTCGCACTTGACCGGTTTTTTCGAACACTCTTTGTACTAACTTCAATAATATAAGTAGACTTTCAAAAACTAACCGACAAATATCTCCAACGGGTGTACATCATCCCAGTTAGGTCTAACTATAACCCCAGGCCCCGAGTGGTCCGCGTTGGGCGCTGAAGCAGCTGGACCGGGAGCTCCTCCTGGAAGCCTCGATCGTGCAGGCCTGGGTGACATCACCGGACAGGCCTGCCGACGTTGATAATGAGGCAGGGTGGTTCCAGGAGGCCATGTCCGACATATGTGACGTGGCAATGCCCCGAGTTCGGCCAGGACGCGCCCGGCGTCAGGTGTACTGGTGGTCGCGCGAGCTGACAACTCTGCGCGAGGCGTGCGTCGCTGCGCGACACCCGTACGCCAGGCATCGCAGGCTCCGCATTCGCCCGCCGAATGCGGAAGCCATTGAGGCGGAGCTGTATGAGGGCTACAGAGCGGCGAAGACCGCCCTCCACGAGGCTGTCCTGCGGGCCAGAGATCGGGCCCGCGAGGAGATGCTGGGGACTCTTGACGGGGATCCGTGGGGGCGCCCTTACAAGATGGTGCGGGATAAACTCCGCACCTGGGCCCCCCCACTGACGCAGAGTCTCCGGCCTCAGCTCGTGGAGGACGTGGTGAGCGCTCTGTTTCCCTCGCGAGGGGAACATCCCCCCCCGCCTATGGCTCCGCCACCTGCGGTGCCGGAAGCGGACCACGACGACGACGACGTCCCGGAAGTGGCTGGGGTAGACCTGAGAGTGGCGGTAGGACGGCTCAAGGCCAAAAATACCGCCCCGGGACCCGACGGCTTGCCTGGTAAAGCCTGGGTCCTGGCCTTTGAGGCTCTCGGGCCCCGACTGGAGGGGCTCCTAAGCGCATGCTTGGAGAGAGGCCAGTTCCCGCTTCGTTGGAAGACGGGGAAGCTGGTCCTCATTCGGAAGCCGGGGCGCCCTGCGGACTCTCCGTCCGCATACCGGCCCGTTGTGTTGCTCGACGAGGTGGGCAAGCTCTTTGAAAGAGTAATTGCAAACCGCCTCGCCGAGCACCTTGCGGGGATGGGTCCGGATCTTGCGGAACACCAGTTTGGTTTCCGCAAGGGGCGCTCCACGGTGGACGCCATCATGCGCGTAAGAGCCCTCACGACGGGGGATGCGGTGTCCCGGGGTGGGGTTGTCTTGGCGGTGTCTCTCGACATCGCCAACGCCTTCAACTCCATGCCCTGGAGCTGCATTGGGGAGGCACTCCGGTATCACCGGGTGCCGACCTACCTTCGTCGTGTGGTCGGGGATTACCTGACGGACAGAGCCGTCATCTACCCCGGTCGCTCCGGAGAGTGGAACCGGCGAGAGATGTCGTGCGGTGTCCCACAGGGATCGGTTCTAGGACCGCCCTTGTGGAACATCGGCTACGACTGGGTGCTGCGCGCCGACCTCCCTAGTGGCGTCAGCGTAGTGTGCTACGCTGACGACACGCTGGTGCTGGCACAGGGGAGGTCGCACGAGGCGGCGGCCGACTTGATGACACGCGGGGTTGCGATAGTCGTTGAGAGGATCCGGCAACTGGGTCTCGAGGTGGCATTGCACAAGTCCGAGGCCATGTGCTTTCATGGGCCTCGGAATGCGCCACCGTCGGGATCCTCACTGACGGTAGGAGGGGTTTCCATCGGCGTCGGGTCGACGTTGAAGTACCTGGGACTTGTCCTCGACAGCCGGTGGAACTTCGTGGAGCACTTCCGACGTTTGGCCCCTAAACTGGAACGGACTGGGGCTGCCTTCAGGCGGCTCCTGCCCAATCTGGGGGGGCCGAACGCCTCCTGCCGGAGGCTCTATGCGGGGGTCGTGCGGTCCATGGCCCTTTACGGTGCCCCGGTGTGGGCGCGTTCCTTGAGGCGGCGAGCCGCCCATTATCTGAACGCGCCCCAAAAGGTGATAGCCGTAAGGATGGTCCGTGGGTTCCGCACGATCTCGGGCGAGGCTGCGAGCCTCCTAGCCGGATTGCCACCATGGGATCTGGAGGCGATAGTCCTCGCGCGCCTACATGAATGGCGCGCGGAGGTTCTTCGCCGGGGGGTTACTCCGCTGCCGCGGCTAATTGCCGCTCAGCGGACAAACCTCCGAGCCGATCTCATGGTGACATGGAGAGAGCGACTGTCGCAACCCCGTGCAGGGCACGCCACGATAGTGGCGATAAGTCCCCTCTTTGAGGAGTGGCTTGAGAGGCGCCACGGCGTCCTCACCTTCCGCCTGACGCAGGTCCTCACCGGACACGGTTGTTTCGGGAGGTTCCTGCACCGAATCAGGCGGGAGGAGACGCCCGGGTGTTTCCACTGCGAGGATCGACCGGAGGACACGGTGGAGCATACGGTGGAGGTCTGCCCCGCTTGGGCGGAGCACCGCCGTGTCCTCCTAGCGGCGATCGGCGGCGGCGACCTCTCGCGTCCGGCCCTGGTTCGAGCCATGGTCCGGAGCGAGACGGAATGGGAAGCCGTCACCTCCTTTTGCGAAGCAGTCATGCTAGCAAAGGAGGAGGCGGAACGTGAGAGAGAGCGTTCCTCCTCACGTCCCAGCCGCCGCGGGAGACGCACCGGGCGTCGGGGGCCACGTGGTGGCCCCCGGCCACCGTAGACGCGGGCCTGTGGACGGTGAGCTAAGGGCTAGCTCGCCGTCCCTCCGTCTTAGGACGACAGGCCGTGTCGACGGCGCGTTCGTGTTCCACGCGCGCCTCAAAGAGATGTCAGCAGAGGGAAGGGGCCCGCAAGGGCCGATGCCTGCCGGGTGCTGCGGGTTGTTCGAAAGAGATACCGCGGCCCCGGAACACAAAGGGCGATGAAGGAACATGGATGGGTTTTAGTCAGTAAAAGTCTGACACTCCCTCCCGCTCAGCCCAGAGCGGGAGAAGTCATTTGATGATTTCCCATCCGAAAAAAAAAAAAAAAAAAAAAAAAAAAGGGTCTCATCAAGTGATTGGTAGTGCCCGTAATCACTTGTAGCTCGTAGTGATATCCTGTCCTGTGTGTGTTGCATGTGTTGTGTAGCGGTTTATGTTGTGTGTAGTGGGTAATTGTGTTTGTCATAGTTAACAACGAGTCCTCGCCTCGGGCGCTCGGGATTGACGACTGGGAGCTTCGCGAGGGTCAAGGGACTGGAGCCAGCGGGATGGTGTTACATGAAAAAGGAAACGTTTTCCTGGATAAAGACTTACTATTGCAAACAGAATATTCTGCCACTTGTACGAGTTCACGCTCGATATGGCAGTGCTTTGTCACTATTTTTGATAAACAATTGCCCTTCTAAATTTGTTTGGGGTTGACGCAGCATGTCTTTCTCTTCCATAATTCTCTATTACTTATAACATCAGTGGTAAACCTTTTGCAGCCATGTAATTCTATCAACAAAATCTGAGGTTGTCATAGAAGCACCATGCAAAAAGTTATCCTATGTTTGAGTTAATAACTATTAAAATGAACCCAAACTTAGTCTTAAATAAAATCATATTACAAAAAGCAAAAACACCAAAATTACTTCCTTCCTGCAACCCGCTCACCGCTCCTCTTCCGTACTCCTGCCCGATACTTCGGTATTATTAGCTTTATTCTAGGGAAATCCGCTTTGTTTCCCCGTGAGTAAATACTGAAATATATATGAGCGCGATGCTACCCATAATTGGGGGTATGGCACACAATGTTTGTGATATTAACGGTTTGTACCATCAACGGGTCATTCGGAGCTGGGGTTTGTTGTCAGGATCTAGATCTTGAATAGTGCTTGTGGAAAGGAGTATTAAGTTGAAGAGTTTCTTGTGGAGGAGTTCGTCTAAGGACTTACTATCCGGGTGTACTTAATAGTATAGCAGCACTGAGCTAGGGTGGTGGGTCAGCGCATTCCCTCTTGCATAGATGAACCCTCTGACTCTGCTGTGCTCCACGGTGGCCACATGCAAGAAATCATATGGAACCGTAAATGGCATAAAATATCAGTCAAATAAACCCAATGTAATGGTATTACAAATAAAAACTGTGTTTTATTCCAATTTAAAGTTCATCGCCTCAGAAAAAATAAACCCATTAGAAGAGATACCGCGAGTTTGTTTTCTGTACGGAAAAACATGTAATGTACTGCTTCCGACTATTTTAGCATAATTTATGTCAGGAACAGTGAAAGGTTAAAAGGATTTTTATGTTTTACCAA
This sequence comes from Standfussiana lucernea, assembly GCA_964057025.1. Taxonomy (NCBI): domain Eukaryota; kingdom Metazoa; phylum Arthropoda; class Insecta; order Lepidoptera; family Noctuidae; genus Standfussiana; species Standfussiana lucernea. The sequence continues at coordinate 885,035 of OZ059802.1, read as the reverse complement.
TTTACGACAAAAATGGATCCAATCAAGCTTGTAATTTCATTTTTCGGAAATAACAGCAGAAGTCAATTTTTACGAGAAACAAAATGCGCTTTAAAATTTTTATTACGTCGTCGTGAACGTAAAATAGAGGATCCATTCAAAATTCTATTGTAAAATAATATTTACAGTCGTTTACGATGAATGGACGACAAATATACCGGATAGATTCCGATTTTGAGTATAGTTTTTAGGGTTCCGTTGTCAAGTAACAACGAAAATAATTATTCATCTTCATTTAGTAGCTATACCTACTATATCAATAGTGCTACAATATAAAATGGCAGTTTATGTACCTAAGCGAGCTAAAGAAAAAAAAAGTGAGCTCAACCCAGGTTTGAGTTTTCCAACAACAAATGTCTACCTACCTTAAAAAAGACGTGTAAATAAGGACACTAACTAACATTATGTCCGTTCGATGAATGTTCAACTTCTGACATGAAATTTTCTCTTTCATATATGTAATTGGTTTGAAACTGGCTCACTCTCCGTCAAATTTTCCTAAAACATATTTATTTAGTTACGTTTTGCAGTCACACTCTTCACAAACAGGCTGTAGATTTATCCACACCTCTCGGTTACCTACAAACGGTCCAAATCTTTGTAAGTGCGATGTAAATAAAAGGCGCACGCGGGGCTGCAATATAAAACGACGGCGACGGTTTATTTCGACATTTGTCGCGAATAAATCACAATTTGAGAAGAACTATAGTGGTGCTTTGCCAAGAGACGCCGCGGCACAAGTGCCGGGCTGTAGGTCGGGCATGTACTGGACGAAACTGGAGGCGGACACGATTTCTCCAGGATCTCCAACACCGCTGTAATTTCAGGTATATGAATATTGCACCATGCTTGATGTCATTTTGTTGTGGCTCCGATGCTAGGTGTCTTTTCCAATCTCCAGGCGCTTTCTTGTCTTGATGATTGTCAGGCGCAACCTTTTACCATTAATTCAAAAGGCTAGAATGATGTACTGAATTCATGACAATTCATGATGTCTCTTACTCTTGCCTCTTACTTCCTCTGTAATATTAAGTTGAGTCTAATGTTCAATTTAAGTCGGTAAGGTTCTTTTTACTAAATTTAATCCCCTGCCATTGCCTGCCATTGAAAGGAAACCTCTTAACATTACTAGACATTTGAGATTATATCTAGTTAAATGTTCTGAATTGAAGAAAGCGTTAAGTACCTAAGTGAATGTTCCTTTACATAATAAAATAATTTACTTTTGTATCACTGTTGAAATGATGTATTTATAGAATAATGTTGACAAAGAAACATGACAAATTAAGAATTCTATTTCGGTATGCGAAGAAGTTATTTATATCACAATTCAGGATAATTTTAAAGGTTTGTCATTAATTTGCGTTCACAAAGGTACTACGTATTACTACACATGTATAATTTAAGAGCTCGGTTTATTCAAATATGTAGGAACAGGCAGGTTCGGCCCTTTGTACTAGCTTCATATAAATTATGTTTTAACGCGTGTGTTTTATAGAGGTCGTCTCGTTACCGCCGGACTAATAAACTTGCGTTTGATTCCCGGGTACAGTAAAGTGTAATTGGGGTTTTTGTTAGTGATATGTTTGTTTTAGTGTTTTGGTTAGCCACTGACCATTTTTAAGGCCTGGCTCATCTCACTCTAACAATATTCAAAGGCTTATTTAAAAAAAAACATTTTCTTTTTAGTGTTTCGATTCAAATGTTGACAGAGTCGGCTCAAATTTTGCTATAAGTATAGCATAATCAGGTATCATTTCGCTAGCTTTTTCCCTCAACATGTTGGGATCAGCTTCGAATCATGCATCTGCAGCTGGGCACATCAAAACGGTATCCAAATATTCGCATTCGTCGTCAACAAAGGGAATCCCTTCTCTTATCCCAATTCACTTGAAGTTGGCGGAGCATGTGTTCACAGTTTCAATCTAAAAAGAAAATACTGGCCAGTGAGAATTAATTATCGGAAAAGTTTCTTCTAAACTCCCCTGTCAACCGTGTCAAATTGCTATTGCGTTTCTCCGCACAATAGACACCCGTATGTTTCCGCCGCAACCTGGCGGCTTGCATCGCCGATGTTGATATGAACTTATATTCTTTACATTTACATAACCTATTTCAGCGAGACTCGCGTCCTCTAGACGTTCACTTTGTGCAAAATACTATTGTTTAGATCAAAATGAGATAGAAACTTATGACTAGTGCAAGTTAGAATAACTTGTAAGTAAGCAAAGAATGTCGAAAATATGGACAAGTTTATAGTCAAAATAAGTATGTAGGCCGTAGCTAGTGGTGTTCTTGATTTCTGCCTACTCTTATGGGAAAAACGCGTGTGATTATGTATGTATGTGGTAGCTAGAATCAGCATTCACCAGGCCTTACATCAAGATCGATTCTCTTGTAGGAACACTTTGTTTAGGTTTCTTAGCCTCAGCCAGTGATCAGCTAAGCAATGTTATATTATTGTACGTCTATTTGTATCAAGAGCCCCTTTACACGATCAAATTTCTTTCACTGTCTCTTCTTTTAACAGTAGCATCATTGATTCAAGTTTTTGGGTTGTCCATCCGTGATTTAATTAATTCAAAACAGTACAAACAGCTTATTAATCGCTAGATTGTCCTGAATTCGTTAACCTAAACGTTATCAACAGGGACCCTTCAACATGGTTACCTGTTATCGCACTTATTATTAAAACCAACAGCCATTCACTTTTTCCTATCTCCCATAACATTAGGCTAAATAATTTCAATAAAGGCCCCCTTAATACCACATAATTCTGCAGTAGAACTCGTAACAACAAAATAACGCGCATGTTTGTAAGCCATGGGGGCCATGGGGGTCGTAAGGCAGGGTATCGCATAAACCGAGCGGAATCGCTTATTCATTGGCACATCACACCCGCGTTAACTTTGTATGGGATGTGCACTATCGCGATTCATCTTATGGGTTTTTTTATAGATATTTTGACTTGGAGATGTAGGTTGTGGTTCATATTTTGAAAGCTTGATACAGATGAATCTACATTACATAACATCACGCCTGTAATAGCTGTGATCCGAAAAGGGTTAGGCAGAGGTGAACCTAATTGTACACCCACATTTCAACAGTTATGTTTAGGTCCCATAAAATAGGGCGCGAGCCTGTTGTCATCAACCGGGCACAAATCCAGACTCCGGGACTACTACTGAGAAATTCCTGATGGAAAAATCCAATAACACTTTGCCCGACCTGAGAATCGAGCCCAGGACCTCATGCTCAGCCGTTGCGCTTGCAACCTCTAGACCAACAAAACAGTCTATAGATGAATCAATTGGGAATTAACGCGGTATTCTGTTATACAATAGAGACTATTATTGAAACCGTTCAGCAAATGCCGAAATGCGCCTCTCAGTCATCAGTAATTGATGAAAGCTTTCATACACGCATGACTTATGCCTCGTCTCTGACAGCAACCGTATCTAAAATCCCTCGCCACCAAACAATTTCCCGGAAGCCAGTCCAACCAGTCCCGACACAACGGATATTCTTTTCATCCCAATCCACCGCCAAAACAGTAACACTACACGATTTTTTAATTAACCTCACATCCGAAAAGATTAAAAAAATGTCATAGTGTACAGACGCGTCATGCTGAGTGACGGCGCGCTCCCAGGCGAATTTTAAAACAATACGGACAGGTAGGTACGTAGCTACGTAGTTACCTAGTTAGGCAGGATTAGAGACGGGGATATAAAAAGCCTCACCTGTTGTTCATGATCATTAATCACTGAAGCAATTGCTGAGCAAATTTATCTTTATCAAGGCCCCGAAACGACGGCAGTTCGTATAATGACTCGTAAACATTTTTGATAATAAAATAAAGAAGAGTAATAACAGAAAGTTTGCTGTTTCTTGTTTAGAGAATTGTGTTCAAGTTTCGTGTTCAGGCCCCGGGGCTGAGTTTTATGGGAATGTTTGACGCGCGCTTCTTGTTATTTTGTGTTGAAAAATAATAATCACCGGAGTGTGGATGGTTTTATTGTGATTTGTAATAAGCGATGTTTTTGAACTTGGATTTAATGAGGTTGGGGCGTTGACTGTTGTCATTGACTCCATGACTTTAAAGAAAATAGTTGGTAAATACATCTTCACCCTCCAGGCCTTGAATGAGACAAACGACAGAGCTGGCCGGCTTACTACGTAGGTACTGGTTGGACAAAATATAAGTCATAGAGCGGAGATGAAGAAGAAGCCGATTCATTCTGGTGGCATGAAAAAAATCTTTGAATTTGTGACGAGATTTTTATAATAACTTTTGAGTGGTTAACAGGAAATATACATGGAAATATACATACTACGTCATAACCCAATACATGACAATGTAGCCGTGCCACCTAATGTTGGTGAAAGCCATAGCTAATCAAAGTTGTGTGTGTGTGTGTGTGTTAGGAAGTGGCCACGTGAGTCGTCGCACGTGAACACAAATAGGCACGTGGCGATATTCCGAGCTCGCGGTGAGGTAGACCACGTGTAGGGAAACGCAGTATGACCAGAGTGGAGATTATGTTCGGAGTGCCGGGTTACCCTGATCTATTGTGAAAGAACATGAAAGCTAAACGATTGTACGAGTAAAGCCTGCAACGCCTAATATTTACTTACTATTTTGCTGCATGGCCAGATTACCTCTTCTCACACCAGAAAAACATCGTGCTGTATTGATAATAAGACTTGCTCTTAAAATATGTTGACCAGTATTGAGTCCGTATTAGTTTCTTTCAAGTTTGCAACACGACTTGTGTCGAACGAAACGCGCGGGCTTCACTTGTTTCTTTCGCGCTTATACCATTGCGACGCAAAGACGCAAGTCGGGTCACGGTGACTCATGGTATGACGTAAGCAATTTCTTTAATTTGTTTTTTTTTCTGCAATCGCTTTCACTTGGGCGTGTAGCCTAGTCCAGCCATGAACGTCGTTCAGTAAATGATCATGAAAAAAACCTTTGGGCCACCGAGCCATATCCCAACGAAATGCGCGTTAGGATCCACACCAAGAGGCTTCCGCACCGAACATTCTGCATCCCCTTTGCAATGGCACAAGTGACAGGATATTAGCATAGGTATACGGCTTTATTAAATGCATAACACGACACGGTAATGTGGGGCCACAGCTCGGCTTGACACAATATTGAGCGTGGCGTACCCTGGGATTGCTGGATGCGAGCTGATCGATTTAGAAGCTGTCGCTGTTTGCAGATGTTGGGTTTGGATATGCAGCTGGATTTTTGGTTTGGGGAATTAGGATTGTTGTTAATCTATGTTTGTTTATTGCATTGGTTACTGTTTATTTAGTTGAGAGTTGTATTTGTGTCTGCTTTATGTGCAAATTGATCTACATATTCAGCATTAACCGAAATGACATGAAAAGCCAAGAGAACAAACCGTGATTGTTTATGACGCTTCTTGGAGTTTGATTTTGATATCATTTTTGTACCAGCACCCCTGACAAGTATGAAGCAAGTTGTACAAATTGTAATGACCGTATATTTTTATGGACCAAGCTTACCGATCCTTATAAGTACTAATGTCATCTGTCGATACGAGGTACAATTTAGCACGAAATGCCAGCTGAAAATAGCACTGCAAACCTTTAAAATACAACAAAGGCTATTGTTCCACAAGTTCACTTTGTGTAATACATCTTTTTGTGAAATTCACGTCGAATGCATATTATTATTTCCACAAAAAACCGAGTATTTTAATCTCCTTTAAAAACCTATCACACTGCATCGCAACGCGTCACTAGCAGGCATGTTTGCTACAATAACTTTTAAATATAAACGGTTATGTTTTTCCAATATTAACCCTTATTAGCCCACCTGTTGCCCCATAATAAATCATGGCGGACTCAGTGCATTAGATTAATCTTTTACGTAATTTATTAGCGCTCGTCCGGATGAACGGGAATTAAATAAATTCGCCTTTCACTTGTAGAGGATTATTATGAAATGATAATTTAAGTTGTGGCAGTTTAACTTGAGTTACGATGTGTGCTTGGGTGTGCCGTTTTGGGGTTGAAAAGATTTGTAGGTACGATATTAATGTGCTTTATCACCATTATGTACCCAGCTTTTTGAGGAGCTCGTGGCTAAATAATAACAGCCGCTCTCGTCAATCTTTAGGTTAAGGTCTAGGTTGATTCGTTAATGGGTGACCACCCATTGCATATCGAGTTACTTTCGAGCCTCAGAAAGCACGTTAATTCGTTGGTCCCGGCTTTCATTTGTAGATCTTTGACATTCGTTAAAGGTAGTCAGTGGCCCGAAAGCCTGACAATTAGTCTTACCAAGGGGTATCGTTTTATCCAGTACTAACTGGGATGTGGAGGTCAGATAGGCAGCCGCTCTTTGTAAAATACTGGTATTCAGATGCATCCGATTAGACTGGAAGCCGATCCCAGCCTTGTACTATTATTGTATTCTGTGCCTCAACATAGTTGGGAAAATGATAGTCTTCTATCTAGCTTTCTCTTACTGTGTTGGGGCCGGCTTCTACTGGTATTTGACATGAAGTGACTTATGTGACTTCCACAACCCAAATCCCCCCTGTTATGAAATGTTGTGAGACTCTTGGGCTTATGACTACCCACAGGTGTTCTCTGAGGCGCGGAGAGGTGTCCGGCATATTCAGGATGGTCACCAAAGACCATTTTACCACGGACCGAAGTCAACAAGTGTACCTCGACAATTATCCTAGCTATTTACCGTTTTATAACAATGTTAAAAATATTTTTATTTAAACTGATGCAGCTTCCAAGGGCTTCAAAAAGATTGATATAATATGTTATTGTTGTCTCAATGAGTATTATGATACACCTACCTTATGTTATGTATGAGCTATTTTTGAATCATATTTACCTGTTGCGAAAATAGACTGTCTAGACGGATAAGGTTTCCATTTACGATTCTGTTTATTAGCCCTTGAATTGTCATGCTAAAATATTTTGTGGCAAACGGGTACCTAGATAGCTACCCATTTAATGATCTATCTCTTCTTTTACATATTTTCATCAACACAAGAGACGTGAAAAGTATGAAAAGCCTTTTGCCAGCTGAATACCATTATATTGCATGGAGTGGCTGTCTATCCGACTTCCACAACCCAGTTACAGAATAACTTTAAATTGCTTGGCAAGACTGGTTGTTAGACTTTCGGACTTCTGACCATCCGTAACGACTGACAATGATCTACGAATAATAACCGGGACCAACAGCTTAACGCGCTTTCTGAGTTAGCGAGGGGGTTTCGGTATGTAGTACATGGTCACCCATACACGGATGGGCCATGGCAAACAGTGCTTCACGCTATAGTGCCTAATGCATTGTTTTAAACCACGAAAACAACGAAAACATCTTCGCATTATTGCGTTTCTAATGAAATCGTTTGAGGCACGTCGCGCGTCGGTTGGATGGTTCAAAGTCAATAGCGGACAGAGGTAGAAACAATTTTTTATTTCACTCAAACTCACTCAAATGAATCACAACCGATTTCTGTAACATCACCACATAACAAAAGTCAACATCGACAAAATCAAACGTATGCTGTGCGTGCGTGATCGTGATTATTGCGCCGATTCACCCCTACAGCGCCGAGCCCGAACAATACCGCGCTGATTGATCAGCAACGCCGATTTAAACAGTATTCAAACGGCTTCATTAACACTCAAATATTGAACCGAATCGCGTCAATCATTTCACGTCTTTATCTCATTAACGCGAATTCGGCTGCGGTGATAATTATTTTGTGATGGTTTTATTAAAATTAAGTTGGGGGAGGAATTAATTTTGGATTTGCTTTCCGTTTTGTCTGAATTTTGAGTGAATTGATTGCGCTCTTGGTTTTACAAAAAGTGGTTTGCCAAAATGTAATTCGGGATGAGAAATGTATACAAAGGCGGTTAATTTACAAGGCTTGCTACATTTAAACGCAGAATTATAGCTAAATTGGCGGCTGCTGATGTGCCACAGGAAGATATCTAAGAAGAAAATAAAAATAAAAACACCACAAGTACTGGTACCCATGTATTCTTCTTTTTAATAATTAAATAGACTTCGATTTCCAAAAAAAAAAGAGATCAGCTTCTCTATAGAATCTTAAATCTCTTCATCTAAACACGATAAAGCTCAAAAACAGTTACATTTTCGGAATCAAAACCTACCATGTCTTGCCATACGTCACATTCTTGACAAGCGCATACCGCGATGCTCCCCACAGCACAGCGTAATTTGCTGGCTCGCTACGCCTCCCACACTCGCGCACTATGCACGTGCAGCAATGGAATGACAAAATATGCGCGCGACGATATTGAAACGTCTTCTTGATATTTACGGCTGAATGTGAAGTATTCGGAGCGTCTTGAACATTCCTGGTATAGTTTCGAGAGTTGTCTACGATTGGACTTTTAGAGTTATGTAGTAGTGTTGCAACGGCTGAAATTGTAGAGATTTTTGAGGTTTGCGTGTAATTTTGGTTTAAAGTAGAAGGTTTTATGTCTAAGAGCCCCAACCGATCACATTTTCGAATATTTTTTGTTCGGATTTAATTTCACCGAAAATTATTGACCGACGTCTTTTCTGCTATATATGCATTATTTGATATATTTTTAGATCATCGAAGTATCATGTGTCATAGGCAAATATATAGGCGATTACTTGGTAGCATTTTCAATATTAAATTAAAATAGTGTCATAAAAAGTCAATATGTTGTGCTACAAAATTTTGTGACAGAAACGAATCGCTGCAAAACCGACTTCACGCAGTCTTGGCTGCCCTACCCCTTGAGTGTAATTAAAGCCGGCGTAGGCGCGGGGGGGTGGGGCGGCCCGCGAGCTGAGGCTTGCTGGCTGGCTCTGCCCGCCAGCCTCAGCCGCGGCGGCAGCTTTACAAACCATCTGCGATGATAAGCTCGCGTGGGGCCGGCCAAACCCCGCCGCGCCGGAGCCGTGACAGAAACAATGCTTGCTGCATGTTGCATGCCTGCTTGCACGCTGCATGCTTGCTTGCATGCTGCTTTGTATGCTGCATGCTTGTTTGCATGCTGCCAGATTATACCTGCTTACATGCTGCATGCCTGCTTGAGCGCTGCATGCTTGAATCACAACAAAAACAGTGGCATAATGAATGGTCGGAAACATAATAATACTTCGTACAAATGTTATTCCGGCTAAGTGTAACTTCGGTAAAAAGTTTTTTGACCAAATGAAACGTCGGAGTAACGAAAAAAATCGAATTGATAATAGGTCAACTGATACAGTGGCAGACGTGACTTCGATGAAGTAAAAAAAAAACGATACGAAAATAGTTGAAAAGTAAAATGAAAATCGGTCAAGTATTTCGAACTCATGATAGTTAACCGTCCAAGACTCATATTTGATTTCACCTAGCCATGGTATTGACACAAGAAAGCAATAAGGCCCAAGTCGTAAAATCAAAGTGCATTTTTTGGGTTTCATTTGCACCCGTTTAGCTATCAATTAGATAGTAGACATTTATTCAAATGATGGCACTTCGCATTCCAAGATTCAACTAGTCTGATTTATAAGAGCTGAAAAGATTGTCAATTTCTCATACTTCTAGGTCGCAAATTATTAATCATGAGCAGTAATTAATTATGAGAATCTTCGATCTACCACACCCACCATTGTATCATTTACCTATCGAATCTTAATCCCTAAATCCCAGCCGCAACATCAAAACCACAAGACACCGAGCCCCATTTTCTTCACCTCCCAACAGCACTTATAAATGCAAATCGTCTCCTAGGACAGTAATTAGTTCAAGCGCCACCGGTCCGGGAGACTGCGATGAGTTATCTGAATCGCTAACAAAGGCCCCCGCCGATGTTAAGTTATAAAATAGACAAAGTAATTTGCGTCACGTTACATTTTACAGTTTCCGCCACAGGACGAGTAGGGTGGCTATGGTGAGAGTAAGTGGTACACCGCAGTGAGCTTGAGTGTTTAATTATAATAGGGCATGTATTTAGTTGATCCCCAAGTAACATCCATTTTGATTTCTTAAAAATTTCGATACACTTATTTGCAAGATGGTTTATTTGTTGTTTAGTAACTGCCATCAATTTAGATAAAGTTTAATAGATAAGACGATTAAAAGATTTTAGGGCTGGCTTTTACCTTGGACGGAAGCTAAGTGTTGCCATACAACGTGGCTACGCCGCCAGTCTCTTGGCCACATTGCCAGCCGACAGCGTTGAGGAGTTTTTTGATGCCCTTTCATAGTTTCCAGTTAGTTTAGTTTAGTTATTTTAGTTTATTTAGTCGTTTTTAATTGTTATAATTTATATAGTTAGTTTATTTCAAATAACGAGCTACAATACATTTTTAGACGATCAATGAAAATAGTTTCCTTATGCATAATGCAAGGAATTTATAATAAACTGAAATAAAAATATTAGAATTCAGAGATGTGGGACTACTTGAAGAATTGAGAGCACTTGGTGCAACATGGTGGTGGTGGTTGCATGCTCTTGTATGTATACAATGTTTAAACAAAAACAGAAATCTTATCTTAACATCATAACAAGTGAAAGATGAGTGGAGAGTCGTTTGACGATACGAGGAACTCAAAGTTATATTGTGTACTGACACGTTTTTGTTTGACATTAAAGGGTTATAAGGAAGCAGAAATATCTTGTTGGCGTTCCGAAATATATTTTTCAAACTTTCAGCAAAAGTTTAAAAAAATCACTTCCCTATTTGGTGTGAGAGTACTATAGGGTATTGTACCCACCCTTCGGGGATTACAAACGTGATGATATGTAATGTGTACTCCTCGAGTTAACAGTAATGTAGAGGCTACGGGTTTATAACGATGACTTTGATACCGCGAAAGAAAGTCCACCGACTCTACCCGACTATTCGACTCGGTGTAACATGACTCAGCGGTACCTCGAAGTCACGGCCCAACCGCCGACTGCCGCCTAATATTTGTGAACAACACAATGCGAGGTGATTAGCACACCCTTTGTTCCTACAGCAATGTTTTCACATATTTTGCTTGTAATATTCTCTTAATGTATGCCGAAATTAATATTTCTAAAATGTCGGGGTGGTTGCCATTTGCGGAATATTGTAATTAGTTGTGTTCTTCGTAGCCGAATTATTTAAAGTTTCACTTTGATTGGGGTTTTAAATCGTTTTACTTTGAATTCTTATGATTTAGAAAATTAAAATAAAAAAAGTCAAAGTAGAGGAAGACCAAAAAACGATGGATGGACTGTGTGAACGGATGATATGAGATGACGAGTAATAGAGAAGTATGGAAGAAGAAGACATGCTGCGCCGACCCCACATAAGTTGGGATAGGGGCAAGGGAATGATGAAGTCGGGAAAAGAAAATATTATGTTAACACAATATTTAACATAATATAATAACAGTTGTTAACATAAATTTTCATATGTAAGCCGTTACATATACCGTTTTTTTTGAAATTCGACTCCTAAGTACACTTATGAACAGCGTCACAGTAAAACAGTGTGGAACACGGTTACCTACAAACAGAGGCACATAACGTGTAATCCTATCTTGGGAGGCACATGTGCTGCCGCCTGTACTACTCTTTGCAAACACTTATTAACTGTCTAATTTCAAATAATAGGTAAGTACTTTTGTAGACCGTCCTACACACAGTCTGCAACGCGGTTACCTTCAAAGTGAGGCACAGAACGTGTAATCCTATCTTGCGAGGCACATGTGTTGCCGCCTGTACCACGCGCATAAATCAAGCGCATCCCTACCGAGACATGATTCCGACGTTTTATACTGTTTGTACTTAGCCTTAACCGATATGTTTCGTGCGAGGTTGAATTTTATTTATGTTGCTTGCCGGATTTTCAATTCGGTTTAGAGTAATTTTAATAAGAGAATAAGCGCTTATTTTCGGTTTACCACAATATCTGAGAGTCACACCACCGTAAAGGTCCCAAAAAGAAAATAAAAACACTTTGAATATCTACGAAACGCCAAAAAAGCATTTTTCTTTTAGAAAATGTATCAAATGAAGCTCTTTTGATAAACTCACAGATCATTTACACTCGGAAAGGCTCGTAAATCAATATAAACCCCGAAAAAAAAAACATCAAAAAGACAGGATTATCAGCTAACCTCTCATCGCGTGAACGGGTCAAACTGAAAAATATACGAGTTATTCACACAATATACCGGCGATATCTAATCTGCGATATGAATGGTCCGGGGCGTGCCGGGTTCGCTGCCGGCCCGAAATGAAAAAGCCCCGACCCTCAATATGGCGTTGGCAATAATTACAACGGAGTTGACCTTTTACACAATGTCATACGTGTCTGTAACGATTGGATGAAACACAAAGAAGGCATAGAAAAGGGTGGCGACTCAATTATTTCTGTACCGGAGCAAATTCTAGTGAAAGAGCGGCAATATTGGTGAAACTGTCTTTTTGTTGAAACGTATTTGCGAGAAATAAATTCTGTTGTGTTGTGGGTTAGGTTATCTCGACGGGTTATCTTTGCTAGACATTATCAAATCGGTGCGAAAAATTAAGGATGACTTAGGTAGTCCAACAACGGAAGTTATTCACCTGGTGATGATGTGAATTAAACTAATGTACTAACCAATCACTCCTGTAACTCCAGGCTTCAGGGTGGCCAGATCGGGATAGAGGTAAACCAACATGAAAAGATTTTAGAACACACACATACATCTATACATATAATAAATCTGTAGACGTGGCATATCTGTACATTGGCAATATTTAGAAAAAAAAAAATAGTAGGAGTGATAAAGGATAACAAACAGAACCCATTTCTATTATTTTTAGAATATTTGTCTGTTTGTCTGCAGTCTGTGAGTCTTCGGCTATGTTTGTTTGTTTAAGTATCACGTGAAAATCACAAAACCAATGTGGTTAGTTTTAGCAGTTTAACTCCGTGTTCGATAGATGGCGTTGTTCATTTGACGCCAAGTTCTGAATCACGGTGTTAAGATTTTCCGTGAAAGAACGACACTCGCCGGGTAAACTGCATCGATGTCGGTTGTTGTTTCATATCTATACTAATATTATAAAGCTGAAGAGGTAGTTTGGTTGAACGCGCTAATCTCAGGAACTACTGGTGTGAATTAAAATATTATTTTAGCGTTGGATAGCCTATTTATCGAGAAAGTCTATATAACATCACGCTGCGACCAATAGGAGGTCGCAGCGTGATGTTATATAGACTTTCGCAGCATTAATCAAAAATGTAACGCAGACAAAGTTGCGCGGGTCAGCTAGTCTTTAAATAAACTCAATAACAGATCCTCCGGATCTGTAACTTGCAAATTAGATGAACAAATACACCTTTCGAAACATTACAAAGGCGGCGATACCAGTCAAGTTATGAGGCGCATTGTTCGCGTATCGGTTACAGCAACGGCAGCCATTGTTGTTACAGCGATACTATGTGTTCTATCCGCAAACACGTTCGTTTTCTTATTAGAGGTAACGACTCGATCTGACTTATTTGAAATTCGAATTTGTGAATATTGTGTTCGTGTAATGTTCTGTTGCATTTCTTTAAAGTTTGATGTTGTCAGTGCATATAATTATTTAATGTGGAATTCTGCTAATCATGAATTTGTTATTTAACATTAACACGAATGATGCTCATATTACTTGACCAAGATAATGTCTCGATTTTAATTCGGTTTTTTTCAGTTCTTCTTTACATTGTTGTGAGATAGGAAACACCGACTTCAACTAATTTTAAAACATAATTAATTTTAGTACAGAAAAAGTGTTTTGTGAAACCATACCATTTATAGTTGAATTTTAAAGTTACTTAAAAAAAAGCAAAGTTGTATGTTCACAGAAAATAAAACGTTGACAGATAGAGAAACGCAAAATGCAGTCTACATTAAACTAAAAATTTCGAAACTTTAAAATAAGCCAGTGAAAACAGAAACTTATTTCGAAGAGAGAACAAAAAATCGAAATATTTTGTAACTGTACCAAATGAATTTGAAATTCACTAGTCGTCGTGGTGCCGTAGAAAATCGCGAGCGAATAAATAAAAATCAAAATGAAATAATAAACTGTGCTGGTAAGTTGGTCGCGAAAGTTCGCCAATGATTTTCGATTTGTAAAGTTTTAAAATAGCGCTAACTGCGCTGCACAGCGCTGTTCTGAAGCGATTTCATATTTTATTCGTTAACTATAACTAGTTGCTATAAGTTTTTGTAGTTACAGGTGCGAATAGTTTCTTGCTCTTGTAGGTTTTAATGAGTTGCTGTATTTTGGGGAGAGTGTGTTTAGATGGGATTGAGGGCTGTTATGTACCAACTGTAATTGAAGTAATTAAGGCAGAAAACGTATATTCATCTATAATTTATTAAAATCTTCTTCTTCGTTTTTGTGTGGTTAGTGCCTAACCTGGTGTCAGAGTTTTTTGAGTAATTAAAATACCTTAGATAGGTAAATATGTAGTAGTTACTTATTTCTTTTCTGTCTACCTCTTGTTTGATTGATCATCATTCTCCTGCTCTTATCTCAATTTATTTGGGGTCGGCGCAGCATGTCTTCTTCTTCCATACGTCTCGATTACTCGTCATCTCAGCAGTCACCTCCTTTGTAACCATATCATCCTTCACACAGTCCACCCATCGTTTCTGTGGTCTTCCTCTACTCTTATAGCCATCTAAATTCATACTCAACATTTTCCTGACCACATTTTCCTCATTCCTCCGCATAACATGTCCATACCACGATAATCGTTTACCACACAACTTTTCAGTGACCGGCGCCACTTTCAGACTTCCTTTTATATTCTCATTCCTTATTTAATCCATTCGCGTTACACCACACATCCTCTTTAGCATTCTCATCTCAGCCACATGCAAATACTTTTCATTCATCCCTTTTGTGGCCCAATATTCTGATCCATACAGAACAGCAGGTCTAACCATGGTTTTATAAATCTTCCCCCCGAGTTAAAGGGAGATGTGGGGGTCGCATATTGTTCCCGTGACCTGCCGCCATTTCATCCATCCCCCGTTAATTCTGTGCTTAACACTTCGATCTATTTCGCCATCGCTTTGCACGAGTGAACCGAGATACCGAAAGTCAGAGCAGACTGGTAGGGGCGCGCACTCTACCGCTAAGGCTCCAAAACTGGAGAGACCGTCGAAATCGCAGAAAATGTATTCAGTTTTACTTCTGCTGATTTTCAAGCCAACATTCTCCAGCTTCTGATGCCAATTCTCCAATCTGCTCTAGATCTCAGGTCCATCTTCACCGACAAAACAATGTCGTCGGTAAACAACATGCAACAGGGTGCCTCTTCCTGTATGTCTGACGTCAGAGCGTCCATAATCAACAAGAAGCGGTAAGGACTTAAAGCCGACCCTTGATGTAGGTCTACAGCCACACCGAACTCGTCGGTGTTGCCAGCAGCTGACCGGACGTATGTAGGTACAAGATTGACTGTACATAGCACGAATTAACTCTACATACTTCCCAGGTATACTTTTCCATTTCAAAGCCCACCACAATACTTCTCAAGGTCATAAGCTTTCTCCAGATCAATGAACATCATGTGCAAGTTCTTGTCTGCACGTCTGTACAACACACGCAATTGAACTGCACATTGTCTACACAATTGACGGAGTACAAAAGTGGCGTACATTGTTCGACCTGGCATAAACCCCAAGCTGGTTTTGGGTGATCTCACTCTCTTTTTCTTTTCTCTATCACTTTCTCCCATACTTTCATACTATGTGACATGAGCTTTATCCCCCGATTGTCTCTTGCTTGATTGATAAATAATACCAGTCTATTACTGTCCTACTCACAAGGCCTCTTCTCAGGGAATTGAAATCATACAATAAAATAAAAATGATTAATAATACGCCTGCCTCTGAGTCATTTGTTTGTTTGTCATTACATTAATCATACAATAAAGGTTAATAAACTGACAATCAAACCTGTTCGCAAATACGCCCAGGATGGTGCCGGAGGTGGTCCGCAGCCTGCGCCCCAGAGATGTGCGCCGCTTTTGCATCGTCGTGTAGAAACAGTCGACACGGGCGTCGGCGAACATCCCCGAAGCGCTGCAGTGCCGGGCAGCCCCAACGTCACCCTGAATGTATTATTATACTGAACACGGAGAGCGTTGTACTATTTCTGGGTATATGACACCCACAGGCTGGCTGTGTACAGGGACGTACAAAACGCTCTGAAAAGAGTTATTTTAACGGCCCCCGAGCAACGAACAAACCTGCGGGCGATCATATTGGCCCTCATAGACAACGCCGGCCGCTCCCTATCGATGTCCGCATCGTCCCTCAGGTCAGAGGTCACGATATGCCCGAGATATTTAAACTGTTGAACTCTGTTTAACTTGATACCGTTCAATCTTAGAGGTGGCCCCTGGCCCGAAAGACCATTCATTCACTCTTCTTAACGTTATAGAGCAAATCGTGATTCATTGTGTAACGCTCGCAGATGTCCAGCGACCTGGACAGACCAAACACCGATCACAGTAATGTCCAAGATAAACTTAGAAAGTTTATATTTAGTGAACAAATTACATTGGTAGCCGGCGTGCGTGTATGACCGTGGATGAGGCGAAAGGAGTATGTTAGGATCGTAGCAGGTGGCGTTCTGTGGTTTCTGCCTACCCCATACCAAAAAGCGTGAGTTTATGTATGTATGTAAGTTCGATTGGTACTTGCCTGGATCCATAACCGACTCACCGGATCCGATGAACCCACAACCTTGCAGCTCAGAGGCGAGGCCTTAACCTCTGGGCCATTGCAGGCCATTACATAAGACTTTTATTAGGCTTTCTATATTTCCTATATATAATTTCCTTTACCGGAATTTTCAGCAGGCACGGCCTTAATTATTATTTCACCTTAAGATTTATCTGTATTCTTTTTCAACTTTTGGCCAACCAAAGGTATAATTACATATATGTATTACTACAGCGGAAATAATTCCAAAGGAAAGGATCAAATTCCAGTTCCATTAAATAAATATGGGGCTTTGAAATCTTACAAAAGTCAAAATAAGTCATGAAATTGATATTCCCATTCAAAGTCGAGTTTCAGCATTTAAAACTAAGAGGCTTCACTTATTTCCGTTTAAAGGTATCGTATTATAAAGAAAAAAACATCGAATAAAAATCTTACAAAAATACTTATTAGAATTTTCGATGGGATTAATTTCATACTTATTAAAGTAGAAGGAAAAGCTTGAGCAAAATACACATTTCCCTTCCTTTTAAAATTATAAGATTAATTAAATTTGAATTATTAAAAGGGTTCAGGTTTTCTTTGCTTTTCTGGTTTTTATTCCTTTTTTGCATTTTTATTTCTAAATTTAGTAAAATTTTATTTGAAATTTGATTTGGTGATAACATTTTAATTTAATGTTTTGAGAAATCGATAGACTCGAGTGTGATACGGCAGTATTGCTGTGTATTGTTTTGAAAAGAATGGTGCATGACAATTCAGTTATCTGGTAGCAAATGTCAAGCATAAACCCTCACCCACTCCGTTCACCGTCAATTCCAGTCAGGAACACATCACTATAAGTAATTCCGCAGTGAAGCACATCACTATAATTCCGCTCCGTTCCCGCTCTACGACATATGAATGGAATTAGCATTGCTAATTAGCTTTTAGCAATACATCGCTTCTACCGCTTACGGGTGAAGTAATTCGTAGCATGTTAAATCTTCGCTTTATTCGCTGTCTCTATGTTTAATGTATCAGGAATTGTGTTTAGGGGTACGTTCGGTAAATTAAATTGTGCGTAGCTATTGTGTGTTTAATGTTGTTAAGTTTTTAAGCATAATTAGGTAAGTATGTCTTTTGAGACAGACGTTTTTATAAAAGGTTCTTATACTAAACACATTTTGAATAAACTTTTTTCTTAATATTTTAGGTCTTATAAGCACTTAAGGCTTATGATTGTTAAGATTTACTAAAATAAGGACTTGCGTGCAGAAAAGTAATATAATTGTTCAGGGTTTTGGTGTACTTAGTTATCGTTAGAAAGTTTTCTCCTACTAAGGTTTATGCAAACGCGTGACGACATAGTAGAAATATACAAATTTATTTTTACCACTTAGGAATGTATAACTTCCTTGTAATAGGATACGAGCTTATTGCCATCAACAACTGTCTTAATTGGCAATTGAACCTAACCGGATGCAGCTGAATACCAGTATTTTATATGGAGCGACTGCCTATCTGACCTCCATAACCCAATTAGTACTGGGTAATACGATACCCCTTGGAAAGACTAGTTGTCAGATTTTCGGGCTATGGACTACCTGTAACGACTGTCAAAGATCTACAAATGACAGCCGGGACCAACGACTTAACGTGCTTTCCGAGGCACGGAGGAAACTCGGTACGTAATGGGTGGTCATTCATCCACGGACCAACCAGGCACGCGTGGCTTAATCTGAAGATCGACCCGAGCGAATGCTATTATATAGCCACGAGCTCCTCAAATAAATAAGTATCAATAAATATATTTCGAGTTTCAATCAGTATCGCTCAGCCATAATGAAATAGCCCACATCATTACACTTAGTATAACTGCGTCAATTAACCCGGCGGTGGCGGTTGGTCCGGTGCAGCGGTGCCACTCTTTAGCAACGTTATTAATATCCATCAGTCCGCGTTCCACTGACACGGCACAAATTTCCGCAAATTGTAATACGGTTTGCATTCATGTTGTAACTGCTATTGTTTCACTGTACTGGATCATATCATTTCCGTATAACTGTATACTGACCGTGAGGGAATGTATTGGGTTACCGGGTAAAGTAGTGTGTATTGAAGCTTCGAGTCACGGGTGAATCGTGTGTGTATTATTGGTAGTGTCAGGGTCAGATTATGTGCATTGTTTGTTTGAATAGGTCGTGGTGATCAATGGGTTTTGCAAGCGCTTACGCACGTGACTTGGTTTTACGGGCATACTGAATATTTCTAAAGACCTTACAGTATCGCTGAAGTTCTTCAGAAGCCTCAGCTGCTGGCCTTATTGTCAAGTGTGAAAGTGAACGAAGCAAAAGTAGTAAACCGAGCGTGCATGTATGTACGTAAGAATATTTCTGCTGTGTTTACGTTATAGCTAGACAAGAACCGCCTACCTCAGATACTTAGCGTCCATGAAAAACACTTTCACTAGATATTCAAAATAACACAATTAACGAAATTATTCTTTCAATTCCCAGAAGCAATTCACGGAATGGAACCTATTACTTCCTCAACAAAACAAACACAGAAGTGCTTGTTTTTTCACCGAAAATCTCGGGACCATCCAAACAGGAACCCATTTGACACCTCACAATGTTTCGCAGCTCGAACAAAAATCCAATTTTGATTAAAACTTTATAAAGAGGGGAGCGCTCGATTAATTTAACTTTTTTTGCGGTACTCCCGGCCTTTTTGTTCACTCCCGTGCACTCCTGCTCACTCCGCTAGGATTGTCGCGATCCACTATTTTGATCTAATATTGTATTTAGAGACAACTTGTGACGTGCTCTTTATAATCTAGACTAGATAGAAGACTAGTTCTGATAAATGGTTGGGCTTTCTTTTTGTTCAGTTTTATTTCTTCCATCTCGTACACAAGGTTCTGAAAGAATGTTCATCATTCTCCTGCCCTTATCCCAATTTATTTGGACCATCTTCCAATATTCTCTATTGCTCATCAGACACCTCATTTCTTGCCATATCATCCTTCACACAGTCCATTCATCGTCTCTTTGGTCTTCCTCTACTCTTATACCTATCCACATTCAAATTCAAAACTTTACTCACGACGTTTTCCGCATCTGAAACAATGTTATTATCTTATCAAAAAACGTCTTCCATCATTTTTCAGCACCTCGTTTGATAAGTTCAAGCACTGAAAACTAGCTTGTTCAGTTATGGCCTTTAATATCGACAATTATGCGGTCTGAATAAGGCATCAGTCCAAAAAACGCTGAAAATTTGTCACGCTATTCAAGTCGATTATAAATAAAAGATAATTAAAACTATTATTCAGCGATAAGACAAATTACTAATGATTGATTAGTAAGAGTTTCTGAGTTTCTATTTTCTGCTTATCCTAATTGTGTTCAAAAAACACTTCATTGTATTTCATTCATCTAATGGTCACTAATGTACCCAAAATAAATACAATCAAAGAAACATTTACCATTACTCCCCAACAAGGTAAGTGACACAATAATCCTTTCTCCTAATCCACGATTTCAGTAAACAAAATATATACATAAAAAAATAATAAATTAGCGTTCACGAAAGTTTTGAAACAAAGGGATAAGTTTGTACCACTTTAAGTAGCAAGTTGTTCATGTATTTTTCTTTGAGTTGCCACTTAATATTTCCTCCGTGTCCTTGGAAATGTTAGTGTGCTTGTTGTTACGTTATTATTTATGTAAGTAAAGGAACTTTTGTCACGTGGCGGTGGCCGGTGGGGTTTTATTTTGGAGGCTAAACTTTTCCAAACATTACTAGGTTTCCCTGTTAGGTAGAACAACGTTGTTAATACACATAAATATATGTATATATATATTATAAATATTTTCTAGTATTTTATTTTTCTCTTATTGCACCTACTGTGTATTGTCTCTGCATCACGCTAAGGTAGACTGGTAGATAATGCGCAAGGCATTAAGTCCGCCTTTGTACAGTTTTTACTTGTGCATAAAGTTTTAATAAATAAATAAATAAGTACATTTAAAACTTTCGGTGCTAAGCACCCAGCATATGAGTCGAAACCATAATTCGTTCGGGTGCGCACAACCCGCCTCCCGCTATTATTTAGCTACTAGCTTCTGGCCGCGGCTTCGCCCGCGTGGCCTACATGAAACAAATGACACATTTTTTTTTTCAGAGGCAAACATTATAAGAGCGGTTACTATGTTTGTTCACTCCTTCTCATTGAACATACGAACTGAAAATATCCCAAACAAAGCAAGAAGGACGAAGTTTTCTAACTAAACTAATCTCTGGAATGAGAGTAACTGTATGGTTTTAACAGAACTCAAAGCGTGTGTGTAAAGATCTAATTAAGAGACAGCCAGAAGTGGATAATAAATAATTAATTTATATTGTTTACAACGAAATACTTTAACTACCGCAGTATTTCTTAGTAAACAATATTTTTTGTTTTTCCTTCAGGTGCTAAAATTACCAGGCTATTGAGTAGGCACGATTGAGTTTGGGCAGAAGGATGAAAAAAAAGTCTAGGAACTAAAAGAAAATGTAAACTCTCCACTTCAGAAAAGTTAGCTTTTCTTTAGTCCTTTACTAAAAAATTGATGTTACTTAATTGACTTAGGCAGACAATCTTTAGAACAAAAGACGTATGGCTCCAAGACCGAGCGAAGCGAGCCCAAAAATTTTATCACCTGCCTAGGACCGGTTAGAATTGTTTCGATCCTTCGTACAGGATTAACTTGGTGGACTTACAGACCAAGTCAAGATTGAAGAGGAAGTAGGCTGAAAGAGCGAGCGAAGCGAACTCGAAATTTTTTGTAAACCCTTCCTAGGACAGGTTAGAATTGTTTCGACCCTTTATACAGGAGTTACATGGGCGACTTATAGACAAAGGCAAGAGAGAGATCAAGGGAAAGTAGACTGCTAGAGCGAGTGAAGCGAGCATCAAAATGTCCACATGCTCCATTTTTTGCAACTAATTTATGAAATAATTGCTATTAAGGCGTCGGGGCAAGTGGCGCCTAATTTATTTTAGCATCTGATTAATTTATTTTGTCTTCAGCACTTCTTTTAACCTTTAGTTAAAACGTGGGCAATGGTGTGGGTTACATGTTTGTTAAATCTTAGATTAAGTATCTCTCTGTATTTTGTAGCATGTAACTGTTTTTTGTCCCTAACAATAAATAAATAAATAAATCTGTTTATATCGCTCGGTCATGCAAAAATCCAATAGGAGTGTCAATCTAGAAGCAGAAAAAACGAGCTTTCTGTGATAAAAGCTTTTTCGCAGGAGTAAAGAACGGACTAAAGTACGGACCACGCGCGTCAGCTTAAAGATAGTTTGTAGAGGTACTAAGATTACACACTCACTCACACGAGCGTGGTTCTACTGTACGTTACATTTTTTTACGTACTTACTAATTCTGTGGCATCAGGCAGCAAAAGTTATCACTTTAAAAAAGAAACCTCGGTCTCTAGAGGGGGGGGGGGGGGTAGGGCTGCGTTTTTTTTGTTTTCTGATTTAAGTGATTTTTAAATAATATCAAGAAAGTGTAAAAATTATCCTAATAAGTTTTGTTACATTTGTGGCGACATTACTTTTAAAACTCAGGGAAGGAGTTTGACGCCATTAGTAACTAAGTTATATGAACAGTATTTTGGCTTTGCCATCGGACAAAAAGAGAAAGAGTGGGTCCCATATATCTGTTGAGTTACATGTGTGGGTCTTCTTACTGGGTGGGCGAGAAGATCTCGATTTATTTATGCCTTTTGCAATCCCTATGATTTGGACGGAACCAACGAACCACTCATCTGATTGTTATTTTTGTGTTACTGATACAAAAGGTATTACAATTAAAAGAAAAACTAAAATTAAGTATCCTGACCTGCCATCGGCTAAAAGACCGATCCCTCATAGTGAAGAACTACCTGTACCAGAACCACCTCAAGGTTCCGATCTGGCTGCTACTACTAAAATTTCCTAAACTGACTGAGGCAAAAATTAAAGACATATTTTTTGGCCCTCAAATCAGGCAATTGATGAAAGATGATATATTTAAAGAAAAGCTTAGTGATTTGGAAAAATCAGCTTGGGAATCTTTCATGAAAGTTACTTCCAATTGTCTAGCAAGTCACCGATCAAGTGGCTATAAAAGTATTGCTGCGGAGCTGTTATCTACATACTTATAAGGCTTTGGGCTGTAATATGTCATTGAAAATACATTTTCTTCATTCACATTTAGACTTCTTTCCTTAAAATTTGGGCGCCATCAGCTATGAACACGGTGAAAAATTCCACCAAGACATTTCTACCATAGAAAAACGATATCAGGGCAAGTGGAGTCCACGTATGCTAGCGGATTACTGTTGGACATTGCAACGAGACGTCCCTGAAGCAAAATATAGCCGAAAATCATAAAGCTACATTTATATTAATGTTGAAATATAACGGAATAACTTCTTTTTGTTGAAAACTTCAGAAATTTAATAAAATTAATTACAGAGAAACTATTCGTATTGAAGCATTCTAATTTTATTTCTATTATCCTTAACCTTGTCCTAAACATAACTAGAAAAAAGTTTTAATGTTACTTGCAAAAAGTGTTTTTTTGTTGACCAGTGTAATTTAAATTGCAGAGTGTGTACACTAATTTTCGATTCAATCGACCCAGAGAATATAAGTTTCACCGAAAATTCAACCCCCCGTTTCACCCTTTTAGGGGCGGAATTTTGGAAAACCCTTTCTTAGTGGATACCTACTTTTCAGAAAGAATACACCTTCCAAATTTCATGTCTCAAGGGCCAGCAGTTTGGGCTGTGCGTTGATATATCAATCAGACAGGACTTTGAATTTTATATGTATAAATAATAATGACTTGTGCATACAAGTAAAAATGAATTATTTGAACTTAGCTATGAAAGTGTTAAGTGAGCTCTTTTCCCGTGAAACTACAGAACGCCACCTGCTACCGTTAATATTTACTCCATTCGCTTCTTCCACGTTCAAGCCGGATTGGCGGTTGAGAGACACACACGCGGTCACACTCTTGACCTTTCTGAAGAACTTCATCAATAAGGGCAAAGCTATCAGTTAGATTATCCGGTGACAAAACATCATCATTAAAAATAAGGCTGAGAATAGAATTTTTTAAAGGTCAGAACTAACAAAAGACAGCCCAAAACGCCCACTCTTTCCAGATTCCCAGGGAACTTACATCCTACGCACAAGTTAATGTGAAACATGTCAGAAAAGGTAAAACCCGATCGTTGCCTTCAAAATTACTATTTTTGTATATTAGACAGGGGGAATTTTCGAGACTGGACAGCAAGGGCTGGTATCTACTTAGACATCTGGGGTGTTTTTTTGTGCGATATGTGCCTATTCTTGTACCCTAACCTTAGTTGGTCTAGAAGAGTCTCGTAATCTTTCAACAAAACTGCATCGATTGTCGTTCGTCGCCATCGTTTTTATTTACAAGATAACTGAAAAAATAACCAGATTCAGTGAATGCAGTTAGCATTAGGTAATCAATTAAAACTTTTTGTGTATACCGTTTTTCAGTATTAAGCAGCCTGCAGTAAAGATAGCCCAGTTGTGTGATCGTCGGACTGTCCAGTCATAGATCTCGAGTTCGAACCCAAGACACACACCTTGATTCTTTGGATTCATGTGCGTATTGTACAATTATCACTTGCTTCGGTGAAGGAAAACATCGTGAGGACACCAGCATACCTGAGAGATACATACCGACGGAATGTTAAGCCAAGTCAGAGGCCCATGGGCGGCATAAAAACTCTTACACCAGGTTAAGCACTAACCACACGAAAAAGAAAGAAAAGGAGACCCCATCACAAAGTCCAAAATCCACCGCGTATTTGCCTATTTGAGAACTTTCTAGGAGCTACCACAAACGCATTCATATCTTTCAAGTTCCGG
This sequence comes from Standfussiana lucernea, assembly GCA_964057025.1. Lineage (NCBI taxonomy): Eukaryota > Metazoa > Arthropoda > Insecta > Lepidoptera > Noctuidae > Standfussiana > Standfussiana lucernea. Next base: position 860,306 of record OZ059802.1, on the reverse strand, counting down.
TGACATTTTCGCAGACATACATGGAATAATCGTGCTTGTGCACAGACTGGTGCGACGCCAACTTTGTCGACAAACTAAAGCGATCCATTGCCCCTGCACACACGTGGCTTACAGTTTACGGTTTACTCTGTTCATTGTAGTAGATGTTTCCTTAATTATTAAGCTCAGTTTCTTTGTTTTCCTGTCCTTTCTAATGATTAAGAGGTCTGAAAAATTAGCAGCAGATAATAATATGCCCTCATCCAATCCCCATTAAGGTTACCAGCAATATTTTTTGAAAACGTTTGTTGTAGCAGATAACTAGAAATATTTTCAGAAATGCGAATGTGGATGAATCAGGGGGTCTACTCTCTAAGTCCGTCAACGAAGATACGGGCCCGTACGAAAGTAGATCGAAACTTCGAAATGAACCCTACGCCCCAGTGTTTTCGGATTCATGACTTTTGAAAATACATCGGGAGTAGGGACAACTATCCAATCGTGTTGTCATTCGTTTTTAGTTCGAATCCCTCACTAATCGTATGTCCGTAAGTGATACGGAGTAGGAAACGCCCGTATCTTCGGCCGAAACTACGGGTTTCGTGCTCAGAGAGTAGACCTCCTGATACTATCGCGTCTTTAAGTGAAAACTCTTCTTTTAACAATCAGGAGGTGTCTATTTTAGTGCCACAAAAGAATAATAAACTAAAGGTAAAAGAAAAACTGAAACACAGGTTACCTACTTCTCGGTGATGCTCGAAGCCAGCAACAACAAAGACATTCAAGTCGTGTCCTCAGATTTCTATCCATTCTTCGATCAGCATAAAAATATAAGATTTATTTATTTATTTTAACTTGATTTACAATCACGAGAGAGCAACGTGATCGGGCAGGCTCCCGCCCATCCCGACTGAATTAGTATTCAGTACTTGTGTACCGAGAATAATATAATTTTTACAAGTTCCATACTTTCTCTATCGTCTGTTTGTGTTAGTGGTTTATAGGCGGAATTCATTTTGTTTCGCGGATTAGATTTAGGATGAAACAAAAAGGACCGAAATACTAGAATAAATTTGATTAAATAACAAAAAAAAAATAGATAGAGTAGAAAAAAATCATAATAAAATCCTGTTTACAGGACGCCTGTTTTCGCCGATGGATTAGGCAGAGATGTATCAATAGATAACCCATATTTTGCAACATGAGTTTATGTCCTATGTTGTAGAGAGCAATCATCTTAACATTACATTACGCACACAAATCTAGAGAGATAAATTATTCATGAAAAAAAAAACAAACAAATCAACCAAACTCAAATCCACTTGTTACGAATGCAACTTAAATGCAGACAGATTTGATGCTCATCATTATAAAACGATTTAAATGATGTAGTAATTAAAATTAATTTAGCTAGCAATGCTACATTATTTAGTGTCGTCCATGCCATGTAATTACACAATGTTCACAAATATGAGGCAATCCATTCGTTGCGCTGACAGCTCGCTGAAGCGGGTGCACCTGTCCACAAACATACTCTAAAAATATGTTTATTTAACTTGAAAATGTTATTAATTTTACATTGTTCAAGTGTGTATGTGTATGAAATGGTTTTGTTACGTGAAAATTGGATTGTATTTGTAACAGCTGGTTTATTTGTTTAGAAGCAATGCGTTGCGGATTAAAAGCTCTGGTTTGTTGCATTTAATTTCTTTACTTATAACTCTGTATTAACAACACAAGAGATTTAATATCGTGATTACACATCATTTGAACTAAAAAACGCGGACGGTTGAGTTTGATGAATCAGTATAATTTTTAACTACACGTTAAATTACTTCACTCGCAAATGCATAAAGGCGGAGTTAATGCCATAGACAATTTCTAACAGTCAACCTTTGGGTGGTTCAGAGAAAAACAATAGTAGGAGCAATTCGAAATAAAAAGGCCCAATTTAAGTTAATTATAGTGGTATACTACTCCCCTGCCAATCAATATATTGATGAGATTATAATTATTAACCATACTGTGACGGTAGCAATAAACCGCTAAGCGGCTTACCCATCAATTAATTTATAAAACAGTCAAATCCCGGCTGCGGCCATCAAAAACCTTTGTGTATTGGGTAAAATATATGTCGGTATATTTATTAAAGCGATCGCCAATCAATATCAACGAGCCGGTAATACTGACGCGATTTAATTAGGTATGACCGCGATCCACCAGGGGACACCACATATTAATCAGTACGAACAGATTTTTGGTTCCACGTTAACAAAACGTTAAAAAAATTCAAGCTCAGCCATAGCTCTAGCGACAGCTAGACTAGAGCTACGGCTGAGCAGGAGATCTTTAGTTCGATCCCTGGATTGGAAGAAGTGTAATTAGGCTTTTCCACCAGCAGCCCTGAGGCTGGATTTGGTGTCCCGTTGATGGCAATATGAGTACATGGCATGCATAGATAACTGGCGACATATCGATGTACTAAAGTGTACAACTCTGTCTAATCATTCGGCGCTTACAGTCGTGATGTTGTGTTATTGTGTTTTTATACATAGCTTGATGATTTAGTGCAGTCACAAAGTATGTCAATAGTATTTCAGCCTAATGAGGTTCTAGATGGAAACCTAATTGAAAAAGTTGGAACGACCAGTTAGATCTTAAAAAGTTTCAATAATGGAATTAAATTTAATAAGTATCTTCATTTCAATTGCTCGAACGCCATTACAAAAACATGGTACGCGAGAAAAGTCCTTAAAAAGATCACAGTTCTATAGTAAATCATTATTAAACACGAAAACATATCAAATAGCTTTTTATTTTAAATCCAAAGCAATTTCTAGGATCAAGTTAAATAAAAAACACTGCAAGCAATCTAATATTTAGAGAGTGCTTAAGGAATGAGAAAGCTTAAGGCGGGGTAAATAAAAATAATGAACAAAGTAAACGACAAAGTCGATACGAGACGAAGATTAAAATACTAATGAGAAATTGGTATTTTGACGATACTGAGAAAGTCGTGGAAATCTTAAGGTTAAAAGCTTAATAACAGTTAGGACGTCTTTTAGATTATCTTCAAACTCCTGACGTCACGCGCTGTGTGTCGTGGGTTCGATTGCCGCACGGAACAAATGCTTGAATGGCCTACAGATATGTAGTTGTTCCGGATCTGGCAGTTTGTGTTTGTGAGTTTAATTGTTCGTAAACGCACCCACGAAACAGGAGAAATTTAGGAATTTCTAAACACACTAGGGTCTGGGGCCACGTTTTCATAAAAAAAAAAATGTGAATTGGTGTCCATGAGAGACACTTGATATGTCTGGCTTACCAAGGGCGAGCAGCCATACTATTTATTAACTTTGATAAAGGGTTAATTTCGATAGTATAGCAAGAGCTATTCTTATAACTTGGTATAGTTCGCACTGATAAATTGCATATTAACTGCCAGCTGTTTTAATTAAACATTTCCTTTCATGAAAAAGCTATTGAGCATGACTGGTCATTATTAAGACTGTTCCAGGTAAAGAATAACACTAAAGATAACTTAGAAATATGTGTGTTATGTTTCCTACCTATTGAAAACAAGACACTTTTTTCAACCGACGACGCGACGTACTTGCGTACAGACATATTACACAGACATTAAAGATTATTATTGGACAGATGTATTTTTACCTAACACATGTTAAGTAGGTACCTCTTAGTAATTACAAGGTTTTTGTTCCGTCCTTAACTAGATGGAACTGCCCAAATCCGGTTCAATCCCGATTATTCTCGATTATTCCCGTAACAAGGGGCGCGGGGGCGCGGGCCGGGCATTATAAACACTCGCTCGACACTAACGCGATTTAAGGCTTCTGTCCTGTTGCCTTCTCATGTGGTCTAAGATATTGACATAAGCGGGTGGAAGCGTGGGGATGACGTCATTGATAGAAGGAAGAACGGATATAGTTTTTCTGTCATAGCTGAAAACATTAGTGCTCCTTGCTTTGAAATTGAACAAAATCCTGCCCATATTTAAACTAAAACGCAAACGTCATAATAAATAATAGTAATTGATACATCAACATCGGTAAACGGACATAAATAAAATGTGTTTTGTTAACGGTTACCGATACTTTAAGGGCATATTATATACTCATTTTTATCGACAAATACACGTTTATAAATACAAGCAGCCGAATAAAAAAACAAGATGGCTGCCATTCGCGGGGTTTTGGGGTAGGAATATTTATAATCGTGTATTTGTCGATAGAAATGAGTATATAATATGCTCTTAAAGTATCGGTAACCGTTAAACAATCACATTATATATTCCTTCAATACGGTACCTACATTATGTTATTTAACTCTAGTTTATTTTACATGTTAATCATTGAACTACCTATCTAACAAACCCTCTTTCAGCAGAAGGACCATTTTTTATCCAACTTCGCAGATACAATACCTTTAACTTGACTGTAAGTACATTACAATAAACACAATCAGACGCCCACCGCTCCACCCCCGACCTTGCTCCACGTATCAAACCTTAAGCCGTACGACTTAGACATACTCTCTTGCTTAATTTCGCGGAATGAGCTCTTAAGCGCGGCCCTTCACTTGTCTGACTCGGGTACCCGGGTTGTCGGTCCCTGGCTGTTACTACTACACCTGAAACTTGCCCTATTTAATATGGGCTCCATTTGTTTGCCTATATTGCATTTTATGTTGCCCAGGATTTGTGGGAAGTGCTATTAAGCGAGTAATCATTTTGAAGTGATATATGTAAGTGGTTTAGTAGGAGAAGTTCACGAATTAATATAGCACTTATGTTGTGCCGTTTGCATCAAAGGTTCAAGTCATTAGATGTGTGTCAGTGAGGATTGCACGAAATAGTGTTAACACTGCGTTGCGACAAAACTATTCAAATGTCATTGTCAATGGAACGGAAACCTGGGAAAAAAACAAAACAAAATATCGGGAGGTCACAATAATATAAAAAATGATAATCATGGAAGATATCCCGTAAGTGACAGGACAGAGTAAGTTTATCTTTGGTATGTATGACTTAAAAAAAGGGGTTGGATTCATCAATTTTCCCTCTTTATTGTAAGGCACTCTAAGCTTTGCGAGTGAAATGGCTCTCTGAGAGAGGTAAATTGTGCTTTACTGTTTAATACATTTCTAATATTAGAATGTAGTAGTTTATAAACTTATAATATGTCATATCATCATCCACCGCCCGACATCTCCCACTGTTGGGTATCGGCTAGTATATTAGAGTGTATTATCTAGGGCATAGGTCTCTCTATGCGTGTGTTCATCTCCACGATGAAGCCATATCCAGGTTGTTACCTTCGATTGCAACAATGTCGTCTGCCAAACTGGCCATGGGACGACCAGCTGTGACCGAGTGGTGAAGATGAAGTCATCTTCACCACTCGGTTACAGCTTTTCTCCACCTACCATCACCGCTCTGCTTGTTTGCTAGGGGCCTACTCAACTCCATTTGAGTCCATAATAAAATACTACAGTGCGGATGACAGTACTGAGTGAGTGAAAGCGAGAGGGTGTGAGAGAGAAAAAAGGAAATTAAAAGATGGCGGAGTGTTGTACATTATGACGTTTAAGACTGTGAAGACGATTTTAATTTGAAGAAAAGTAGTTATTTTTACATGCCATGTCATGCAAGGAAATATGAATATTCATAAATAAATCACAGCGCACTAGAATTCAACGATTGGTATCTGAGTGCCATCGACAGTTTTATTTCATAGCGCGCTTCACTTTCGACGCCAGTAATGAAAAACAAATACCGTTGTTTTGCTGTTGTTGCAGAACATAAATAATAAAGTGCATTTTTATTGAAGGACTGGAAATTGTATGTATTTTTGATTCTTGGCAGCAAAGAGAGGAAGTCAACCCATACGACATGAACAAGAAGGATCAAAACCAGTTTTATTTTTTATTTTTCGGCTCATATTGGAGCTTTTGTGTGGATCCTTAGGCAATAGGCTAAAAATACAAAGAGGAAAGCGCTTATAATATTACAGAACTGCAATAATTGTTTCATTATCTCACTATATTCTCTTACCGCCTTAATCGCCGTTTATTGACTACTTATTAAAGAATTTCATCCCATTTTTTCCCATTCAGGAATAAAATTTAATTTTCAATAGCTTACAGTATAAAATGCAATACTAGTTCGGCGTGTCGCACGTTCAGGCTAAACTATGCGGGCCACGCGAGCTAATATTAAGTGTCGGGGCGCGACCGCATAGCGCCTGTCTTAGTCGCCCAACGGGTACCGGCTTTATATAAGTAAGTGCATCGATCCGCAGGGGTTATGGGTTTAGTTTAGGTTTCTACTTGAGGCTGGATGGGCAGACGACATTGTTGCCATCGAGGGAAAGACTGGCAGAAGAACGTGGAAATTTGCACAATGAAAGATAGCCCTAAACACAGCAGTGGGTGAGGTCAGGCTTTGGATAATGATGATGATGACTCGGGGCTAGATGGAACGATGATCTTAAACAGGTAGCTGGGATGCTGGGATAGATTGGATGCTGAAGGTGGAGATTGTAGGTCTAGCAGTGGTGTGCGACAGGCTGACGGTGACAGGCAGGTGTTCACGAGTTTGGGAGATAAAAAACTAATGAATTGAGTGATGCGAGGTGTCTGCCTCGTTGTTCACGAGCCTGTTTGATGGCAATAGACGCATCCCCTATCCTATAACATCACTTAACATGGTGATTTACTCAATGAAATTATATATTAAGCTCTGAGTTGTTTGTACACAAGAACCTAAAAGGCATAATACTTCCGTTGATGTGAAGATATCCAAACACCCTGCATAAATAAAAAGACTTTCACTTTTTTAAAATCTCCAATTTTCTCCTCGTTACAAACATGGCATCGCAAATATTATAATTGGAATCAAATCTTCTTATTTCCATAAATAGCGGCTACATTATGCTGCTATCATAATATCAAGTTCTTTTTACAGATCAAAGAAGCTAACTATGTAGATATTTATTTGGAAGGCAGATAGAATTACGAAAGTGTTGTCCAAAATCGTTACATAAAACGTCTGAAGTTGATTCGGCCTTTGTTTAAAGGTAAGACGATATTCAAAATCGTTTCGAATCGAGAAAAAAAAACAAAGATAATTGATAAAATAAGCAACAGTCATTTACTGAAGGGATTCTGCCGATACACATTTTGAATCGCAAATGGTGCTAATGGATTCTGAGAATTCAGTCGTCATCGTAAAGTAAAAATTAAGTTGTTCTTCAGTACCGTTGTCACGTAGCGTTTGATTGTCTTTTGCTCAGAGGACTCATACTGGCTTTGTTGACGCGTGGTCTTCAATTTCGTGCGGATTACAGGACCGCTGGAAATCTGGCTGACTTGATTTATGTCCGAAAGGACCAGTGCTAAAGGTTGAGTCACCGAGATTATTACGAGTTACGAGGAGGTAAGGATTGAAGTACGTTTGTGCATAGTTGGAGTTGTTATTTTGTATTCTGCTGAATGAGAAAATGTCACATTTAAATAATATCCAGATTAAAATATCGTCATCGCATCGCTTTCGTAACGTCTGCTGTCGGACTTTGGGTCTCCGAAATACCACTTTAATAGGAGAGATGTCAGTTTCTGGAACGAAAATTGAATTTCGTACAAAATTCTCATATTGTGTGCTTATTTGTTAGTTGGTATTTCATAGCAGAGACCCGTTTGCACAATCATAAAAAACGTGTAAGTACACAGTGCAAGACACGCTTGCGACTGGCACAATAACCCATTTTCCTTTGACTGTAATGAGTAGTTGAATATAAGCAACAGCATACAACCGTACTGCAGTGAAAGCAATCGTGAATTGATAAACTATATGGAAAAATCCTTATTATTTTTGCATATTTTAAGTCATTAATGTAGGCCTTAACAATAAGTTGGGCTATGGTTTGTAGCGCAATAAGTACAGACATGGGCACAAATAGTAAACTTCAAAGATATGGATTTGTGGACAACGTTTGCAACATATGTATGGTTAGGGTAACACACATTTTTTCGCTAAGTTTTTACGTATAAGTACTTGCGACTGTATCTTTCACTTTTACAACCATATGTCAAGTCCCACTTCAAAGCCCTTATGAAATGTCAACAGTTTCAAATAGGTACCTAAAGAGATAAGAATTTAAAATACCTATGTGAACCTATATAAAATAAACTGTCAATAAGTGGATGAAAGGCGATCAAGTTCCAGTCTAGAGTCCTTTGTTAACAATATAATAAAATGTGAAGATAACAACGAAAAATAACAAAATCTTCTAGGCCTTAGCACAAGATTATCTGGCCTTTTCAGATTTTCTTGAAAGATAGGCAGTCGCTATATTGTTTATCTCGATATTTTATTGAATTTGTTTGATAAAAACACACCCCTTAATATTTTTTTACGTGTTCAGCTTTAACGGTTATCTTTGAATAGTGATTACTACTTGGTAGCTACCTATTTTAAGATTTATCTGCGTATTTTGTCTTGTTGATAAAACAAGAAATTATTTTCTAAGACAGAGAGTTGCTATGTGGTGCCTATGGTTGGTAATTTTCTCAAGGCGTTCACTTATTTGTTAGTACACCAACATCCGACTGCTAACAAATAGAAAAGAACAATACCTACATTAAACACGCTGGTATGTATGTATGTATGTATATAATATGCCGATTACAGATATTTGCTGTTTCACAAAACCAAACGATGACTTTAGCATACACCTAATATTGAAAAGTATTCAGCTTTAGCAGTGATAGGCAGTATGTTATCTTATGATATTTCACTAAACTTAATGATCAGCGAGTTCTAAAAACGTCAGCCACCATTAAGTCACTCTATAGGTACAAATTATATATTTATCATTGTTGAGCCGTCACCGGTCTCAATCAACGTCGGGCTGTCTCCTAAATAAAGACAAATGTCAGCGGCGACTTCGTGAACAACTTCCAACAGAACTCGTTGAAAAACATCAGGAAACTTCGCTAATATCTGTTATAATTCAATTCAATAATTGTTTGATCCCGCTCTGGGCATTAATCAATTTCTAGTACAATTCCGTAGTTAACTTTCGAGCAATTTACAAATTTAATTCTGGGTTATGTCATAGATTAAGTAGCATGTAGATTGGTTGTCCTGTGTCAATTTATAAGCGAGTGTTTCATGAACAGCGCTTAATTCGCAATAGGGATAATCAGAAGTTATGGGGCTGGTAGACAGTTTACGATGGAGAGGTACTGTGCTCTGCCCCCCCCCCACCTAGGGGACAAAAGATTTCAGACAAGTAAGTTCTGGGGATGGTTGGAAGCTCGGCGTCAGCATATCTAATCGGTTTGAGGGTGCAAGTGTGCCTAGCTGTTATATTGAGCAACATGCTTCTGGCCATTTTAAAGGGCCTTCTGAAATATTATTATGTTTAAAAATTTCAATCACCCAAAAGAAATTGCAATAACCCAATCATTCGGATTTCACAAAAAGTCACATATTAATGTTTCAATTTTCACAAGCTGTGAGTAGGTAGAGTCCAGAGAAAAACCACCTTCCCAGTCTGAGACAGGTAAAGCAGTAACTCAGAGGATTGCTGACGAGTAGCACCCCTTCGAAATAAAGTTGTAAAGTCTCGCACCTTTCATTTCAGTTTCTCTGCAAGATTAGATCCCTGTAAAGTAGCAGTTAGTAGGCACTTCTTCTGAAAAACTCTTTCAATAAGAATCTATTATCATACATAAGCTTATTCACATATTAGTTCTTTTGTAGAAGGAAGTAATGTGTGAAAATTTTCACTTAAAATGTTCAAGCCAATGATAATTGGGTGACCTAGAAACAAAATACCCACACTTCAACCGTTCTTGGCACTGTATTCCGATCAAACAAAATATGCCTGAATAGTCGTTGTGATAGCTATGGTATGATAATAATTGCGTCATGTATAATACCAAAGACAACAGAAACAGCTGCGGTAATCGGTGTGGATGTTCACAGCTCCAGTGGCGCAATTGGTTAGCGCACGGTACTTATAAGCAGTATGTCGTGAGCAATGCCGGGGTTGCGAGTTCGAGCCTCGCCTGGAGCATATTTTGCATGATATTACTTTAACTTAAAGGAAATTCTTGGTAAATGACTGAGCAGTGTTTTGGACAGTTCCTTTATAATTTCCAATCAATTTAATTACGGATTTAGTTGGATTGTTGTTTTATTTGGCTTTGAATTATCACATTCACAAGTTTACAGTTAATCTTCATAAAAATTTGATATTGTTAAAACTCTCAGGAAACCGAGCAAAATATTTTTAAAACTAAAAACAAATACTTTAAACAACAATGAGTTATTTAATTAACTTTATGTAGATTTTAAACGAACTTACAGATGGAATTAAAAAGAAGGGTTGATTTAAAATCTAAAAGGTTTTGAAGAGGAACTAAGGAATTTTAAAGAGTATTTAAATCTCTTTTTACTTAACATATATAGATTTACTTATCAAAATGCATTCAAAAATATAAAATAATGATTACCTCCTTGGCCACGCTACAGGATCAAGCGTCACGCGTCTTGCGACAGCGATTGTAGGGAAAGTAATGAAAGTAGCTAAGAGCATGCCACGAGTTACTGCGACGCGAATTGCGGAGCTCAAATAATGGCATGGAAACAAGAAGTGACGCACGCATTTATCTCTTGACGAAAGTGGAGAGTCATAAGGAATTAAGGTATGAAAAGTCAGGTGCCAAAAAATAAAATTCAGGGACCCCCACTTTTTTGGACGTAGCATCCGCCATATTGATATTGTTCACTTAAAATGTAGCCTATGTCATCCGGACCGTAAAAAAATCGTATAAGTAGTTTGGGCGCTACCTTGGCTAAACATCCATACATACAAATACACGTACTGTTAAAATCAGAATCCTTTCTTTTGGCTTTACCGTCGTCGGGTAAAACCAAGGGATAGTCCCTTCTACATTCCTCCAGTACAATTTTACTCTGTGCGACCTCACCTCGGATGTTTCTTTCAGACTTTCCACCATAATCAGATTTCACTGAAATTATAACTGTTTCAATGATTTATCGGCGAAACTTGTCCGAGAAACACAGGCTTTTCTTTTTCTGTTATTTGAATGTCAATCGAGTTTAGAGTTCTTACCTTCTCGATACTCGCAATTTGCGTAATTGAGTTTTTTTTTGCTTTGAAGTTGGAATGTGATTGGAAAAGGGATTTTTAATCAAATCATCAAGATTTATGGTAAACTTATGCATGTTTGACTTTCAAAACGTAGATTTCAAATTTAATACAATATAACTCTTGTAATCCGATGGTTTAAGGAGGCGACGGTCTAGTTATACTGCTATGTACTAGGGGCCTCAACCGGGCACAAATACAGACTCCGGCTGCTACTAAAAAATCCTAAAGGAGAAACACAAGAACACTTTGCCAGAAACGGAACCGAACTCAAATACTCAGGTCAATCATTACCGATACCTAGTGGTCTATTTATATGGATATAAGCCTCTTTGGCTCAGTGATCCTGTGTATCCATGTTATCATAATTATTGCTATGACAACGTAAGTAAGTCTTCCGTCTCCATATATGAAGTATGGAGTGCTAGCTCAGTGATATAATATACGATATGTTGATTTAATGAACAATGGTAATGGCTGACTATGTTGTTCGCCGTCATTATTATAAGATTAAGTAGGCTCCTATTTTTCTTGTATTGCTCGGGTTAATTAGTGGAACATATTGCGGGTAATTTTATTATGATAATGGAGTATTTAGGTCCTAATAAAATTAATATCACTTTTGACGGGCTGATGCAGGTATTGGTATTATTACAGAGTACCTAATTAGTTAGGTTTATACTAGGTTACGTCTAGTTACCAATGAGTAAGTAGCCTTATTTACCTTTTGTCTGCCTATTTAAAATCGGCTTTAAGGACATTTTAGATTAAATTGGCACACTCTAATCTCAATTTACTTTGACATAGACTGTCAAAGTAAATTGAGATTGCCAATAGAAGAGATTGTATAGAGTGTGCCAATTCGAAATTCGAATTCGGGGTAGCTAAGTTAATGATTAAAATGACTGTCTAGTCATTTTAATCATTAGCTTAGCTACCCCTAACTATTTCGAGATCAGAATACTAGCATGTTACATGGAGCGGCTGCACATCTGAGCTCCACGACGTAGTTACTGGGCTACATGATATCCTTGGTAAGATTGGTTGTCAGAATTTTGGCATTTCAGTAACTTTAATTTGCAAAAATTAATATGAAGTAAATCGCTACGTTAAGGCAAAACTTAACCCATATTCAAAAGCTGCCATCATTAATTTAAAATAAAATTAAACAACGAACAATCTTGATACTTTAGACGTTTCATTATAATTAATTACGGCCAGGTGAGCAACCAATGGACATTTTCATTTACGTTGTCGGCCAAAGATAAATATTTGTGATATTAACAACGGAGACTCTGATTAACGATGCCGCATTGCTGCCGGGTAGTGTTGTGTGACGGTTGTCGACAAACTACCCACTTTATACTTTTAAAATTTATTTTCAAGTGAAAAAAATATCTTTCTTTTTATTTCTCAGGGGAAATACTGCTACTAACACGATGTCACTCCTAGTACTCTAGTTACAGTTTTAAGTTTTATAACTGTTCAAATCTGTCAAAGAATAAATTTCAGCCTCACATTTTTTTTGCACGCTCTCTTAACAATAAATCCAAAACTGATAACATCTTGTTTGCATAGAAGTCAGCACTATCTACATTAAATCTTTTCAGCTGACTGCAAACACTTCATAGGATATCCTACACCTGAACAGTTCATCAGCTTTTCTTTCAGAGCAGCACAAAAGTTTTTAGTGACAAAACTCCATACACATGTTGATAAATTTCGCTTTAGTAAAGCAACCCGAAAAGCTAGTACCTACTGCAGGATTTTGCATTTTTATAAATTCTCTGCATTTTAGTTTTATTTTAGTTCGCACCCAACAATATGCGGCTGATAGGCCATTATATTTTTTCGCACAGATTGCAAAAGCGTTATAAAGATAGAGCGGCGTGAAATATCGATATCGCGCTGGCACATCACTAGTGGGAGTGTCACAGTTCTGAAATTGAATTTACAAAATGAAAACCGTTAACTTATCGACTTTTGTGAATAAGAATTTGATGAATGGATCCTGCAATGCCGTATAATTGTGATTGAGCCTTTAAAAGGAAAGATAAATTGATCCGTTTCAGCGGACGCCGAGATTCTGGATTCATTTACATTTTATTTGGATTATGAGAGATTTGAAGTTGTACACTTTCTCCCAAAAATTTTGAATTGAAACAATAATCTTGTAACTGATTGTCGCGTTACCTTGAAAATCTGTAACTTCAGGAGATGCTTGATTTTCAACGTAGAATGTAAATGAAACTTTCATCTTTAAAATAAAATTATAATATTGTGTGAGCGTGGTGTTTATTTTTAATGTGTGTACTGATGTTGAACTATCATACATGAATTTGAGATCTGAGCATAATACTTACCTAAACACAAAGACAACATAAAGCTATTTAGCTCCTACAGTGTGCAGCTGCATCGCTTCTGACTACCGGCAAGAAAAAGGCTTGCTTTTCAGTTTGAGAGTGCAGTTACAATACAAATTATAAACGGATTAAACACGAAGCCAAGCATTCTGTACATCAAACTAAATAACCCTATGCAAAAATTATAGCTGGGAAACGACTTTTTTAATTTTTATTTAATAAATCACGTTTTACCGTAGAATTCAAGGTATTGTTCTGATAGATTAATTGAATAGTACCGAGGTCGTGGAGGGACTTAAAGTAAAGTTACAACGTCAAAACATGTATTTAAATAAAGGTGTGAAAAAGTTGGAACTGTGACCCGCAATATCTTCGTAACTAGAAGGTTCCCAGGTATGGTCTAGAACAAAAAAATACCGCAATGATGGGAAGAACAAGTGGCTCTCGGCTTCGTTAAGAGTACCTTTACACCCATTATGTCCACATTTATGTTTATGCACCTGTGTATTTGGAAGCGTTCCTGTAAAACAGACTTCAGCAGTTTCTTTTCATGTTCCACTCTCTCCTGTCCTTCATCGCCTGACCCGCAGTTCTGTTACCCTAAAACCACCCAAAAAATATTCTAACAAGCCAAACTCTTAAATTCCATCCCAAAACTTAGTTTAATTTCATTTTGATGAAGTAATAAGGACAGCACTTAACATAGATTGAAAGTTTTCAGATAAATAATGTCGGCTTCAGGGCATTAAGCGAAGTTATTCCGAGCCATTTTAAACGAAAGCCCATAACATCTTAATACCTTGTTTTATGAGGCGTGACAGTAAATGATAGTTATATACTCGTAGACGACGGTGAACAATATGCTGTTAAAATATCGTAGAATGGTGATTGAAGTATAGAAGTAGCTATAACCTCCGAATAATCAGCTCTGAAATTAAACATAAATGAACGTGTTGCTAAGGACTTTGTACCGGAACTTCTTCTTCTCCGCAAAAGACTGCGGTGAAGAATGGGCGTTTTGGAGGCCGTCCTAGGTGACATCAAAAAGTGTTGATGCTTTACTTGAATAATAATTATTTATGAATCTGAATGGCAGTTCAATTCAGATTCATAATACCAAATCAGATTGTTTCGGCTGCTGAACCCCCCGATCGAACCCAGGACCTCATGTCCAGGGATTGATTCCCAGGTCGGGCTAAGTGTTATTGGATTTTTCCCATCCACGGAGCCACGCAGCCCCCTATTACATGGGACTTAAACATAACTGGCGAAATGTGTGTGTAATATTAGGTAAACCTCTGCCTAACCCTTCGGGGATTACACGCGTGAGGTTATTTTATGTGAATTGTACGATGTTTATGTTCGTGTTGTCATTATGTCCAATTGCAATTTTTTATGGACTTATAATTGAAGAAATATAATTTGTAGCATGAAACACTGAAAACCAGTCTTACCAAGGGGTATCGTATTACCCAGTACTAATCTAATTGGGTTATGGAGGTCAGATAGGCAGTCGCTCCATGTAAAATACTGGTATTTAGCTGAATCCGGTTAGACTGGAAGCCGATCCCAATATAGTTGAGGAATGGCTAGGCCGAATATTTGAAGAAATTATACAGTTCTTTTGGAATAGTGAAATAGTTTAGTCTTAGTCTTGAATAAGTGACTTTTGTAAGTGTTTCGTCGAAGTAACCTAAATTACCTTTATTATTTTCTTAACAACTTGACAAAGCTTTCTCTTGTCTCCCTTAATGTTAACCCTCTACGCTTCGCGGGAATTCAATTGAACTTAATTTCTTTGCCACGTGTATCGTCTCCTTACAAAGTGTAGGAGTGTGTCAACACGCTAAATACATCACAAAGTTATTGAGGTTAGACAGAAACGAAGGCCTTTAAAAAAAAGTAGGCCAGGAAAATAAAAACAAGCCTGTAGGTATCTACCGAAGAAATCAAAATTCATACTTATTGTTGGAAGAACACCATTTAGACGAATCGGAATATATTTCTTACACCTGTTTTTCGTTCAAGTATCTCTGTTAACTCTAATAAGTTTTTATTGAACATAAAATAATATTTTACGGCACTCCTTTAGTACTTTATCCGTTTCTGTTTTGAGTGTTTACTTAATTCGGTCGTAGATGGCTGCGGTACAAAAACTTGAAGGGTTGTTTGCATGTAGGTAATACAAACAAGCATATAAGATTTCTGTGTGTGATTTTTATAGTAAGTAGTAAAAAAGTTTTAATAAATAGTACTGAACCCGCAGACATTTGGAACAGAATTTAAGCTCCTGGTAATAAAACAGTGACAAAGAAAATCTACAAACAAACAATAATTTATGACTAATGTTTTACTCGAGAACCAGCGGGGTTAGTGCTTAATGCATTCGCATTCCCAAAGCTACTTATGTTGCAATTCATCAACATATTCATTGCGTGATTAACGTAGTCGAGCAGACGAGTTTTTCAAACATTTAAAACAGCGGGTTACGGATTTCCTTTAAAATTCTTCAGATTGTGATAGAGAAGTGTGTGTTACGTAATCCAGATGCAGCAACTGAAAAGTCATAATTATTTGAGTGACATGCAAAACCAGTCACGATTTCCATAACATTCTAATGCCCTACTTCCACACAAAATGTTACAATTCCCCACAAACCTTGTACATAATGTAAGGCTTTATGTATATTATTTACCTAAGGCGTATTATTTCAATAATTACCCAACATTAGGCGCTATCCACGGCAGCAGTGCAACCGTCGCACCGCGACGCGACGCCGTAGTGTAATTATTTTGTACGCAGTTAATTATTCAGTCGCATGCAGTCACCTTTGTTATTCAAATTAAGATGCTCGTTGCAAGTCGCATGTAACGGTCTGGTGTGGACTACGCCTTATGTAGGCTAGTTAGTGCCTTTAATGCTGTGCCGTAATAGGTAGTTGTATGGCGTCCGGCTTTGTGAATTGTTAATGTTGCTGTCACAGAGGTTGGGATTTGTACTGTTTATTGTGGCAGTAGACATTTGAGAGAGAGGACGGTCTTTTGTATAGAGGTATAGAGTCATAAGCAGAGTTCTTTGATTGATTACAGGATGTAACGGTTTTCCAATTACTATGAGGTGGCCAGTGGCCCTACCATGACGTCTGGGAAGGAGATGGTGCTAGGCAGTCTGTCTTGCGCCATCTATTTCCTACACTGAAATAGAACTAAAACATTCCTGCATTATGATGTCATGGTAAGGCCACAAAACACTAGTAGTCACTAAAATCAGTAGTTTGCTTTCCTAAAGCACTAATTTCCAATATTTTACATCCCTGCAATTTCATCAGATTCTAGTTTTCACGCTATCGGCCGAAGCCACCAAAATGTATTTTTGTTTATCATACAAAATCTCTTGATTAACCCAAAACCACACCATCCTTTACAGATCCAATACCGCTAACACAGTCATTAGCACGTGCAAACGGCGAAATAACAGCCTAATCAAGTTTTACATTCAGTCCATTGCGCGCCATGTGGGTCCAGGCCGGTCAAACAAAGCAATCGAGCCAGCAGTGTACGACAATCGGGCGGAATTAGGCCCCGATCCGCTACGACTTAAATAACGTACGAACGAACTGAGCGGCCATGCTGGTCATTGTCTGGTGGTTGGCTTTCAACACAATCGAGCTAATTTTGCATCTCGAATATTCTCGAATGGTTCAAATAACACACTCTGATTGGTTGTTTTTTTCTGCCTGGTTTGCATTCCAATTGGTCGATATTAATGTTGCGTTTGTTTTCTGCAGTCTAATAAAATGCGGTGTTTTTTTAATTGTAAAAGAAAGCTTGACCGTGGATTGCTCTTCTAGGTACCTTAAGTAGATTAAAATGTTTGTTTCTAACATAATGTCTGTAAAACGGCTGAACTTTTCTAAATAAACAACATAACATCACGCCTTTAATCCCAGCTAGGTTAGGCGGAGGTGTATTTATAGTACACCCATATTTAATAAAGGTTTACTTAGTTTTGTAGAATTTACAATAGTTACTGTCGTCGATTCTATTTGCTTTGATACAAATTGTATTTATCAAACAACAAATTGTTACTTAGTTTAAAGCCACGTACACTCGGATTTCATTTAAAGATTTCAGTGCGCGCTACAAAGTGGCTAATCTATTGCTATGTAACCAGCAGCCCAGAGGAAATGTACATTTGCCGACAGGACCAGCTACTTTTTACTATGTAATCAGACTAAAGTATAATTAACTATGTGTGAAGGGCGAATCTGTAATCAAATTTAGCCATCTACAGGAAATTATATATTTGAGAGTCACACAGAAATAAGTGAGGCGAGGCTCTAAGTATAGAATTTGCTTGTCATTTCAAGTTACGGAAAATATTCATGTTGCTCAATAAAATCTGCGGTCGAGTTCGTCAAGTTAGAGACCTACGTGTGGTCTACGTCTTCTTTTTTCAATGTCAATTGAAAATTCGAAAACAGTGCATGTCTGTAAACGGGTTGTAACGGTGACGGCGCGGGGGCATCGCGCGTTGGTCATCGCGTGAGCTATTAGGACACCTGTTGTTCCATCGCTCGATCATTTTCATCGCGCGACGAAATCGCATCGTTAGATCGTACGATCGTTAGCCATTAAGACGACGTAGGTCCCCGTTCACACCTTCGGGCGATGCGATAGCGTCAAACAACTCACACGCGCGTCCTCTGTTTTCGTGTTTCCGTCAGTCTTCATTTCACAAGTCGTGGCTCGCGAACTCGTGTCTGTCACAAGACGCGCAATGCTTGAGCGTATCGTTCGTGGTCACGGAGTAAGAATTCTCCTTTAAGTTAGTTCCTAGCAACAATATTGAAAGTATGTCCGCGTCGTTGCTGTGGCGTGTAATCATGTTAGCATATGAACACTTCTCGTTACAGGCATTGCACCGCGCTGGCTAACTTCACTTACTTTACTTAACTTTACTTTAGTTATACAAGGACTGGGGGAGTATGGATGTGGTAATTTGGGTCAAAATAATAAGTCATTGTTTATAATTAAATTCACTGTCATTAAAGCCATATATGCCAGGCAGATATACTTATTTTTACGTGTTGTTCAGTCCGTTATAAACTGGGTACTGCTTCGGTCACAACAAGGCACAAACATTATGCCTATTTGTAATATTAACTAGACGTTATGCTGAACAAATAGTTTAGGTACTGTTCGCAGAAAATGAAAATGAAAAAATGTTTATTAGTTTTAACAAGTTTTCTTACATTACTAGGTAGTGATTGGAGCCTCCTTTTAAGCTAATAAAGCCTGTATTAGGAGACTCCGCTCTTCCATACATTGTTGGTATTAACTATATTAAACTTGTTTATTAAGAATAATAAAAATAAAATAAAGGAATCTAATCTACGAAAACTATGGATAATATAATTTATAAGTTAGGCTAATAAGTGCTTTCAGAGTTCAAATTGTGTGTAATAGTGTGGTTGTGTGTTATAGTGTGATTGTGTGTAATTGTGATTGGGTTGATGTATGCAGAGTGTTGTGTTTCTATGTGTGGAATGTGTGTGTTATGTGTGTGGGTGGGAATACCTATATCATGAGCGAATGAGATTGAGCCCTGGAATACTGTTTGCAAATATTTATAACAATAACGCCTCTGTTTCCTCATAATTAAGGGGTTTTATCCATTCAGCTATTATTTTTTACATTCATTTAGTTTTTTATCGTATACATAAGTTTCCCTATTACATTTGTTGTAAAGCTGAGCAGACCGTTTTTTAAATTGGTTGCTGGCAAATTTAGATTTAGTTTGAGGAACATCCGCTGCTAAGTCTTTTCTTCTTTTTAAATTTAAGCTAGGGTCATAAGGAAGGGATTTGTGTTTTTTAATTATAGTTCTTATAATGTATAGTTTTCTCACAGATAATAAGTTGCTAATTCACTATTGCTATTCATTGTTGTTGTTTTTTGTTTTTGTTTAATTTTAATTTTATTGTTGTCGCAGAGGCTGCCTTCTGAATCGATAACTCGTATCATTTTGTAATTAGGTCATGTGGATTGCTAGAAGTGAGTGTGTTTCATCAGTCTTAGCAATTAATCATAGGTAGTCGACATTTTCTCGAAGACTGGTACAATATGTTTCTGTATTAAATTTTTAGTAGGTTAAGTCAGTAGAATTCAGTAGGCGAACACGTACACATCATTCAGGCGTTTTTATGAAAGACTACGCCTTGACCTATCCCTACAACCGCATCAACATCTTCCCACTTCTCGCCCGACCGCGCAGTCCACAGTAAAGTAGTTCATCGGTCGGCACTAAGTGAATAGTTGGCGACTAAGTTGCTTCTAAGTCCGCTAAGTAAACCAAACCGAACTCCCCCCTTCTCACCGCACCTTCCCCCCACTGATACGTGCTGATAGCTCATTCTAGCTACACTTGTGTGCTCAATAGTGAATAGCCTTATACGAGTTGCAGAAATGTTCGTAATTTGCACCTTGAGTGTTCCTGGAAAATTCTGTAGACGAAATTCTGTTTGGGGAGGTTTCCAATAGTTGTGTTACTAAATACTTGGTTGGCTTTCTGGAAAACCATTGTCTTTTTGGGAACTGATTTGCAATTGGTCCGACTGATTTTCGAGATTTTGACAGAGTGACACAACAGCCACCAAGCCATTCTCCAACTTTGTTACGCTCGGATATCATTCCAGTCTAACTCAATGGAGTTGATAGCTATTATTTGACTTGGAACGACTCAGTGTTTCTGAGCTGGCTTTGTTACTGGGTACCACGAGATAAGGTGTATCTCCTGGTATGCTGATTGTTGGACTGGTTTTCAGATTTTCAGGCTTCTGATTATTACAAGTAGTTAGAAGTCTGAAAATCTGACCCCGGCGGTCAAACATTTACAAACGCTAGTCAGTCAGTTCAGAAGCAAAGGTCTGACGTGCTTCCCGAGACACGGAGGATTTGTGAGATGTTTTTGTAATGCTAGTGTGCACTTTGCTACTAAACATCTAAATTGCACTAGATGAACTATTATTAAGTACTTGCAACTGTTGAATATGTTTCAGTTATAGTTTACCTTTATAAGTACTATTTTTACCATTGTATAAACAATAATACTACTGCGCCTAAATGTACAATTTTTTGTAATACTTTTATAAATAAATTATGTTATGTTATGTTATGTATGTTGTTATGTTATGTTTTCAGGAATCGGTACCTAAGTCTTCCTCATTTACAAGTTGGGATACTTGCGTACAATGGCATATTTAGTCATAACGTGCAACAAAGTTCGAAAAAAAATTAAACGACAAGAAAAATAAAGCCATTACAGAAAAACTTTATTTTCCTACTAAAGCCACACATCACAAGTCAACTTTTCGTGCAGGTGGGTAGGGTAATAATCTGTGTGCAGGTAGGCGGGACCGCGCGGCGCGCGCGCGCTTTGCGTTGCATTGAAATATCGCGCGAGCTTTCATTTCATTGTTTGAAGCTATCTGCAGCCGCCTATGTTCTATCGCCAGTAGGGGAACTATGAGGTTGTGGGGTTATGCAGGACGTTACGTAAAGCAAGGGTTATTATTTCAAATAGTTCTTACTTAAACTAAACTCATGTCAACATTAGAGCTTAAATATACTTGTGCGTAGATACATTTCGCACCTTTCAGGGAAATATGGTTTAAGAACTTGATTATTCTTCATCAAGAATTAATAATAATTCACTTACTGAGAAACTAAATTTTAAAACATGTTTATGAGCGCACAGAAATCTACGTTCATAGTAAAAAAGAACAAAGTATGAGGGTAGGCGATCACAATAACAAAATCAAATGTATCTAGTAGATAATCACCAACCAAGCAAACATGGATCCAAACTAAAAGTGAGTTGTTGTACTAGATGTGACGAAATACAGCCGTGTTATGCAATGAGTCGCCATCATCTGCCTGCGTTTCCCAACTATGTTGGGGTCGGCTTCCAGTCTAATCAAATGCAGCTGAATATCAGTATTTTACATGGAGCGAACTGCCTTTCAGACCTCCACAACCCAGTTAGTACTGGATAATACGAAACCCCTTGGTAAGACTGGTTGTCAGACTTTATAAAATGAGTCGTATTGAGTAATTATTGCCAATTGTATATTTTTTCTGCATTATGTAAATCGTAATTAAGAATTTCTAGCTGCTTTTTTCAAACTGTTTGACTCAAGAAGTGTGAGTAATTTACTTGAGAAATTTTATTAACTTGCATAATAAAGCTAAGCTCTATAACTAATGTTAAAGAGTGAAAAAACTACGATAAAATAAAGTTGAACGTTCTATAAAGCTTTTTAACATTCTGGGTAAGTAAATGCATATTTTGTGTTTGAGTTTTTAATTTGGTTATTTGTAAATCTGTTCAATCCGCCACGCCATATTAACAAGTTTTTAGAAATATCGCATTTGACGCTTGAAAAGTTTATTCTGAATTTATTAATTCTTGTGAATCAGCAGTATTATGAATATTGTTTCAAAAAGATTTTTGATTTTACATTAATTATTGCCGTTTGTACAATTGATATGTGATTTTAAGAAAAATTATACTAAAGTAAAGATCCCGAAAAATCTGGTTTCTCATAAAGAATACATTTTACCATTCTTTATTTTGTTTAAATTATGATTTGAATACGTCCCTATACAATCTCGACATTATTTTTAAGTTCCGAAATAAAGATGTTTAGTTACAGGGAGGTGATAAACATAAAATATGTTACTTACTTCCTTGTAGTTTTTTAACTTAACCTACCCTTTTCACATAGCGAGTAAGATGTTGCATTAGACACTTATCAAGCAATATTACGTTTGCAACATCGATGTTACTGCACACATGAGCCACAAAAGATTGCACCTGTAGAGTTTAATAACCACCTTTTTCCTCAGCCGCAGAACAGTATCTAGGGCGATAGGTTGACAAAATTCCTCACACCTGTTCACTCGTAAAAACCAATTACTACTTGTACCCGGACAGTCTCATTACACGCCCACTCGTGGTCACCCTAACCTCGCATCAAAGTGATTCGCTTTTGTTCCGGCTGACGGCCCCGCCGAATGATTCCGTGTTAGTACAGTGATTGCTTTTTGACGTACCGTAGTTTCGGTTCGATGCCCGCGTCGATCCGATCATGTATTACGAGCGATATTCTGCTATTTACAAATTGGCCTGTTATTGTTTCGTGATAGTGACGAATGGCATTTGAATTCGTTTGTTTGATTGGTATGTTAGCTGTCAAGATGAGATATGCTAGACGGGTAGACTGAAGGCAGTTCATGCAGGTCGGTCGGGTAATCTGGCTTATGAAATGTATGATGTTGATTTGGTTTTAGTTCGCAATGTCTGTATTACTAGTATTTCCCTATTACGTAAATACTAATCTAGAGTGGAGCTCCGTCTCGCTGTAAGTTTAAATTTATGTCATAGTTCCTGACGTCATCAACTTCATCAATTACTAAAGGATCATTCATCAGGACATTTCAAGATCTGTCATACCTTCATGTCCCTAACAAAACAAACTCAGACCCTGCAACAGTATCAACATGTATGTTTAAATTAATCAAAAATGCAACACAATTCTGTACAGGTGCATGCGCTACCATTTTATTCCCGCGACTCACGAATCAGCCATGAATAAAACAAACGCCAACAGATTTGTTTCCCATACATTGGAACAAGGCAAAGTATTTGCCGATGGCATGTTCTAGATCAACAAAGCATGTACAGTGTCTGGATCGGGCTTACCTACCCGGGCTTACCCCGCTCTTACGTACCCGGGCTTACCCCGCTCTTTCGTACCCCGGGTGTACCCCGAGCTTACCGCGGAATGTTCCATGTTTGCCCACGAATCCACCGCTTTGAGTCGAGCTCGTGTTTGCTGAAAAATTCAGGCAAGATTTTGAGCGTCTAGGAAAATACCGAAGCATGAGTCGGCTGCCTGATGTTGCCTGTACCTGAATATTGGAGCATTGCGGCTTTAGCTTTGCGACTCGAGATTAATGAGCGTGAATGATGGACCGTTCCAGCGGTTTTTGTTGCGTTATAGCTGCACCTACGTATGTTTAGTGTGGTGCTATATAAGCTAGAGTAGTAGTGTGGTAATACCGAAACTTTCTGAAAGTTGACTGGTGCAAGAAGGTGAATTATGATGTTTGATAACTATCAGTAAGACGATTGATGTAATGGATATAATTATGATCTTGAATGGATTGAAACAAATGATTTTGAATTTGAATGGAGTAGATTTAGGCAGGTAACTTTATAAGTTGTAAGTTTTTCAGAGAACTTCTTCAGACAATCTCTTTCTAAAGGAGTTTTCTTACTACTTTCTAAAGAATTAGGTCCTTTTTGGTCCCTGCTATCCACGGGGCGCATCCCAATTCACAAATACGTCCCCGTTTTATTTAACGTCTTGACAAATAGATATTTACATTTTCACTGCCTAACATAAATAAATACTGGGGCTCGTTCCGGGCTGTATTACATCGATTTATCTTGATTCTGAAGCTATTAAATTTGATTCAATTCAAAGGGTTTCATGATTTAGCACCTATTTAGTACGAGCCTTTGATTCCTGAAATAGTTAATTTATTACTCAGTGTTAGGTTCCTGTTTTATATTTATTTAGGAACTTCCAACTTCCAGTAAATGAACAGTTTAAAGTTTTCAAATTAATTGGAACTGGATCCAACTGTCATTAACCTTGACAAAAGGGCGTTTGTTTAAGACTGCCTTGTTGGTGTAGTGGTCGCCAGCGCGACTGTTGAGCATGAGGTTCTGGGTTCGATACCCGGGTCGAGTAAATTGTTATTGGGTTTTTCCATCATATTTTATTGGGAATTTCTCAGTAACAGCCATGGAGTCTGGATTTAGTGCCCGGTTGATGGCAATAGGATCATAATTTTGAACAGAAATGGCTCGACTAACAGAAATAGCTTTCATTCACCGACCATTTTTGTGAGACCTTCCAAGGATAATTTATTTTTGATGCTCTTCTTGCCTTAAATATTTCCATTTATTAAATTAAGACCAACTTCTCTTTTATTACCTGTACAAGAGCGAGAAGCAATCAAACCAGCGGCACAAAGCTAGCAACACCACCGCACATTTCGTGTCGCCGATGAATATTCAAAAAGCTTTCACGTCGCCGCCATTTTCTTGAGCGGAGTGCGTACTCCATATCAATTAGTGACGGCATTACTCCGCCAAACGCGAAACGTCTGACTATGAATATTTTTAGTTTAGCCACCACATGATGGATAGGATAATACAAGTATGTGAATTATTAAGAAGTTGAAATGGGTCGTGATTTTTGTAAAAAAAAATCTTATTAGACATTCATTCATAGAATCCTATGAGATTGATTCTTTGTCTTTGATCATACTTAGTTAAATACTTTGACGCCACTTGATGTCGTTGTATACATATGTATGTAGTTGTACTTACTTACTTTAAATCTTATTTTTTTATTATTATTTTTGTTTTATTTGTAGTTTGTATATAATGTACATAATATTATCGTCATTCCCTTAAGTAAAATAATAATATCAGTGAGATAAAGATAAATATGCTGCATGCAGGACAATGTGAAGCGCCGCTTACCAAACTTATCCAGCTCGAAGGACCACTGTTGAGAACTGAGGAATTAATGAGGACTAGATCTGTTCTACTAGATCTAATCTAGTTAGATGTCTAGATCTATTCAGAACTGGCGCTTTCCAGAATTAGTCTTTCTCTTCGCACGTGTCGTTGGTACATCTTATCATAATTATTATAATACATGGGTCCAGTAGGAAGACGTTGAACGCGGCCTCAGTGACGTTTTGATGGCCTCTAAAGTACAGATGTTAATGATGATGGAACACTTGGCACTGCAACAAGTGGACCATAGTCTGGACAGGAGCACCGCATTCACTTATTTAAATAAGAAGCTTTTAGATGCTCTTATTACAGCACAAGCAAAATATTTTTTACTGTAGAAATATAAGCTAGCTTCAGGATGCGCCAGATATACTTAAATCAAATCAAATCAAATCAAATCAAATCAAATCATTTATTTTTTTGCCAACATGGGTATAGAAGAAGATGATACATGTTTTGGTAATGTTCTCCATGCTCTGCCGTCACATGGGCATGCAAAATTTACACTTAAATTACAATTTACTATCAAAATAACATGCTGAATAACAATAAATCTATCTAAATTATTAAATTGGAAAATCATTTTTATTTCAATGTCAAAGAGTATCCAGTAGTCAATAAATTAAATTAAATAGATGTCAAAGTAGATAATAGTGAATAAATAAATAAAAGTCCTAGATTAATAATATTTGAGAGCTACATGTCTTTCTATTGTTGAAAATCTGATTAATATTATTGACCATAAGGATTCCCTTTTAGATATTCCTTCACACTGTAATACACTTTATCGATTAGGAATTCCTTTAGCTTCCGCTTAAATATGTGCGAGTTGTCTATGTCTGTAATACAACATGGCAATTTATTATAAATCTTGGATGTCATGCAATATACACTGGAGTCCATTAAATAAGTTCTGCAGGGTACAGTCTGAACTTTATTTCTATATCTAGCACTTCGAAATTTTTCATACATATGCATATTACTTTTGACAAAGACTGACATCTCATCTAGGTAAAGTAAGAATCCTAAGTTTTTCGAAAAATGGTTTACAACTGTCAGTGGTCTTGAGTCTACACATTGCCCGTATGCACTTTTTTTGGGCTTTAAAAACAGACTCCCATTCCGTCGAGTTCCCCCAGAAAATTACACCATATCTCAGCGTGGATACCACATATGCATGGTAGGCTATCATGACAGTGGATAAGTTTACAATTTTTGTGAGCATGTATAACATATAAGAATATCTGTTTAATTTTAAGCAAACAGATTCCACATGCAATTTCCAATTTAAGTTACAATCTACATTCAAACCTAAGAATTTCGTTACATCAACTTCATTAATTTTTGTTCCAGCATAGTTTATGTTTAAGTCTGTTGGTGGTTTAGTCCTGTTTCTGAAGATCATGAAATTAGTTTTCGACAAATTAATTAGAAGATTGTTTGTTCTTAACCAATCGACAATGCGTACTTAACTTACTTACTTAACTTTACTTACTCTAGCATAACTCCACGCTGAAACTTAATTCTATGTAATGTTGTATTAGATATAAAATGCGGGGATATCGTGCTAGTTCCACGTTAGCGTCACTTTAAGTAATAACATTTGGGAGACACGTCACCGACATGGGTCATATTATTATAGTACCGTGAGCGTTTGTACTACGACTACCGATAAAGTAGTTTTTGATTTCTAAATGTTTAAGAAACTATGATCCTCATCATCTTTCCAGCCTTCAACCAACTGTGGGCTTTCAGTCTAAACTGATGCAGCTTAATAGTAGCATTTTACATGGAGCGACTACTTATCTGACATCCACGAGCCAGTACTCCTTGGCAAGAGAGAAAACATCTATTTTTATTTAGGACACTGTTATTTTCTGGACGTTAAGTGCCAATACTTTTATATCATTACCGTCCATTAACGTTATTTGCTAAGAATAGGTCTGTCATAACGGTCGATTAGTGTTTTAGGGTAACTAACCAGCAGGTGGTCCGTGGTCCATTTGATAGTGGTCACTGGTCGTATTTTGAATAACTACCATACAGACTTGGGGAAAACTGGTAAAAATGAGTAAATATCTCTGTCGTCAGGGAAGTCTAACGTACAGTGCGGTTTAGGATTTGCCTCTGGGTGAATTATTATCATTATGAATTAATAATATTTTAAGAGTAACCTTTGGGAGCATGAATGACTAAAACCATAATTATATTACCAAGGTGTACAAGTAAACCAAACATTTGTCGAAGTTAAACTTGAAGAAGTCCCAAAAACTACGTCACACGTATGTACACTCACCAAGTTAATACGTAAGCCCGCACGACAATAGGGACCCTACTCATCCAGCGGCGATTCCTTCCTATTCATTGCGTCCCCCACAACCCCCCTTTTTTAATCCGAAACTTATGACCGTGTAAATGTTACGGCAAGGGTTAATATCGTATTTTATTGGACGTGTTTTGGCAAGGGTCGGGATTCGGACTTTTTTTTCGGATTTCTTCCTGAAATACTTTGAATAGGTTTACAATGTGTGCTGGTACATGATATTAATGGTACATTATCTGATGGATTTTATTCGCGAGTTTTGAAACCAAAGATGTTCAGTGAATGAATTGATTGACCTAGGTGTGGGAGACTATATTATAGTCTCTTCATCATCTGCCTAGCCTTTTACAGCTGTTGGGATCCTGGTCCGCTTCCAGTCTGACCGGAGTAGCTGAATACGAATATTATGATCCACAACCAGTAACTGGCGAACACGGTAAGACACCTAAAAGGCACTCTTTGGTTGTCAGACTTCCAAGCTTCTGACTACTCGTAACGACTGTCAAAGATCTACAAATGCCAGCCGGACTTCACCGACAATCCTAGGATTGTCAAATAATTGTTAATTCTAGAATTATTATAGGTGGTCTTCTCACAAATTAGAAAAGTATCTTTGTGGATTGATTCGTCATGATTATTTTGTCCATATCTGGCAGATACTTTATTCCTTACAAACGCTGTAAATGTACCATTTCATTTCATCTGGATGATACAGCTTGTTCGTACAATGTCAAGCAAACCCTATGTCATAGAAGTAGTAAAGAATGAAGACATTGATTAATTTATAATTTCTGTAGCTCCATGTTCCACTATGTACGTTTGCGTTGCAACTCATTAAAAAAAGCTTTTGTTAAAAGTCCTTACCACTAATAAAGTAACACTTGTTTACATTACAGCAAGTCGCGGGTCGCGTGTTGACGCGATTGTTACCCGCGAGTAATGGCCGCCGCACCGTCGCGACTATGATCATATCTCACTAAAACACATGTTTGCACTTTACGTTTACGTGCTAGTGTGTTAATTATTATTACAATAACTTTATTTTAAGGGTTTTTAGAGCTTTTTAGCACACTAAACCGGAATGCAAATCAAATAGCGTTACTTTGATTACCATTTTTTTTTGTGTGGCTTACACCAAGGTTCTGAAGCACTTTTATCCTTGATCTTAGTTTCAATTCGGTTCATTAACATTTGATTTGGTTTGGTATTAAAAAGAGGATTTACTTTATCAGGAATATAATAATAAGGAAGAACGACTCAGGGCACGCCACGATAGTGGCGATAAGTCCCCTCTTTGAGGAGTGGATTGAGAGGCGCCACGGCGTCCTCACCTTCCGCCTGACGCAGGTCCTCACCGGACACGGTTGTTTCGGGAGGTTCCTGCACCGAATCAGGCGGGAGGAGACGCCCGGGTGTTTCCACTGCGAGGATCGACCGGAGGACACGGTGGAGCATACGGTGGAGGTCTGCCCCGCTTGGGTGGAGCAACGTCGTGTCCTCACAGCGGCGATCGGCGGCAGCGACCTCTCGCGTCCGGCCCTGGTTCGAGCCATGGCTCGAACCAGGGCCCGGCCGGGCTCCGGACCATGGTCCGGAGCGAGACGGAATGGGAAGCCGTCACCTCCTTTTGCGAAGCAGTCATGCTAGCAAAGGAGGAGGCGGAACGTGAGAGAGAGCGTTCCTCCTCACGTCCCAGCCGCCGCGGGAGACGCACCGGGCGTCGGGGGCCACGTGGTGGCCCCCGGCCATCGTAGACGCGGGCCTGTAGACGGTGAGCTATGAGCTAGCTCGCCGTCCCTCCGTCTTAGGACGACAGGCCGTGTCGACGGCGCGTTCGTGTTCCACGCGCGCCTCAAAGAGATGTCAGCATAGGGAAGGGGCCCGCAAGGGGCGATGCCGGCTGGGTGCTGCGGGTTGTTCGAAAGAGATACCGCGGCCCAGGAACACAAAGGGCGATGAAGGAACATGGGTGGGTTTTAGTCAGTAAAAGTCTGACACTCCCTCCCGCTCAGCCCAGAGCGGGAGAAGTCATTTGATGATTTTCCATCCGGAAAAAAAAGGAAGAACGACTCTGATTTTGTCTTTTTTTGATGCAATTGTCGAGAATATCACGACGCGCCGGGCGATCGCGGGCGGGGGAGCTGAGGCCGCGGTGCGGGGCACTCGAGCTGCGAGCGCGCACCGGCCGGCCCGGCACTGCGTCATCGTCCGCGCCACTGAGCGTCCGCGCCATTTCTCTCTATGGTCCTTCGACGTGTAATTGACCAGTCACTGGGAGTGACAAGCGGTTTTTTGAATTTGAAATCGGCCGTTAGAAAACCGCCGGGACATCAAGATCAAGACGACTCCTCGCCCTTCGTGCGAATCTGGCTGCAGTCTTCGGTCATCATCCTCGGCGCCTTAGTGAAGAGGCGTATTTGTTGGAGCAAGCAGTTCTTCAGTGGTCATCGTAGCTGGGTCATCGCAGCGTAGCAGCCCAAGCAGAGCCCAAGGACATCGTAATCCATTTGAGAACAAGAAAACGTTCAGTGTTGGACTCGCAGTCAACGGATTTCGTGAGATCTTTCCATAATCTTACTAACATTTGTACATACTATTCATATACTAACTTTCATTCCACTAGAGTATTAGATATTGCATTAGACCAGTGAATCATACAGTCGTAGTACATATTCGTCTTAGTGACTAATCCCTATCACATAATAATATTTAGTAGCTAGTTTATCTAGTACGTAGAAACAAACATAATTTCAGTCCGTATTGTCATTTTCATTGTTGTTTAGTGTCGTTTTTGAAACCATTAAAGTAGAACCCCACTCATTAATAATAATTAGTAATAAGTGCTTATTCATCTAGTTCTAACATTAGTAAAATAGTTCCACAGTACCGACACGTTTTTGTTTTTTTTTCTCTTCACAGTTTGACAATTTGAATTCAAATATATTTCTTCCAACCGCCTACTGGTTTTGAATATCAACGCATTCTTCGATCAGCTGTTTGTTCTTTGCTGTTATACAGGCACATTATAATATATTTCAGTGCTTTAGCATCTATTCTTTAGTATTTCTCTTGCCTCTCTTGCATTTCTTGCTTTTCTTATAGCGCTTATAGCTACCTTCCTATTTAGCCATGGCTGAGGAAATGAAGATTAAAGAGCTTACAAAAAAGCGAGCCTCAGTTAAATCACAGCTTACTCAATTCACAACCTTTATAAGTACCACTAAGTCTTGTGAGCAGCTTAGTGAGGAACAACTAGTCGAGTTAGAGATAAGAATTGAAAAAATAGTTAGCTTATATGCCACCTATGATCAATTACAGGGTCAATTGGAGTACCTGTCTGCCAAACCTGACGAGCAATTTTCTGAACGTGAGCTATTCGAGAGCAACTACTACAGGCAGCTAGCTTGTGCTCGCGCGCTTCTGTCACAGCATCGCGCTCAACTGGCGTCTAAGGTAAGCTCCAATGAGCAACTTTCAGTGGTTACTAGACATAATAATGTTAGACTTCCCAAAATAAATTTACCTCACTTTAGCGGCGGCTATAAGGATTGGTTAGAGTTTAAAGATATTTATATTTCGTTGATTCATGAGGAGAAAAGTATAGATAGCATCAACAAATTTCACTACCTACGTTCGTCACTTAATGGCAGCGCAGCACTGGTTATTAAAAGTTTAGATTTTAGAGGGGACAACTACGACATTGCATGGCAATTGTTATGTGAGAGGTACGATAACAAGCAATTATTAATAAATAATCATATTCAAGCATTATTTAATGTGGAACCACTTCAAAGGGAGAGTAGTCAGGGTTTACGTCAGATTGTTGATGTAACCAGAAAAAACCTGCGGTCACTGGCAACGCTAGGGCTGTTCGTACAGCATTGGGGTGAAATGGTTATACATTTAATGGCATCAAAGTTGGACCCGGTTACTGGAAGACAGTGGGAAGAACATAGGAACACTCTGACTGAGTATCCATCCTTAGACACGTTCACTAAATTTATTTCTAATCGCTGCAATCTTTTAGAAACGCTTGAGGAGGCTAGGATTTTAAAATCGAAGCCAGAATCATCGCACAGTAAGCCAAAAAGCTTCGCTGTCTCAACAAGTAAGGGAAAATATAATATTTCATGTCCCCTATGTAAACAAAGTCACTACATATTTAGTTGTGATCAATTTAAGGCGCTTACAGTCGCTGCACGCTTATCTAAGGTGAAAGACTTTAAACTTTGTTTGAATTGTTTGCGCCCAGGTCATTTGGAGGCTACTTGTCCACTTGGTCACTGCAAGTATTGCACACAAAGGCATAATACAATGTTGCATTCTCATGATGATGATCCCAGCCCTAGTAAGGAGCACATCACTTTAGCTGGTACTAATCATGATTTTTCATCTCGTCACGTATTGCTTTCCACAGCTTTGGTAAGAGTCACGGATCATTCCGGGATGCCGCACAGCGCCAGAGTTTTACTTGACAATGGAAGCACGGCAAATTTCGTTACCAAGGACCTTTGTGGTAAGCTACATTTACCTATTCGTAATGTAAGCTCACACGTTTCAGGCATAAACAGTCAAGTGTCTACCATTACGCAATCTTGTGCATTACATTTACAATCGTGCGATGGGTCGTATCATATTGACAATGATTGTTTTGTCCTGCCCAACATAACCACTCATACACCACATACATACATAGACTTAACTGACTTGCAGCTACCAGCAGGTGTTAGTCTGGCTGATCCATCTTTCAATGTCCCTTCCTCCATCGACATACTTGTTGGAGCCGACATCTTTTGGAGTGTGATTGGTCGCAACCGTATACAGTTAGGTAGACATATGCCAACGCTTTTTGAGACTAAGCTCGGATGGCTCATATCAGGTGCCATACCTCAACCTAACATCACCAACTCATCCGTGTGTATGTTCGCGCATGACAAGCACACCACACACGTAAAAGCACCCATGGATCTATCAAGATTCTGGGAACTAGACTCCATACCACCAAAGTTCAATTTCACATCTGAAGAGCGAGCATGTGAACAGAACTACATAAACACTACTAGGCGTGATGCCGATGGCCGTTTCATAGTCACCATCCCTTTAAACGAACCCCCTGAAACATTGGGTAATTCCTTTGAGATGGCTAAACGTCGCTTTCTGTCGTTAGAGCGTAGACTTGAGAGGGACCCAATACTTAAGCATCGCTATGTAGAATTCTTGCAGGAATATGAAGCATTAGGTCATATGAGCAAAGTGTCTCAGCCTTCTTCTTCTCATGCATATTTCCTTCCACATCATGGTGTTTTCAGAGAGTCCAGTACAACGACCAAGCTTCGAGTTGTCTTCGACGCATCAGCCGTCACAACTTCTGGTAAGTCGTTTAACGACATTCAAGGCATAGGACCTGTGGTTCAGGATGACTTAATATCCATATTGTTGAGGTTTCGGCAGCATAAATACGTCATATCGTCAGACATTGAAAAGTTCTTTCGACAAATCGTAGTCGACGAATCGCAGCGACATCTACAACAGATATTGTGGCGCTCTGACCCATCATTACCTCTTAAAACGTATACATTAAACACTGTTACTTACGGAACAGCATCCGCTCCATTCATAAGTACACGATGTCTGTCTCAGCTGGCAAAAGAGGCAACGCACACACGTACACAGCAGTCTATACAGCATGATTTTTATGTTGACGATTATCTGTCTGGGAGTGATTCTATAGAGAGCACTATAGCGCTTTGCAGAGATGTCACCAGCATACTTAAGGCTGCACAACTCAATCTTCGCAAGTGGCAGTCCAACAATACACAAATACTTCAGGCAGTCTCACCAAACACACGTGATTCATCCACTCATACCTCATCCACAACAATACATACAGACACACCTAACATAGTCAGCTTGAGTATTGATGAACCAAGTAAAACCCTCGGTCTTAATTGGCGTTGTTACACTGACTGTCTTACATTCTCCATTAGTATACCTGAACATACAGATACTACAATCACAAAACGACACATACTTTCCACAGTAGCACAAGTATTCGATCCTCTGGGTCTTGTCTGTCCGTGTATTATCGAGGTAAAGATAATAATGCAGAGATTATGGATAGACAAGTGTGGATGGGACGACGAGGTTAATGTAGACATTAAAAAGTTATGGCTGAAGTTCACACAGACTTTACCACAGCTTAATCTTCTCAGCATACCACGCTGGGTGGTATGTGATAGTCCGTTATCCGTGGAAATGCACATTTTCACAGATGCGTCAGAAAAAGCATATGGAGCTTGCATATACATTCGTTCTGTAGCTAGTAGCGGCACCGTCCATACACACCTACTCACGTCCAAAAGTAAGGTTGCGCCGATAAAGCCAACCACAATTCCTAGACTAGAGCTTTGCGGTGCCTTATTAGGGACCAGGTTGTGTGCAAAGGTACTGGAATCCTTAACACTTAAACCTGACAAATGCATATTTTGGTGTGATTCAATGATTGTCTTAGGTTGGCTGTCTGCTTCACCTGGCACGCTTAAGCCGTTTGTTAGGAATCGAGTTTCGGAGATACGGGAAGGCTTTGGTGCTTACACCTGGCGGTATGTGCCGTCCAAGGACAACCCTGCTGATCTTGTCTCGCGTGGTCTGAGCGCTGACCTCATAGGTCAATCTTCCATGTGGTGGTCAGGGCCTTCATTCTTACTTACAGACCCAGCTCTTTGGCCTTCAATGCCTAACACAGATGTGACCACAATACTACCTGAACTATTAAAATCACATTCCATTAACATTAATAATCAATCATTACCAATTACCAATCCTAATATTTACAATAATTCATTTCAAACTTTAATTAATAATTCATCTAATTATCTACATTTACAACGTCTATTAGCATACGTATTTAGATTCATTAATCGTTCGAAAGGGGTGCATAGCTGTTATGTATGTATAAGTAGTTAGGTTTACGCGCCGCCGCTGCGCCGGCGCGCGTTGAACGTTTGAATATAGTCAGTGTGCAACTAGCTACCGTGTACTCAGTACGTGCGCCCCGTCCTTACGAATACAACACGTGGCGACGACGAACTCTCGCGAACAATGTCTGCGGCCGTATCTTTCGGACTTTTTTCGGGTTTTGACCACTCAACACAAGAGTGGAATAGTTATAAATCCCGTTTGAACCAATGGTTCATCGCAAATGATGTGGACGACGTGAAGGACAAGAGCAAGGTCAAGCGGAGGGCAATATTGCTCAGCGCGTTTTCGGAAGCGACGTACAAGTTAGCTAGTAACCTGGTATTACCAAAGAAATTAGAAGAAGTGGAATTCGACGATATCATCCAAATATTAGATGTACATTTTATTCCTAAAACGTGCGGGTTTGCGGAGCGGTTCCATTTTTATTCAGCGGTACAAAGGCCAGGTGAGAGTCACTCAATGTGGGCTGCCAGAGTCAAAGGGTTGGCAGCACACTGCAGCTTTAAAAGTCTCGAGGAGGCCGTACTGGACAGGTTCGTCATGGGTATGGTAGCGGGCCACGAGAAGGACAAGCTTTTCACACAAAGCCTGAAGGATTTAACCCTCAGCGGCGCGGTGGAACTGGCGGAGAGCGTGCGATGCGCGCGCGAGGCGGCGGCAGCGGCTTCGATGGGCGGCACCCACGCCGCGCTAGCGGCGGCGGCCGGCGCAGGCAGCGCGCCGGTATTCACCATCACCAACGGCGAAAAGTGCAGTGTGTGCGGTTATAACAATCATAAAGCCGACAAGTGTCGTTTCAAAAGTTATAAGTGTAAAAAGTGCGGCAAAAAGGGTCATTTGCGTCGTATGTGCACGTCAGATAATAAAGTACAGTACGTAGATGAGAAGTCTGTGGTTGAAGGAGACGACGGTGAGTCGTTATTTAATATTCGTTGTGCGAGGGGTAGGCCGATGACAGCGCGTGTGTTGGTTAACGGTCAGTTTTTGGAATTCGAAATAGATAGCGGCGCGGCCGTTAGTGTGATTTCGAGCAAAACTTACGACGCGTATTTTAGTAATGTACCATTATCAGCGACAAACAGGCAGCTACTTAATTACACGGGTGGCAAAATAGCCAGCCACGGGCTGGCGCGACTGAGTGTGGCGTACGAGGGTCGCGCGCGCGAGCTGGACGTATTCGTGGTGGCGGGCGGCGGCCCGCCGCTGCTGGGCCGCGATTTCATTCACGAGTTTGGCCTCGAGCTCGCGCCTGCAATTCAGTACCTTTCCACCGAGACAGACGACTCATTTAAGCAAAGTTTGTTTAACAAATATCCTAAGTTGTTTTCTGGCAATTTAGGCTGTTTCAATAAATACGCGATTAAACTGCATCTCAAACCTGGTTCAAAGCCAGTATTTTTCAAGCCCCGCCCGGTTGCATTTGCCCTGAAAGATAAGTTACATAAAGAGATTGATCGTCTGTTAGACCTGGGAGTGTTAAAACCGGTGGAACACTCGGAATACGCATCACCTGTGGTTCCAGTGCTAAAAAAAGATGGCGGAGTTAGGCTTTGTGCCGATTACTCAGTATCAATAAACAAACAGCTTATTGTTGATAAGTACCCCTTACCAACAGTACAGGAGTTGTTCGCCAAGCTGCACGGGGGGGAGCAGTTCACTAAGCTCGATCTCTCGATGGCTTACGGACAATTTGTTTTATCTGAGGATGCGCAAGACCTAACTTGCATAAATACGCACCGCGGCTTGTTTAAATATACCAGATTAGTGTTTGGGTTAGCCAGCGCACCAGCTATCTTTCAGAGGGCCATGGAGTGCATCTTGGCAGGCATAGAGGGCACAGTCTGTTTCCTGGACGATATTCTGGTAGGGGGTACCAAGGCTCAGCATAGAGAAAGATTAATTGCTGTATTAGACAGGTTAGAATCAGCTGGGTTGACAGTACAAGCTAGTAAGTGCGATTTTTTTAAAGATGAGATTCAATACCTAGGTCATGTAATAGACAAAAATGGAATAAGGAAATGCCCTGAAAAAGTCAAAGCAATACTAGAAGCTCAAATACCGACGAACGTATTGCAATTACAATCATTTCTGGGTCTTATTAACTATTATCGTAATTTTATTCCCGACGCTTCTTCCATTCTAAGTCCATTATACAAATTATTACAGAAAAAATGCAAATGGGTATGGACATCGGAACATCAACAAGCTTTTACTAAAATTAAAAATATTTTAACTTCTGATCAGGTACTTACACACTTCGACCCAGGTGCAAGGATAATTTTAACGGTAGACGCGTCCCCCACGGGCTTGGGAGCAGTGCTTTCACAAATTTGTGATGACGGTGTGGAGAGGCCTATATCGTTCGCTTCAAGAACGTTAACTTCAGCAGAAAAAAACTATTCACAGATTCAGAAGGAGGCTACTGCTATTATTTTTGGCGTGAGGCGTTTTCACCAATATTTATACGGCAGAGCCGATCCATTTATTTTGAAGACCGATCACAAACCCTTGTTGGCAATATTTAACCCTAGCCGTGGCATTCCAGAGGTATCAGCGAACCGGTTACAGCGATACGCAATGCTATTGTCCGCTTATAATTACAAAATAGAATATGTGCGTAGCGCTGACAATAACGCTGATTATTTTTCACGCGCACCGTTAGGCGAAATCGATAGCAACACGGGCACGGGAGAATACGACTACGATGAACGAGCGGCATACGTCAACTTCGTGGTGGAGGGTAGCCTGCCCGTCACTGTTCCACAGCTGCGCGACGAGACAGCGAAGGATCCGCTCTTAAGTAAGGTAACCCATTACGTAATGACGGGCTGGCCGCGGGTCGTAAAAGATATTCAATTAAAACCATATTTTTTGTGTCGGTCAGTTTTGTCAGTCGAAAATGGGTGTCTAATGCGTGGGCATAAGGTAGTAATTCCATCGTCGCTACGAGAAGAAGTTTGTAATGAATTACATAGCTCACACTTCGGAATAGTAAAAATGAAAGCGGAGGCTCGTCAACGTATATGGTTCCCAGGTATAGATAGGTACTTAGAGCGGCTCGCGACAGACTGCGTCGTGTGCGCACAGCTGCGCCCCTCCCCGCCGCACGCCCCGCTCGCGCCGTGGCCCTACCCGCCGCATCCTTTCTATAGGATTCATTTAGATTTTCTAGGACCATTTAATAATCAAATGTACTTAATTATTGTTGATGCATATTCCAAATGGGTAGAATGTTACAATGTGAGTTCGTCATACGGGTCTAAAACGGTTATTGAAAAACTGATAGACTTAATGTCTAGGTTTGGGGTTCCGCATACTGTGGTCACTGATAATGGTACATCGTTTACATCCCAAGAATTCTCGACCTTTTGTAAATTAAATGGCATCACGCAAGCGTTTTCACCAGTCTACCACCCTTCTAGTAATGGCCAGGCTGAAAGTTTTGTTAAAATCATTAAAAAAGGGTTGCGAGGAATATTAATAAACACCACAGTTAGCAAAATATGTCAAGAAAAAATTTCAAAGTTTTTGTTCGATTACCGTAATTCTAAAAATAGCACGACAGGTAAATCACCCGCTGAGCTGTTATTCGGCCAATCCCTACGCTCTAGGTTAGACTTGTTGAATCCCGTTCGTGTCACTCCGCCATCCACAGACCTCGTTGACCATGTGGCGCGCAATCAGTGTTCACAGGCTAAACATTACCGTGGAAAGTCCAGACCTAATATAGAACTACAAGATCGTGTGTGGATAAAGAAGTATTTAACCAACCAGAAATTTATTTGGACTCAAGGCGTTATTATAAAAAAGAACGGAGCCGTTATGTATACAGTATACCTACCGGAGTATAATGCAGAGGTGAATAGGCACATAGACCAACTGTGGCGTCGCAGCGGGAAGGACGTACCAATTTCAGAATCCCAAGGACATATTGGGGAACCAAATTTAGTACCAGATATAGACAGCGTTTCATCAACTCAGCCGTCACCACCGGTATCCACAGGCGTTGTTACGGAGTCAGCTGTCGGCATGACGTCATCAATTGAAAACGTTGCCATCGGAGAGGGGACGAGTGGGTTCGAGAACCCTTCGGAGACACCTACTGACGCTGGTGCACATGCACAAATGAACGATGCTTCTGAGCAGAGTGAATGCGGTCACACGACGATCCATCAGAACACTAGGTCTAGGCGTGAACGCGTCAGAGTTAATTATAAGCCTTATTTTTAATCAATGTTTTTATTATTGTCATAAATATATGAGGGAGGGATTGTTATGTATGTATAAGTAGTTAGGTTTACGCGCCGCCGCTGCGCCGGCGCGCGTTGAACGTTTGAATATAGTCAGTGTGCAACTAGCTACCGTGTACTCAGTACGTGCGCCCCGTCCTTACGAATACAACAATAGCCATAGTCTCACTCTTACTAATTCAGAGCTGTCCTACAGCGCTGATTTCATAATTAAAACAGTTCAGAGGGAAATGTTTCCTGAAGAGTACGAGCTACTTTCATCAGGTAAACCATTACCAAATAAAAATCGCCTTAAGAAATTATCACCCTTTATCGAGTCTGGTATTATACGAGTCGGAGGCAGGTTAGATAATTCTTGCTACGATTATAATGTCAGGCACCCTATCATTATCTGCAGCAAACATAACTTTGCTAAACTTATTTTTAATACGTATCACTTACGCTTATTCCACGCTGGTCCACAGCTACTCTTAGCCACAATTAGACATGAGTATTGGCCTTTGGGTGGCAGAAATCTTGCCAAATCGACCGTTCATAGGTGCGTAAAGTGTCAGCGATTCAACGGTAGAACAGTTCAACCCATCATGGGTAATTTGCCTAAGGAACGAGTTCAATTAGAGTTTCCTTTCTTAGAGATTGGCACAGACTATGCCGGACCCATCCTATTAGCTGACCGCAAAGGTAGAGGATGTAGATTAGTAAAATCATACATATGTGTTTTTGTTTGTCTAGCCACAAGGGCGGTTCATCTGGAGCTTGTCTCAGATTTAACAAAACATGCCTTTATTGCAGCACTGAATAGGTTTATTGCTCGTCGTGGTAAACCGAGGACCATTTACTCCGACAATGGTACAACCTTTATTGGCACCTGTAACGAAATAGCTGGCATATTAAAACAAGACTATTCTTCAGAAATGGCAGATACAGGTATCAATTTTAACTTTATTCCGGCATACACCCCACACTTCGGTGGCTTATGGGAGTCTGCCGTAAAATCAATCAAACATCATCTGAGGCGTATATTAGGCCTCGCACATCTCACTTACGAAGAAATGTCTACATGTCTGATTCAGGTTGAGGCAATTCTAAATTCTCGTCCACTCACTCCTCTTTCCCAGTGGAAACAGCAGCAGGAGTTAACGGGTATAGGTCTGATGGATCAGTATCCATCAGACCTATACCCGTTAACTCCTGCCCACTTCCTTATTGGGAGATCTCTCACATCCCTGCCGCATCCGCAATTCATCAACCAGAACATCTCCAGCCTAAAACGTTTCCAGCGTATTGAGCAGCTGAAGCAACAGTTCTGGAATAGATTCTCTAACGAGTACATCTTCTACCTCCAACAGAGAACCAAGTGGACGGACTCCGATGGGGTGCTTGAAGAGGGAGCCATGGTGGTACTCAAAGAGCAGCAATCACCACCACTGATGTGGCCACTGGGTCGCATCGTACGTCTCATACCTGGGAGGGACGGAATAAGCAGAGTCGCAGACGTAAAGACGAAAAAGGGAATAGTCCGACGCGCTTACAACACCATCTGTCCTCTTCCAGTTTAACCATTGAAGACAAGTTCAACTTCAACGCCGGGAGCATGTCGAGAATATCACGACGCGCCGGGCGATCGCGGGCGGGGGAGCTGAGGCCGCGGTGCGGGGCACTCGAGCTGCGAGCGCGCACCGGCCGCGCCGGCCCGGCACTGCGTCATCGTCCACGCCACTGAGCGATTCATTTATCGGTTGCTTTCTCGCCACATCATAGTATTTAAACCGTTTGTTTTCCTTCCATAATTATTGTAATACAGTCCACTTTTTAGAAATA
Source organism: Standfussiana lucernea (assembly GCA_964057025.1). Taxonomy (NCBI): domain Eukaryota; kingdom Metazoa; phylum Arthropoda; class Insecta; order Lepidoptera; family Noctuidae; genus Standfussiana; species Standfussiana lucernea. Next base: position 819,727 of record OZ059802.1, on the reverse strand, counting down.
ACGCGTTTTAGTCCTCATACCACCAGGAGGATATTACCCCATTTCTCTTTACAATAAGCTTAAATAAATAAAGTGAGTTAGAATTCTCTTAGACAACGGGATGTAAGAAAGTCAGGTACAAATTTTAATATTGATTCCAAATAACAGTTTCTATCCTGTCATGTCCATATGTTCTCTCGTGTGTACATGAATGATGAAATAAATAAATACTATGATCTGTCAGTATTTTTGCAACAGATTTTACAGCGCTGGAGTCATAATGTATTTGAGTTATTTACACATATGCACTGTCACGGACTTTAATTGATGAGCCACTTGCCACTATTCGTATTTTAGCCGTGTAATGCAAAACGAGTTTAGTCGGTCATATTCGTACATAGGAAAGAGTGACTACCCAAAGTCAACCAATTGAAGGACCAGCAACCGTAACCTAGCGACAATTGTTTTGTTTTAGTTATAGTAACGTTATAAAACTGCTGCATTGAAAAGTGGCTCATCAATTAAAGTCCGTGACTGTACATATATTAGTATAAAAATGAATAAAACAATGTTTATTTATTTTACATCATCACAAAATCCATTTATTTGAAGCTAGACAGCCTGTAATCCAACTTGACGGGTAACGTTTTATTAAATAGTGTTATTTTATAAATAAAACAAAAATATCTATATTTCAGTATTTTGAGGATTATATTTAGTTTATGAAGCTGATCCTAGAGCTTTTGTGATAAGTTACTAAAGGATTTATCTGCTATTAATCAAATATCTCAGTATAATTCTCCTGCCTTTATTTCAATTTATTTGTGGTCAGTGCCGCATGACTTCTTCTTCCTAACTTAGAGACCTCGACAAATAGAGATTTGTCGAGGTCTCATTAGTCAGCCTCCCTCTCTAGACATCCACACTAACCAGTCATCGTTTCTTTGGCCCTTCTTTAATAGCCATTCCCATCAAACTTTCGTCATGACATTTTCCTCATGGCTCTGCATTACATGTTTAGTATTCATAACATGACAACCGATTTCCGTATAACTTTTCAGCCACCGGTACTATTTCCATACTTTCTCTTCAGCATGTGTTGTTGTAACCTTAGGTTTTAGTCTAAATCTTATATTAAGAAAAAAAACTAGACTAAAGGATTTGTGTAAAAATAAACGTCTACATCTAAAATTAACTTTCGGCAACGCTGGTGATTATCAAGATCACCTTTAAAATTCACACAAAAGATTTAAGGTGAACAACCTTCAAATCTGGAGATCACGTACCTTAAACTTAACAGACTAGTCTAAAAAAGAATCTAGACTTACACAGTAAGAAATTAAACAGAAGAAGAATTTACACAGTAATTTGTGCGCAATGGAAATTCAAATTAATAAAAATAATTATAAATGAAAATTATTCAAATCTTGACACTCCAGGCGTGAATATTAATATAAAGTTCTATGAATTACAACATTAATTATATTTTATAATACAACGGCAAATTACGTGGTTCTTTTTTTAAAATGGCCCACATTTCAGTTTAGTTGGCCACTAAGAGTGTGCAAAATCAAAGCATTTATTTCAAGTAGGCCAATTACAGGCACTTTTGAATTGTCGAAACAAAGACAGCAATAAAAAAATGAAGCTACAGTCCCAGTCACAAGACATAATAACTGTGAAAGTACTGTAGTTGCCCATTCCAAAGCGTAGATCTCTATGGAGAAGAATGGGCAAGAAACTCCATGGACACTCTTTTAAATCATAATATTTTTACAAACAATCTTGGATACATCATTCCCTTGCCCTTGCGTGCCTTTTTTGTATCTAAACTTTCTTTTATGAAACGTCCTTTGTTGAAGGGGTTTTCAAAACAATTGATATATTTATTTATCTAATTATATCTACCATTACAAGATAACCCAATGCGACAAAATATCATCATCACCTTCCTGCCCCTGTTCCATTCTACTTGGGGTCGGTGCAACACGTTTTCTTCTTCTCTCTATGATGTCGAGAAATGCGCGTTAATTAATCCTAACTTAATTGATATTGATTTGATAATTTAGGCAAATATCAGCCCAACAGTAGTCGGTAAATGACAGTTTTCTTAGAATTCTCCTCACCTGCTTAAAACAATAATCTGTAAACGCGTTACAACGTACATAGTTCGGCTCAAGTGTTCCCGTCGAATTAATACTCATTGATACTAGTAGGTAGTACAGTCACTACTCATGAGTACCAACAGGTACCTAAGCAACTTTTAAAGTGATGTTCTCCTACAGTATTGATTGAAATTTCATATTGTTACAAAAATCGTATTTCGGAACCGATATTATTATTAATATGAAATAGGTTTTATCTTAAAGTTGCAATTATTCTTAGCGTGTCGATGGCAACATATATTGTGTCGACGCAAAACTGAGCGTCCAGCATTAGTAAGTGTTATTAGGTAAGGTAGGTATAATATATATGTTGCAGATGGTTAGCTGTTTTACAAAACCGATAGTAATTTTACAAAATAGCTCCGCCATTGGTGTTCGTAAATGTACGTACAGACGCCCACGTAACTCAATACAGATAAAGGTTAGCTTTGAGATATGGCTGTGAAACCGCGACGTTCGACCGCACTGTGAGAACATGCTATATCTCTAAAGGTAAGCGCACATTACAGCCGCACCGGACCGCACATCGCATTTCAATACAAATGGTTCATAAATGTACGAAAGTGTACATATGACGTTTGTTTGTTTTGTTAACTTTTGGTTTTTTTTTTGTACTCTATCACAATGCTATCCTGTTTGACCCAAAGGTGGACTGGTAGAGAATGCCTTGTAATATTAAGTCCGCCAATGTTGGTACATGAAGTTTAAATGAATAAAAAAATATTTGCAATGCGTTGCGTCGCGACCCGGTCCACCCTAATCTGCGTCAGCCTTAAATCTCATTGATCAATTCTCCAACTCTAAATCGTATATATTTCAAAATGGACATTAAAATTTAGAGGTACGGTTCGTGCAACATTTTCTTTAAATAATGTTATGAAAATTCGTAGTTTTTTCATGGTAATATGCCGTGAACATATTATTCAATGTCAGCTCCTCTTTTAGATACCATCCTGAAGATGCTCTCAACAACTATTTTGTGTAGATATTCTCGTGTCTCTACACATAGTTACTTTGTGTTATTAGGTATCGACATTTTTAGATAACATACTTTGACATTATTTTTAGTAGAGTTCCTTGTATAATAGTTTGTCTGGGACTCCGTAGGCGGATGAATAAGACAGCCTCTTGAGGCTTTTCAATCTTTTTTTTTTGGTGTCGGTCATAAAGACCGTTTATTTTAGGCATGTTTAGTGCTACACTTTCCAACGAATGTGGTCTTTTCATTCTCTTCTGACTTTCTCGGGAGTGGTCATTCGTTACATAATGAGGGCAACAAATTAAATGTCAACTCAAAAATCACAAACAAATCGTGAGTAAATATTAAATCTTTAAATAAGACACTCATATATGTATATTATTAGAACGGTACAATTATTCAGCAATATTATGTAAAGATACGCACCTACGAAATCTCATTACATCCATAATAACGCCATCAAAGTCAACCTTCGTATAATCAAAATCCAATAAAATTCATGGCAAGTCGTGGCCCATCTAGCCACACATTGGTTATATACCATGGGCCATTGAGCACGATCTTACAAACATTCTGTATGGATCACTACTTAGAATACCAGCAATTTGAAAAATTATAACAGCTATTTTTCTGTATATTTGCATGTTATTATATTTTGGTGGAACACGTTTTGTTATTACAATATTTATGAATGTCGTGGGGTAGCTAAATAAGGCCGTCTGGGCCTGTTCGCTGATTGATATGAAATAAATACTTTAAGATAGGCAAAAAGGGTTATCGTTACTTTTAATATATTGTGGGTGTTTTCAACCTTCGATTGTTTGGTTACATAAAGCTTATTTCGCAATGTACAATTTACGAATTTCGAATTCAACAATTTAAGACTAAATTAATGAGATTTCTTATGAGAAGATGCTATCGAGTCTTTAAGTTTTTTTTTTAATACTAAATAGGCTCGCCTTTGACAGCAACTTGCCGGATGTGAAGCGATGATGCGGCCTAGGGTGGAGTACGCTTGCCTAGAAGAAACCGATTCACTCGAACATTGAACGTTAGATATCGGTATTTGTTAGATAAACATGTGGTGTCAACTATGTATAACAAGCTCTTCCACAACCCCATTTGATACATAAGTAACATGTAATTACAATCCTTGGCGTTTCCTGAAATTAATTGAAAGTGAACGAACACACTTACAGCTTACTTAACTAAATTACTAACATCACATTTAGACTTTGGATACGAATGTATTCCTGTATAGTAATTTATAATGGATGAAACAGAGCAAGTTTTCCTGGAAACCGCTCACAGTTGCCATGTTTCCGTTCTGTGTTTCTTGTTCCCTTGCTCCTCGTACAGTTGTCTAACGGTTAGCTGTGTGAGGGTAGGCAGTAGCATTCCCAACTGGTGCTACTAACTTCTACAGTATAATCGTCACGCGTGTAATCCCCGAAGGGTTAGGCAGAGGTGTACCTAATAGTACACCCACATTTCACCAGTTATGTTTAAGTCCCATGTAATAGGGGGTGAGCCTATTGCCATCAATTGGGTACAAATCCAAACTCCGTGGCCACTGCTTAGATATTTCTAACGGAAAAACCTATTAACATTTTGCCCGACCTAGGAATCGAACCCAGGACTTCATGCTCAGCAGTCGCGCTGTCGTCGCGTTGAAAATGTAGACCCTAGAGGGGAAGGTTTTCAGTTTCCCAGTCTTGGAAATATAAGAGGCACCTGCGCACTCACTTGCCAAGTCATTATCTGCCTAGCCTTTTCTCAAACTATGTTGGGGTCAGCTTCCAGTCTAACCGAATGCAGCTAAATACCAGAATTTTACATGAAACGACTGCCTATCTGGCCTGCACAACCCAGTAACTGGGAAAAATACGCCTTGCTAAGACTGGATGTCAGACTTTCGGCTTCTGAGTATTCGTAACGACTGTCATAGATCTACAAATAACAGCCGGGACCGACGGCTTAACGTGCTTTCTGAAGCACGGAGGAAAGTCGGTATGTAATGATGGTCACCTATCCACCGACTCACCTCAGCAAGCACAGCTTATCTTTAACCGTGAGGCTGTTATCATATAGCCACGAGCTCCAAGTCCACGAGCTTACTTGCCAAGTGTAAAGTAGAAACCAATTACCAGGTTGACTACTTACAGAATGTTTACCTCATAAAAGCTTGACATCGTTCACACTTATAGACACTAACTTATAATAAGCACCTCAAACTAAAAACTTGCCCCCACACCGACCCACCGATATAACTTGAAATAAATCAGTTCCCAGTATTACCAAAAGCGCTAGTCCAAGTTTGTGCAGTTTACCTCAGTGCAAAGATAGTTCTGAATTTATTGATGTCAGTGGCGGCAGTAGGTAGGTGGGTAGGTAGGAGTGGAGCCCGGCTCGTATCATTTGTGGTTTTCTAGCGCTTCTCGCATCGCTGTAGATAGCTGAACTGAAGCGCTCTCCACAAAATTTTACCTTCCTTCCGTATTTTAGTTCGGGGATATCATTTAATTTTCTGTTCGTATTGGTACTTGTGTCTGTGGAGGTACTTGTGATTGAAGTGTAGGTTAGTTTTGTGTAGGTATTTCGCTTCATTGTTATTATCCATTTTTAAATAGTTTTTTAGTTAGTTTTTTATAGATCTTGCAAAAGAATAAATTTTCCAACTGATCCGTGGTTTTCGGTGTCACCAAAGATTTTCGTTGTGACTCGAAATTCACTAAGTTTTTCTACATGGTTTGATATAACCAAATAACCGTGAACATGGTATTTTAGTGTGCCATTATCTTGCCCTTTGTTCCCATTTTTTCATATTGGAATATCCATGACTGATAAAATGTAAGTACAAAAAATCCTTTCCAACATAAAATCTGACACATTACACCCTTTATGAGTTCATTTCCAACACAATTTCCTACACAGTGTACACAACACAACACGACCAAGATCGCAACCCCTAGAGACAAGTTTATTAATAAAATTATTAGGATTCTGTCACACAATAACGTTACAGCGAAGTTATTCCAGTTGCTCCCAGACATGTTGTAAAATTGCCCAAGATTGGAGTATTCTAATGCAATTATTGCTCCGTTGTAGTCCTCGGGGAAGCGAGTGTTAATGGGCATTAGTAATAGGTATTACTCGTATGTTGGCCTGGCAACTGAAGAAAACCTTAGTGCATTCGTATTGCTTGCTTTACTTTATATATCTCAAAGTAGACCTGACCTGAACTCATAACTCATAACATAACTCTCGTGACACATGGGAAAAGCAGTAGGCAAAGTTCAATCGAAGCTACTGCTTATATACTCTTCTCTCTTTTATATTCTTATTATACTCGTAGTGTACCAAAAATATGGAATTTTTAGTGCAGATCTAAATTAAATATTTAAGCAAATAGAGATCTTATTTAAAGAGATACTAGCTGTCCCGGCAAACTTCGTACCGCCTAACAGTCAATGAATGTCTTGCTTGAAACTATCCTAGCCCATCTACTCTACCCACCCTACCTACCCTATCTACCTACCCTCCCTACCTACCCTATCTACCTACCCTCCCTACCTACCTACCGACCTATCCTACCCTCCTAGTACCTATCTACATATCCTATTCTCCTAGTACCTGCCTACCTATCCTACTCTCCTAGTACCTACCTACCCTCCTAGTAACTGCCTACATATCCATAAAACAAAAGTGTGCGTGACGTTAGCTGTCAATTGCGAAAGATGTCAAAACGAATTTATTTAATTCGTTTTATTTAGTTTTTCATCTTTCATCGAAGACAAAATCAAACATTTTAATGATATTTCGGACAGACTCTCCAAAATTAATTTACATTCGGCATTCACCCTTGTCAGATATTGCTGCTTTGGTCCAAATTTTTTGTATTTTCCCCGTTCTTCTCCTCTTTGGAAGAAGCCACAGCTTTTGGACACAATTGACCAAATTATTCGCAAAACATTAACATCCATTCTTAATGTGGCCCTGAACGACCAAGCGTGGTTGCAAGCCACCCTGCAAATTCGTTTTGGTGGCCTCGGCGTCCGCAAAATGTCTAGTGTAAGCTTACCAGCGTTCCTGTCTTCTGTCCACAGAACTGAAAAGTTAACCAGAAAAATTTTAGCTCTTTCTCTGGTTGACTCGGAAGTGCCGTGCTTGACCGACGCAGAAGACGCCTGGAAAGTGGCTTGCCCGGATTCGGATCGGCCCGAGAACCCATTTTCCCAGAGACAGTGGGATGAGCCACTCTGCAGGTTGGTACGGAATAAACTTATTAATACGTCTACCAATAATGCTGAGCGTGCCCGACTGCTGGCTGTGGGTGAGTGGGAGTCGGGCCTCTGCCTTCAGGCACTACCTTCACCTAACACAGGCACTATGCTAGGTGACACAATCTTCCGGCTCGCTACTTGTCTGTGCTTGGCCGCTCCTTGTAGAGCTCCACATCGCTGTTAATGCGGTGAAGCAGTCGACTGCCTCGGACACCATGGCCTTTACTGCTGTAAGAGTGCAGCATTAATGATCTCATCCGTCGTGCTCTTGCCACCGCCGTGGTGCCAGCTGGCTTAGAACCCAATGGCTTGGCACGCGTCGATGGGAAGAGACCAGATGGTATGACCATAATGCCATGGAAGTTGGGTAGGTCTTTGGTGTGGGATGCAACTTGCGTCGACACCCTTGCACCATCCTATCTTCCTAGTACGGTGAGCTGCGCTGGGGCGGCTGCTGCAGCGGCTGAAAACATCAAACGGCGCAAATACAATAACTTAATTGGTAATTATGTGTTTGAGCCGTTTGGGGTTGAAACGCTAGGGCCATGGGGTCCGAGTGCCCACCTATTATTTCGGGATATCATCAAGCGGTTGGTCGACTCTTCACGTGACCAGAGAGCTGGCATTTTTTTTGGCCAATGAATCAGCATTGCCATCCAACGTGGCAGTGCTGCCAGCCTTCTGGGCACTTTTCCTGTTGACAGCGATGTGGACGAATTTTTTGACGCCCCGTAATTGTACATATTTTTATTCTTAATTTAGATCTAATATTAGTTTGTAAATAAGGTAAATATTTTGATGATTTAATAAAGTCAACATATGCAAAAAGATTTTTTTTTTATTTCTCGTCAATTTTTCTGATATGTATTTTTCTGCTATTCAAAATGGTAACTAATCCAAAAAACGACGATCATTAGAAACGGTCCAGCCGTTCTTGAGTTATAAATGGTGTAATATAGACAACTTTCTTTTATTATTTAGAAGAAGATTTCTAAATAAATACCTAATTGTTGTGATTGTGGCATATTTACGGAGTTCTAAAATATTTTTCTTCATCAGTACGCATACAATCTTATGGAATCGATAAGTTCTGTTGTTGTTGTGACTGCATTTTTTATGACAAAAAAAGGTGGAAACCAACACTTCGTTTTTATCATAGTTACGATTAAAGTTTTTTCCAAAATCATCCGAAAAATCCGATCTCCATGAAAAATGCATAGGACTGGTACATGCACTTCTTGTTTTCCGTTGATCACCTTCATTGATTAACCACGTCCACACGGGTCTAAGCAACAGATTGGCAGCACGGTCGCGTAGTCTCCGACAAACGTCACTTCGTCCCGTCTGTTTGTATACTCAACACGTTACGACACTCCACGAGGAAACGCTGGCTTAGTTAGCTGTAAATAGCTGGTTATCAGTTATTTCCTGGTTGGTTACCGTGGTCTAATGACTAGATACCGGATTATATGTAAATGCATATTTACATTATGCATTGCATAGTATGGCTGGTTTTTTAGAACCGTATTTTAAGTGAATGGTAGATTTTTCTTCTTTTTTTTCCATTCAGTCATACTGACTCTTTGTGTCAGTGAATTATTTGAGTTTGGGACCTCTTCCAACACTTTCAATACTAGTTCTGCGCGAGCAATAAAGTGAGTTATAAAACAGAACTATGTAGGCGGCCATCCAACTGGCTATCAATTTTATAAAGAGTCTCTTTAAGTCTAGTTCATTGAACACGTAAGTAGCAATAAACTTAACTGGACAGAAAATTCAAGGACTTTTATTCAAAATGAAATTATGAAAATAGCTCTTGGTTTTTGGTTCGATTCCATTGTGTACTCATTCTTAATTATTCTATATCCTACTATGAAAACCTCTGCCTAACCATTCGGAAATTACAGGCATGATGTTATGTGCAGCTCATGACGTAGTTCAAAATAATTATGAATCACTAATCAGCGACCACATTGGTAGCGGGGCTGACTATCCGAGTTCATTTAAATTTTTCATATAGGTACCTGATAGCTACCTCAAATCCACTTACATAATGTGAAGTCTAGTTCCATTCCCTATAACCAAAACTTTACAAATCAGTGGTATGCCGTGGGCGACACGCGTCACGTATAGCGTGTCGACGTGACCGCCTCGCTGCCTCGCTGCCTCGGTGCCTCGGTGCCTTGATGCCTCGATGCCTCGCTGCAGATGTACAACGACACGGGTGTCGTGTTGGTGACGTGACTCCTCACTGTTGGTGAGCTGATGACTTTAGGGCCTTGTTTTTGGCGTTGATTGAGACCTGAATGCGGTTATTTGGATGGTTTTGTCACATGCCGAAGGTATACAGTGATTTGACAAATTACTGAAGTTGCATTGCTGGTTTTAACGTTAGATAATTAAATTAAGTGTTTGAGTAGGATGTATTGAAATGATAGTTAAAAGCTATCCACCAACTATTCCAAGGCGTAAAAATGAAGATTCCACTTGCACTTGTTTACATTTATAGAAACGATGTAGTAAAGCAAATCATGTTGCGTGCCAACATTTAAAATTATTCAAACTTCTTGAACTTGCTCCTATTCAAGAAAATTCATATCGTGATGAAAGCGCTGAAGCTAGCTACTGCATATCGAATCCATCGAACTTCCCAACACAAATAGAAACTAAATCAAACTTTTTTAAAAGTCAAACTCTCTTGCTAAGCACACTGCAATATCCCTTGAGGGGTGACGAAGCAAATGTTGCATGCTAGACTAAATTTATTAGATTCTCCTTGGCACCCAACTCAAAATGAACCTAATAAAATTCTCAGTTAAGTCTAGATTCCTTTGTCGTTAAACTGGAGTGACTAGGACTCGATGTTGGGGATTATTGCAAAAACTTTTGCATAGTGACATTTTGACTCCAAATGGGCGATTTGGAGTCTCGCTCGGCTACTTTGGAATATTCCAGTGGAAATCCCGACTCCTCAGTGGCTGTAGTGGTTGGTCATTTCATTAGTAATGTGGTGTTTTGACCTTTTGTCTGAAGCTTATCTGTTGGCTGTCGTGCGATGATTCTGTCTGGTGCAGTAGAATACACCTGAACTGTGATTGGTGTAATTTGCAGCCGTAGTATCCGGTCTAGACTTGTATCGTTTGATATTTCATATTTCACAGAATTTTTAAAGGTAAAATTGAAACTGAAACATTTTTATATCACGCCTGTCTTTCGTGGAGAGACTGGCAGAAATTGTGCATTTATTACACCCACATTTTATCAGTTGTGTTTAAATTCCACGTAGGAGCGAGCCTGTTGGCATAACTCTATTGCAACACTGGGTCTGTTGACTGAATAAAATAGTTTAGGATTAGTGCCCAGTTGGGCACAAATCCAGCTACTTTGAAATTCCTGATGGAAAATACAGTGCAATAAAATGCAAAATGGATTTTGAAAGCATATCCGTCATTGTAGCTTAATTATTCCATCAACAGACCCAGTTGTTGATAAAATAAACTGGTAAATTATTTTAGCTTGTAATAATTTGTAACAAATTGTCCGTAGTATGGTTGGGTTTTATTCTAAACAATTATACATACATGAACGCTGGTTTTTAATCAATTTTACACTGGATCGAGACAACAGTAGGTACTAATAAATATGTTTTTAATTTACTGTGTGAATTAGTATATCTTATAGTTTCTCAGAAATCATCCCTACTGAGATTTAACTTCAACACATAACCTAACCTCAAACTATTACATCAAAGCGTTTGCACCTAAAACTTCTAAACTCTCTACCTGCCATGTTTCCGCTTGCAGTATCAGGCTCTCAGAAATCCGGCAGAGATGCACCGCGTGTATATCGCATACATTAACATTGCAGGACCAGTGAAAGCTTGCCGTGTTACATTCGTTTCATTTGGCTTTTCAATCCTGTTTGGAGAGCAGATTTTGTTAGACTCTTATTTTATTTTTTGGCGTGTAAATACAGTTTATAAAACAGACAGTTTGTATGCTAGAAAACGCGCCCGCGATGTCGTCTACAATCTTAAGACGGAAAATAAAAAGCATCAGACAGACAAAATCAATATCACATTATAAATCTATTATGGATAAAATTAAGTAGCTTTATTATCAAGACGAAAATGTGAAGGAAGCCTTGCACAAAATGTTACGACATGACCATTACAGATAGACGGATTTTTACTGAACACTAACGTCTTTTTTTCAGGATTTAACTAAAAATTCATTCTATATCAAAAAATGAGTTACGTCGACGTCCCGGGGAACGTAGGAGTAGATGATTTTTTGTTCGTGGGGGAACATCGGACCCATGTTTTTTTTGTGTAGCCTACGACAAAGGGTTTTGTTGTCGGTCGCAAGCCAAAGGGGTGAAGCTACGAAGTTCATTGCCGACGTGCAAATATGAATTGCACGCCATTTTGCTCTTTACTGCATATATAAACTTTTTATTTACTTTAAAAAAATATTAAATAAATATGCTTTGTTTTAGAAAGCCTCATGTTTATTAGAACAGTTTACAGGTTATGTCTGGGTCATTAACGTTGCGTTAAAAAACATAGCTTTTGCTCACACGCGCTTTTTAACTTTATTTAAAAAAAAATCATTTTTGTCATAAAATATCTAATAAATAACCAAATTATTTTAGAATTTATTCATAATTATTAAATAGGCACACACAACCTAAAGTATATGAGTATGAACGTGACATAAATAAATGCTTCGGATTTTTAGACCTCAACAAGCAATTCACACAACACATTTTCCTAACCAATTTTTATCTGTTTTGAAATTATTTCATATTATATTATTTCCTAACCGCAGCTCATTCAATAAAAATGCTCATGTTTCGCTACCAAGAACGCCTTTGTTTATCCGCAAACAGATTTGCATGAACCAAACATTCAAACTAAACTGTAAGTACAATACATACAAAAATCAGCGGTTTTCGAGCAAATAGTGGCAACAGTAACACTGCCATCGCTATCGGAACATCTGAGCATCGAAACATCTAAGCAAACACATGCCGGTCCCCATATTTGCATTTAGCCAACGTCCCGCTGACTGGCAGCCTCTACAAATATGATTTTTATGCGGAACCCAACGTGAGGGATGGACAGCGGCTCCACAAAGGCGGAAATGTTATCGATGTAAAAGTTTTTATAAATACCTTCTGGCTGCTTACTCAAAGTGTACAAAGTGATGTTTCGTATTCTATTTTCGTGTAGTCGATCCTTTTCCCGACAACCTTAAAAAGGTACCTTTTCACCTTAGGTAAGTATTTATTTTCTAGATTTACATTTTCTACGTAACGCTAATGAGATATTTTTCAGCAATAAATGTCAAGTGTAGGTACTTGACATTTATAGCTGAAATATACCTCATTAGTGACATTTTCTTTTGTCTTTATATTAGTAATTAATAATTATAAATCCAATTTGACCTGTCAAAGTAATTTCTAAATTAATATTTTCTTATAAGTATACTATAACCTGTCTGAAGGTGAGTTAGTTTTCGTGTTAAAATCTAGCTGGTTTTTACCCGACTACGCCAAAGCCAGGGCCAAACGCCAAGGGTTATGATTTGAGCAATCAATGTATGTTTTGTATTTACGTATGTCCCTACGTAACATTTAAACTACTGAGCCGATTTTAATTAATAAAGTGTCAATCGATTCGTTATTATGATCTCGGTGACATCTCGGACAAAATAAAAAGAAATTGAAGTTTTCCTTTTTTTTGTAGTTTTGTATTAGGTACTTTTTAAGTGACTTCCATAATCCACCTTATGGAAGTCGTTTAAAAACCAATTTAATTATACATAATTTGGTTATTTAACTTTGTTTTAACTTTACTTTTCACGATGTATTTTATTAAGTAAGAATACTTGCAGCTGTAACTGCAAGTATTCTTACTTAATAAAATACATCTTCAAGTGTTCTCATTTAATAAAATAGAATTGAAAACAGCAAAACTTACCACAGATTCTTCAGTAGCAGTTTAATTATTATCTTATTTTTCTTAAGATCCCTACCATCTTAGAGCTGCTCTCTCGGTAAATTAGATTTTACGACAAAAATAATTGTTCTTTATTTTAAAGAAGGCAAATATTAATGTTCTAGCTATGTATGTACTGCCGAGCTCACTGATGGTCGACCGCTTTTCAACCTTATTACTTAAAGGCATAAGGGTGAAAGTGGCAGACTCTCAGTGATCTCGGTAGTATGTCTCAAGTTTATTTCGTGTTGACAGTGTTAGTTTTTTTAAATCTCAACCATCAAGTAAATGATGTAATCTTTATTACATAACAACATAACATCACGCCTGTAATCCGCGAAGGGTAAGAGAGAGGTGTACCTTATAGTACACCCACATTTCGCCAGTTATGTTGAAGTCTCATGTAATAGGGGGCGACCCTATTGCCGTCAACCGGGTACAAACCCAGACTCCATTTCTAATACTAAGAAATTCTTAACGAATTAAAAAACCAAAGAACACTTTGTCCGAATCGTACCGATCTTTTTTCTTTGATTGGGAGATTAATTGTTGGCGTACTATTAGGTAGACTCGATAGAGTCTGAGGTTTTTTTGATCTACGAGTATATCAATATTGTCAAAATTTTCTTCTTCGACTAGTTAAGTTTAGGCAGTCGGAATTTAGGGTTATATTATCGAGTCATGAGTATAAAGACTGTATTGGTCTCATTTTGTTTAAATAGGACCAATACACCAAAATGAGACAAATAAGGTGTGAACAGACCAATACTATGCAATAAAAGGCTCTAGACTCCTGAGATCATTGAACAACACATCAACGTTTTAAAAATTAAATTAATTTTCAGATGACTTCCTACCTCTCTATTTCCCTTCCCTAGCGCACACTAACAAAGTGCAAGAATCCACATTCATGAAGGGAGTCGTTCCTTCGTTCACTCATCCTGTATGAGAACCATTCGTAGCGTTTAGTATTGATTTTGTTCCTTTTAACATTAGACTGCATCTAAATTTAATTCCTACATACATACCTACCAATGGAACATTATTGGTGCTTTTATTTATGCGTTCATTTAGTTTAACGGAACGGTTAGTGAAAACGGCCACAAGTACTTGTAAAGCTGAAGATACTTGAGCATGATTTCATAAAATTCTGGGTTACAAAATCTTGCGTCACTGTGCATAATATTCTTATAATTTTGCGGTTCCCAACCGCTAGGAAAGTGCCTAAGTTATAAATAATAGAACATTAGCCGTTACATATTTACAAAAAACTTAGTTTGAAAGCATTGGCTTTTAAGTGCATAAGTGTGTGGGAGAAGCACTACTATAAGATACATTATACGGACAACAAATCTAATTTAAATCTTCGTAACCAAGATATAAGGTTCAATTTCATGCGCCAAGACTTCGGGGTTCTTTACAATTCTTTTAAACAAATTGCATTGCGAAGATGTTGTTTGGTAGTTTCCAAAAGGGGTTCTGTGCTTCCTGTATTATTTAGTTGCAGTGGAGTTTTGAAAGACATTGCACCGTTTAAGTTTTGTTATATGGACACGGACATGACTTAAAGTGAGTTTGTCGCTATTTATTTATTTGACACGACAGTATTCGATAGGACTGGTGTACAAGTACATTAATATTTTATGTGGATCGATAAGATGGAAGGATTTGTGTTCTACAGATTTTGAGTAAACTTTCTCAATTCGCATGAGGTCCACGTGGTGGGTTATCTATTCCACTGAGGGAGGCTCGTGCGCCATCAGTGGGTGCCTACGAGAGGTTGATTATGCCGCCAACGCTTTGACAACTTCAGCTTTTAAAAAACAACGAGGTTTGATTAATGTATTAAAAGGATGGTTAAAGGCAAAGGGGTAAAGACAACAGGTTAATTGGAATAACATAAATAGGACGAACAAATACCTACTTTACAGCCTTTCCGTAACAAAACAACCAGTGTAAGTAGAATTTCATATTTATAACCCTCTCTCTGGCCACACCAAATTTAAATCCGGTTCCTAAACTTCAAAACAGAAGTTGTTCCAAGAATTGTGTTATAAAGTCTTGAAACAGTACTTAAACCGATCGACTTTCTAACGTATGAATCGAAAAAGGCGATCGAATCGGAAGCAAAGTCGTTAATTCTACGTAGAAGAAATTAAAATCCGATACGACACAAAATTTCCTCTTTTTATTCTCGTCTGAAACTATCCTTATATCGTTGTCGCTGCAATGAATTTTCAACCCTAGGAAGTAGCGTAGGAAAGATACTTTTTCATTGTGTCGTCATGGTACTTCTGTGGAAATAATTGTAGAACAAAGGAAAGTTTCCAATTTAATTTGCCGAACACTTCTTATCTTTTTTCAGTATTTATTTCCGTTTGATTACATTAAAGTGAAATGTTTTTTCTCGTTTACTTAGCGGACGTGCTAATTCTTAACTAATAATGGTCATTCGTGATTTTTCGGTGAGATTATTAAGTTATTAGAGGAAGAATGTGAGAATTCTGCGATGAAATTCACTTTTCGGGATCGTTGGAGCCTTGAGTTATGAAGTAAGGCGTCTCACTAACTAGCGGTTAGATGTCAACGACGATCTGGTTCGATAAGTTTTCAGGCTTCTTTTTGAGACCATAGCGGGTATTATTTCTGTAACCATAGCAACGTATTATATAAAATAGAATGTTCATATCAATTCATATTTAAGGTGTCATTTAGAAAACGGTTTGTTCACATCCCTTTTTTTGCAGAGAATTTTTCTAGACAAAGTGACATTATGAGGCCTAGACGGTGTGACAGCTGTCAGCCATGACATTCATTATAGAACATAAACATAGCTATGGGTCTCAGATAAGCTATCCAGAAACTTAATAAATCAACGCCGTTAAGGTGCGATCAAAAGGCACAGGAAGATGTGCTGAAATATCTGTCAAAGTTCCATACCCGCAACCAGTCCGCAGGTCGGACCGCACGTTAAAAAGTGCTTTAGAAATACAACCGCTTTAAAAGCGATTGCCACCCACACACCCTCAGGGTTCTTCAGCTCAATCTTCTGAAGCAGTCATTTCAGACGTATCTCCACCAAACCTCTCGTACCACCCGCACGACGTGACCTTGTCCCGTCAGCCATCATTCTTACTATTACATTAGCGCCGGCTCGCGCTTGACCGCGCGCGCTCATTTCCCTGCGCGTCAAATATTCAGGCAGCGGGCGGTGGCCGGAAGTGACCGGATCGCCTGATTTCTCTGAGGTGCACGCTTTGTTTAAAGCTGATCAGGCTTGTTTATTATATCGTGTTTGGAAAATCTGGCCACAAATTTGGATTAGATGTTGATTAGATTTTCAGATGGTTTGAGTTTTTGTTGGTTACTGAATTGTATAGTTTAGTTGATAAGTGCAGAGTTTGTACTTTCGAAACTATCTGGTTGGGTTTCCAAAATGTCATCAAGAATTTAGTTGCCTTTAAATGGTAGGGGAACAGCGTTATATGGTTCCTGTTCAATTGTATGTTCATATAGGTTAATACTAATGAAGCAAATATGATTATTAAAACGAAAGACTGATTGTAACTGTGATAATTAAAAATATATGATTAAAAAACTAAACTCTATGTTATTTTGGACGTACGTCCCCTGTATGTGAAAGCTAGTAATCATTTACAAGCAGTTTTAAGTTGTGTATCATTACTAAATCATAAATTCTAATATATTACGTGTTCTGTGTCTGTGTCTACGTTTCTTTTATATCTGTCCTCTCGCAGGTCCGCTGGAAGAGATTTCTAAATGAAATAAGCGGTACCTTTGTGCTCTTTTGTCTTTATGTATTGTTCTTGTAATGTGTCTTGTGTGTACATAAATAAATAAATAAATAATATTTCTTATCCCCTTGGCCTTAGTTTGTATCTGCATACACGTGAAATTGTTCACTTAGCGTTGCATAGTGACAATTGGTTTTCCCAATCGCTCTTCAACATTATACTGCATCTCATATTTTTGACATTAATCTCGTTTGCCTTTAATCACTTACCACGCTATTTGCGTAGTAAGGGCTAGCTCTAAGAAATACAACCATACCACCATTCTCCTGCCCTTATTCCAATATATTAGTGGTCGGCGCAGCATTGACATCTCCTTCTGCACTTCCCCATTAGTGGTCATCTCAGAAGCATTTTTACTATCTTCTTGCCATATCATTTTTCACACAGTACTGAATAGCTTCCAAAGATCTTCGCCATATCAATCAGAAAACAGCAAAGACAAGAATAACAGTGTAATTTTGTTCTTAAATCACACGTATGTTTATGTAAGTACACGTAAATGGGCTCTCTAAGAGAGCATCTACTTAAGTAGGCCCTCAATCGATAAGTCGTACTTAGGAGCCAGGTAAACAACTTAATTCTAACTTAGCTAATTCTAAGGAGTCACTTAGACAAATGTTTCTAAACTGGAATGAAGTTAGAACAAATAAAGGTACTAAAAGTATTTATTTTAGATTTTTGTTAAAAGCCTTTAAAGTGAATTTATTACAAATCACATTTTAGAATGCTAATCGTTATGTTATTGTGTGTTTTAAATTTAGTATCTAACAAAGATGTCTTATTTTCTGGGTTTCTTTGTATGTGTAATCTGAATACCTAAATGAAAGTTATTAAATATTTTATTGTCTTTTTATATCTATGAACGCTTAACGAGCTCGTCTGGCTACATCGTTCTCACATAATGTACCATCTCAACATGAATGATTTGACCAAGGTTTTGTAACAGTATTCTGATTTAAAAGAGTGTCCACGGATTTCTTGCCCGTTCTTCTCCATAGAGATCTACGCTTTGGAATGGGCAATTAATTACAGTACTTTCGCAGTTATTATGCCTTGTGACTGGGACTGTAGCTTTAATTTATTTTTTGTATAGATTACTTCAAATAAATGCTTTGATTTGGAAAATTTTACTTGTTACCATCATTATTCTGTCCTCATATCTCTGTAAGCAAGTGTACCTATATTCTAACATTTATGTGACGTCACGAATTTTTTGTTACATAGCACGAGTACGACTTTTTTAATAAACATTATTTATTACGTTACCGTGTGTAAAAATAGAAAATCCTCTCATTCTTCATCTTCAAAGAAATCGCGCTGCCCCAAATGAAATTCCACTGTCACCTATTAATGAAACAGGGATCGCCAACCTTTCTGTAGCAAAACCGACGCACACGGAAAGTTGTGCGATTTCGATCTTTCCGGAAACTTTCCTCCTAACATTAATATTACGGCCATGTCCGGGCCATTTGCAACTAAACCTAACCGATCAAATAAGGAGACACCGCATCATCAGGCGTCAAATTGACGCCGTCACGTAAACCGGCCTGCGTTAATCTGACGGCAGAGGACGCGTCGCGACTCACTACTAACAGGAAGATGATTGAAGAAGGAACATTCTGGACGACACGTAATAGTGACGACAACTGAACTGAAACTTGGCCTTTAAGTACATTTTCTGCTGAAGATTTAGACACTCTATTGTGATTATGCTTTGTTATTTTCGAAAACCACAGAGAATTTTACTTTAATTAACGTTGGCCACTTGCATAGATTGTTTGCAAGAAATTTGGTCGGTTCATTGATATCGAAAAGATTTTTTTTGACTTTTCTTTAATTTGCGATGTCAACAAAAAACTGTAACTTTGCTTTTGTAGTGTATGCTACAGTGTGTAGGCTACAGTACTGAATAGTTCCAGGAACAAGTTATAAAAGTGATAGGTAGTAATGCTATGAGGGCTGAGAGGAAGCTACACCTGCAGTTCGAGGCTTTTCTCGAAGTAAATAAGATTTTTCTCTATACCAGCATAAGTGATCCTTCTGTACTTTCCTTCTCAGTGTGTTAGCGGACCATTTCCTGTCAGTAATCGACTACCGGCTGGACTGATCGCGACGTAATCAAATATTAATGACCGTGTCCGCTCGTTATGATGTACGGCACCCGCTTCTAAAAGGATGGTGTGTTTACGTTTTACTGATCATTCTGTAAAATGTTCGCCTTGAAACATCATTTTTAGGAAATAAAAAGGCCCTTTGCCTCTCAGATGCTGTTGGATCTGCTAAAGACGTTTTCTAGATCCTATAAATTCTATATAGCTTCGCCAGCCGCATGAGAATGATATTAAAATGGAGGTGGAGGGAGTCAGTATCTCAAAAATCCAACATCATCCACTGGGGTTCGCGCCCTAGCAGTCTCCACCGCAGATAACACAAAAATAATTGAAAACAGTTCACGAACATGAATGTTCCAGTTTCGAAAAAAAAAATACGAAATTGAACTTGCTATAAATATGATGAGAGTAAATTTAAAAATAAAACAGTTCAATAACAACTAAGCTAAGTACTAACCTCTTACTCTGTAGAAGTAATATTAATAAAATGGATAGTCACACTGCACTGGAATGTATAATGGCGATCGTAATATCTTAGCCCGCAATAAGAGTTTGGTTCGTGTCCAAATGCCCTAAACTGAATTGAGCAGGCGATTGTTACAACTCTGGATTAGTGCGCCATAATCTTTATTTTCTTAAAATGTTTTCATTTGAGAAGGTATTTTGGGTTATTTTAACACTGAGATAGTATTTTGCTTCTTCTCACCAATTGATGAGGTGGCCATCCAAGGCGTTCTGCCATCTTCTGGAACTTGCATGTTTAAGATCTGTCAGGTAAGTTGCATATTTAACAAATTTTGTATAGGTTCCTCTAGAATTTTCGAATCATTTTTCCATCTAAATTACCATAATAGTAGTAAACTGTACTCAGCTCCGAAAATATCTCCAAAACAAAATAACGTTATAAACAAAATTATTTAACAGCCCACTTTTCATATAAACGTACTGAACACTGTTAAAGTGGCCTCGCCCAATAAACCTGTGCCCGCTACATACGTAAATTCAAATAAATGAGAGCGACGTGGAGGGTTGTCGCAGCCGTTACTTACCATGTATTTATTCTTATAAATCGGACTTAATGCAAGCACCCTCGTAAAATAGACTTTTTGGTCGCCGCCTTCAAGGTATTTGTAGCAGAAATATGGGAAATAGGGGAACGTTGCAAACGGCCGAATGATGTCACCGTGTTTGAATAAAATCGTGTATAAAATCTCGAGAGAAGTATGTACAAGTATGGATATGGCACACATCTTTACAGGATCCTGGGTTAATTGACTCGGTACATATTTGTCGTATTTTTTCTCGTAAATTCTGGTTCATACTTATCTTTATAAGTTCAAACAGATCTCTAAGACGTTTTTACATCAGGTCCATCGTGTTTCCATTTGAGTTTGGTTCAAAGGACGCATAATAGTGGATCGATGAAGTTCATATCCGTAGATAAATTCTAACTTTTGATTAAATCTGTTGAATGTGTGTTCTATGTGAACTTGTCTAGCGCAGCTATAGTATTAGGTAGTTTATTTTGAATTAAAGTATGTGTTTAAGAGTATGTCAGAAGATAACTTTGTTTCAGTCTTTTCTATCTAAATAGTTTTCCATTTAAGGAAAAGCAATCATCATTTCACACAAAAATACTCCCACATTCACATAACCAAATCAAAAAGAAACAAAACACAAACCAACAATATCCGCGTATAGAAAAATTTAGATTATTTGACAACGTCCGACTTTCGCGCCATACTGCGACGCCCCACTGAACATTTTCGAATTTTTACGATCGCTGTACAACAATAAAATTTAATATCTCTGCGTGTTGTGAGGATTTACCAATTTATTGGCGTTCGTCGTGTTTATTGTCGCGATCCAATGTCAATTACAAGTTTAGTCCCAGCTACACATTTCCATTTGTGATCAAAATGGCAATTATTTTTATTGAAAACGTTTGCACTTATGAGAATTCTGAAGCCCTGTAACAAGAGACCTAACGCGTGGGAGGTTAGAGATACATCTTGTAACTTAAGACATCGATACAATTTAGCCCTTATTGGCTAGACTGGCGTGGGCCGATCATCAAAATTCTATGATACTCGTAAACCAACGGTTATCTTGTCTAAAGGGTAAGCAAGATTTCGATTAGTGTCGCAAAAGAGCCTTAAACGTCCATTATCATAATAATAAATGAGGTGATTTGAATAATGATCAGCTCTTTGTTTAAGATAACTATGCTTTTCAATCAATCGGTTTAGTGACTTAATAAATGGTTATTAAATAGTTTTGTGAAGAGTGATAGCAAATAATCGTGGTAGTTATATAACATCGCTATGATTTAGGGCGAATTTAGGTAATAACTGAACGTGATTAGCGTTCTAGAGCTGTGTCATAATTGCTATGGGATATTGACACTAACAACTCTTGAGCGCTGTTTGGAGATATTGATCGCGTTCAGTTTATATGGTTTAACATTGAAGAATTGTCATCCTCTTGAATAATTCCTAAGCAGCAAAATTTACCCTCAAATGTTCAAATTATTAAAAAATAATGGTACTAATATTGTAAAGTAGTCCTGGGAACTTCTGGAAATCTGGCTGGTGCAAATCTTGGTTCAGTGTCCCTTGGAAGGTGGCCAGACGAGATGAAATGTTTTACTCCTCCCGCCCCTTCCTCGACCCGAACACTTCGTCTTTGGTAAAACTATTTATAGGACTTCGATTATGGCTGCACATCGCCGTTTTATTGTCGAACCGACTATTGTATGATTTTTATTATAGCACTATTTTTAACACCATTTATTGTTGTCTGCTGTGAATTAGGGTGTTGGAAGTGCTCGCAGATTTTCAGATTTCTGACTTTATTCTTTTTTTTCTGATACAAACTAACCACTAACTTATTGCTCAATTTGATTGAAGGAATTCCAAGATACAGCTCAACCTCTCGTTCGCTTTGAATAGGAACTCAAATAACAACACTATCCTCTAGAGTTCCTACATAGTCCTGTCTACTATGAAATTTAGTATTGTTATGTAACTAGCAACTGGGCGCAAATTGCCTCATTTATATGCTACAAAACAAGTACCTAACGCACTACGCACAGCTAATATTCTCTAATCATAAAATACAAATTCAATTTCGCGAAGCTTCCAAAACTTGTTCTTTGCCTTTTAATCACACGTCTTTTGAGTACACATAAAAAATAAAATTGTTCCGAAAGACGAGGTGCGCCGTCAAAGTCGCTGGCTGCGTAAATTTTTCTTTACTCTGTAATTATATACCGTTGGGAACGGCGCGTTGTGCTATCTACTTTATAGGGACCCGTAATGAAATGAAAAAATCCAGCCTCTTACGGGTTTAGGATGTTTACGCGCCGTAAATTACTGTTATCTGCTTAAGAAATATGCATCTAATATGGAGTTATTTTAATAACGCAGTATTTTTTATCCAACGGCGGGCGATGTGGAATTAAAAAGCCCGAGATCCTGGAACAAAGCTTTAAGTTAAGGCTTTGTTTTGAAGCCTTTAATAAATGGTCCACTAAACCTGAGAATTACTGTAGTTCGTGACCCAATAAACTAGTGCTACTTATCTTCAAGAAGTATTGACTTTGTGCTACTAGTTGGGCGCGTGGCTTGCCGCTAGCGAACACAGCTCACCTTGATCTCGGTTTAGAAATACCGACAGTACATTCCAAGTTCAAGAATTTCCGCACGGAACTGCGGCTTATTCTGACGTATTATCCGCCATCTTTTTTTTAAGAAATTGAATAAAGAATACATTTCAGCACTCTGTTAGCTTGAATAATTTTCGCTCAGCATCGCATCACACCGGGGCTAATGGAATAATTATAGAATAGAGCTTCAAAGAAAATACGTGTTGAAGACGATATCCTAATACTTCTTGGTGGCGATAGCATCGCCGGTAACAATGCACGTAAGTTAGTTTGAAAACAAAAACACCGGCTGGCTCCTAGGAAGTCGGAAAGTGGCAGGTCTCCTCACCTCGTTAAACCGAAGTTAAACGAAACTTTCTTACGGAGTTAAACTGAGGTTATCTTGCTTTCACGAACAATTTAATAATGGAATAAACTCGCTGAATTATATTTGAGTTTTCATTTCGTTAGTCTCGTTATATCTTCTTTCTCTTTGTGTTTGATGTTGGTCCATTTCACTGGTAACATTAATTAGGGAGACTTCATTAAACCTCGCGATGTCTTGCCGGTCACAATTTCTGTTTTGTCCTACTGCTGGTGCAAATAAAAGATTTTTTGTGACAATAGAATCTTGATTTGTTTCAGAGCTTTTGAAATGGATTTTGTGGTAAAGCTGTGTCACCTAGCTGTGGTCACGATTCTTGTGTCAATAACCTCTGCGTACGAACTTGTTTCGACCCGCAAATTGGAAAGTGAACGGCTAATTGCTAATCAGAGATGGATTACTAAAGGGTTAATTGCTCGGATTTCGTAGATTGTTTTAGGATTGTTTTGAACTTACTTGTTAGACGAGCGATTTATTTAAAAACTTGATATTTTGGTTGTTGAACTTCAATCAACAGTTGAAGTATTTTCGGCGTTTATTGAAATAGAAAACCAAAATTAAATTAAAATTAAATTCACTGAACTTTGTAAATTCTATTCCTAAACAATTTATTTATTGACGCATTTTATTAATCAAAATCTGCGTCGTGAGACACAGTGTTCTCAGGCGGAGACAAAAACAGAGCTATTTAGAGGGGTGGCGAGGGAAGGGAGGAGTGCGAAACCGAGCCAGTTCGTGATAAGCATCCATTTTTGCGAGGTCCTTTCTGCGAATTTATTAGGCAGTTGGCCGTATTGGCCGCATTGGGCCGCGCTGCGAGGGACACGGGACAGTGCGACTTGTTGTAGCGAGATCATAATTGTATAGCTCTATATCTCTGACATTCTCGAATTTTTTTTATCATTGAGTAAATTTCATATTACATTAGCTTTTTCTGCTTACATAGCTCAATATTTTAATGTTATTATTATTATTGTTTCTTTTTTCCATCTGACTTTTGTTTTGTTTTTTACGTCATTATTTTTTTATTTGATTTGTTACTGTGACATTACTATATTAATTTAATAATTGACATTTTATTATTTGAAGTTTGACATTTTTCCTGTTTTATCTAAGTGGTGACATTTTTGAAATATTGGTTTGGTATTTGTTCTGACATTGTATTTCTTAATAAGTTTAATTGATATGAGTAATTGATTGTTTAAATATTGTAAGATAAATAATTAAATAAATGTTAATATTTGTACGCCTAATGGCAAAGCATAGAGGACCAACAAAAATGTAACATCTCACACTCACGTGTATCTGTAACCTATGTTTACAAATAAATAAATCTGAATCTGAATCTGAATCTGAGAAATGAGAAATGAGATGTGTGATATAGAACAGGAATAACTGAACGGTTTATTGTTTTGTTAGTGCCGCGTTTGGAGTAATTTTAATACAATACTGCGCTCCAAAACAAATATATCCGACATGGCTCAAGAGGCTGCCCAACTTAAATAGGATTGGACAGGACATGCCTACCGAAAAACTGTGGGCCAAAATAGCAGCAAACTGGTGCCCTGATACAGTGAGGTGGGGTCGTGGCAGGCCCGACGGGACAGCAGGACGAACTGGATAGGTACCATTCGAACTGGAAGGAGGACGCGCAGGTTCGCGAGAAGTGAAAGGAGTAGAGGGAGGACTTTGCCCAGGAGGGGGACAGCCATATGCCATGTGGATCCTATAAATTAAACGCGTGATGTGTTTGATGCGCTATCCGGCAGTATAACGGGATTCGCATTTATACCAAAGGTTAAATATAAGATTTTGCTGGAAGAAGTACCAAAAGACTTATTAGTGCAAAACACGTATCTACTAATAACCAGTAGGTCATCACTTCTGATTGCTGCATTTTGTTTCAGTTTCCCTACTATACATTTTCCAATCGCATCAAGTCCAGTCGCACTCTGCCCACATCCTAACATTCGGATGAAAGCCCCGCGGGAGCTCCTCTGTCCTTTTTACGGCGTTCCCTTTAAAACAAGCCGATGATACCCACGGCCGACTTCGATGGCTTTCACGCCGACCCATATATTCTGACACTGACAATCACCATCCACTATGAATCTTGGAGCCATTCCGTTTAATGCCTCTTAATCAAGGGTTCATGGATTTCCATGGGATTTACGATTTTGAGCCAATTTGAATGCATTCTTGGAAGAATCATTTATTTGTGCCCACAAAACTTTATGAAAACTGTATTTTGAGACTTTGTAGCTGCTTCGTTAATCTAGTGATCGTTTCTGCCGAGCATGGGGCTGAGTGTTGTTGGGTTTTACCTTTAGGAATTTCTCAGTTGCCGTCAGTTGTCTGGATGTGTACCTAGTTGAGGGCGTCCTACTGAGCTCACCCCCTATCATGTCACATGGAACTTAAACATACCTGGTGAAATGTAGGAGTACTATGAACAGATAGGCGACGTACACCTATCTGTTCATAGTCCTCATCACGATTCATTACGAGTAGGCACAGGCCTAACTCGTAATGAATCGTGGTGTTATGTTTTGTGTATTACGATGCATCTGCATCTATGTTACAAAATTATGGTAGTATAGCCGGAAATTTCTGAATTTTTTAAAGTGATTGTTTTGTGTAAAAATAATAGCATGATTTGCAAAAAAAGCTCTTTCACTGTACGTGGTTGTTTTTGTGGTCTTTCCAGGCTTTGTGTAGCATCTAAAGAAAATTACTTAACCAGAACAAGAATGTTGAGTTTACAAACAAAATGGTTTCTCATAATTTCTCCGTTTGTGGTTCCGCTAATACGGCACGGGCGTTCTTGTTGGAAACATTTTGTTTTCAACCCAATATTTGTAAATAATTTACGTAATTCTGGAAACTTTACGTAAAGGTCTACTAAGTTAATTTTATTATTACCTAGTCCGAAATGTATTTGAAATTTGATACAGTATTATTTGTTGCGATTAGTTGACTTGAAAACAAATTTTCTAGGAATTGTATGGAAACATTTTGGAATCTAATACATTGAATGCCAGTCGTGAGTTCTTAAACATTTATGTGAGTAAATGAGTAAATAAAGGTCAAAGATAGGGTGCAAAAGTATTTTTTAATCGTTTTTAATCGTCAGGAATTGCATGATTCTCTATTCACAAAAACACAGTAAGACATCATTTAAACTTGATATTTATATTGAAAATTTAAGTCAAAGGACTAAAAATATCGCAAAAAGCGTCACTAAATAAAAACCACTAAACGTAGTGATTGTTAAAATGACAGTGTAGCGTCGGAGCGCAATCGCATTCGATTGTGATGCAAATCTCTCCTAAATTGTGATCGCCGCCGGTCGGTGCTTCGGTGCGGAGTAAAACAATTGAAGCCTTTATTTCCACATATTTCAATGGCACCCATGATTTCAGTTCATTGGAACTGAAAAAAGTAGTTTTGGAAAATTAATTAAATACTCAGATGTTTTTTTGGAAAGTTTAATATCTTGAATCATCATCATTCTCCTGCCCATACTGACAATTTCTTTGGGGTTGGCACAACATGTCTTCTTCTTCATTTTCATGTTCAATGTCATATATCCTTAAAATAAATTGATGTGTTCGTTGGTGAAAATGTCGTTACTATCAGGCAAATGGCAGTTGGTTTCTAAGCATTCCTTCTGCAACGACATCCAACAGGATTGACATAAGATTTTTGGTAGTTATGTATATATATTACCTTAGACTGAAATTTATTTTTGACTCCACTATCACTTTGTTAAGGCGTAGGCCTTCGACCTAAGGCGTATGCCTTCGGCCTAAGGTGTAGGCCTAGATTATCATTATGATAAATATTTTACCGCCTATTGCACTCAGAAAAAAAAGTTCGGGTACAACATTCGACATGGCAACTAAATAACGTTATTTGAGATCAATATTTGTACCATTAAGTAATCGATGTATCATTCTCGTCTCATCAAAAGTAACCTAACTCGCCAGACATGATGTGGGTGTTATTTATATTGAACAGACAGCTGAAGGGCAAGGTGCAAAACCACAAATACCTATTTATTTTATTCATTTATGTTATATTGTAGCACTTAAAGTATACTCTGAATTTCATCATTCCACACTCGGGGGAAATTGAGGCGAATATAACCAAGTTGATGAAAAATCAACGATTCAGAGAAAACTGATTAGCGTCAAATACTCAGTTTTTATTGAATTATTTTAATCTAACATATACTCGTCTTGGTAACTGTTTCTCTTAAAACGCCTTTGATGTGTCGGTCGTTTAAGGCAATCTGGGTCGCAATTGTATAAAATGTTTGAGGAAATTCTAGGAAGGATTAGATTTAATTTGAGTCTAACATCGTTCTGTGAAAGCAAGTGTTTCTTAGTAAGATAGGTACTCCAAAAATGTTTTGGTTAATAAATAAGACACAATTTCTTGAGTAGCTGAACTGTTGTTGTCTGAACTCTGAAGCTGTATTTCCATTAATTTTTGATGATAAGATTACTTCGTAATATTTTGTTTAAATGTTGTAAGAAAAGGAGAGGGTATGTGGCACATTTTATTTCCATTGTACTGGGCCCGCGTGGTGCATTACGGCATACGGGAGTATTGGATGGATATGGGAGGGATCCCAGACAGGAGGCCCGTGTTGTGATTGTCGTGTTTCTCTTTATTTAAACATGGAAGTGGCATTATATACGAAAGTTTTATATAGGTACAAATGCTTTATAGAGAAGTCATCATCTGCCTGGCCTGATTCCCTTGTTCCAACTATGTTGGGGTCGACTTCCAGTCTAACCGGATGCAGCTGAATACCGGTATTTTACATGGAGCGACTGCCTATCTGACCTCCACAATCTAGTTACTGAGTAATACGTTACCCCTTGGTAAGACTGGTTGTCAGACTTTTGGGCCACTGACGATCCAAAGATCTACAAATGACAGCCGAGACCAACGGCTTAACGTGCTTTGCGAAGCACGCCGGAAACTCAGAAGTATTGATTTAAAAAGCCTTCTGGGCCCGAAGATGACATAAAGTCGGCCAAACATTCACAATATCCACAGCCACTCTTCTAAATTCAAAACAGCTCGAACATGACAAAATTCGTGCCCCAACACCCCAGCACCCCCAGTAAGCACATGATATAGCGTCACACGGCATCAAATACAATCCTTTTAGAGTGGGAACCACGCCAGCCGGCGATTGCATTGGCAGCGGCCTCTGTATTATACGATACACTGTGTTTTTGCAAACAACTGCACAGATTAATGCTGCAGTGTTGCATTGATGAATTGGAAATTAAAATGGTCTTATGAAATCTGATTTTCGTTGGTGTTTTTTTGCTGCAAATGGTTTCAACCAATCGCCCGAGATTAATTTTGATATCAGTCTGTTTTTGTGTGTAATATTTTGGTTGTGTTTATTTTCTTCTTGATTCTATTGTATTTTGTGTCATGTCATCATTCTCCGGCCCAAAATCTCAATTTATTTGGATTTGGCGCAGCATGTCTTCTTCTTCCACTCCTCTCTAATTCAGTCGTCATCTCGGGAGTCACCCCCTCTCAGATATATCGTAGGTATCATCCCTCACACAGTCCATCCATCGTTTCTGTGGTCTTCCCCTATTCATGTTTTGTCATGTAGTAGAGGAATATAATTTTCATCCAGGGGATACCTGCATGTTTAGTTCAACTTATTTTATTTGAAAGCAGCAATAGCCATGTATATACATAGGTATGGCCGTCGGACTGCCAAGTCATAGGTCTCAAGTTCGAACCCAAGATACGCATCTCTGATTTTTCGGATTAATGTGCGTATTGTATAATTATCACTTGCTTCGGTGAAGGAAAACATCGTGAGGAAACCAACATACCTGAGAGATATTTCTCGACGGCATGTAAAGCCAAGTCAGAGGCCCATGGGCGGCATAAAAACTCTGACACCAGGTTAGGCACTAACCACACGATAAAGAAAGAAGTGTTCAACTTCATATTCAAGATGTCAAAAATCTTTTCAGCTCATCAAGGTAAAAACGATTCTACCGCTCAAAAAAAAAACACATTCACAAGAATTGTTTGAAAGCTGATCAAAAATGGAATCCATCACGTTAAAAATTAAAGCACCCTTATTACTCTCAAAACACATTACAGGCGTACCAACACATAAATATCAGTCCCCACTATACTCGGCCACCGCCGAGTACCAGCGGCGGCCAGTAACCAGTGCGGTACCAGCAGGCTGCCAACATAATCATGTTTTGGCCGGGCGCCCGAACAAAACTGATTCTTTCTCTCCTCGCTCGTATCAGGAGTATTTGTCCAACACGCTTCCAGACGCCTGGCCTGCCAGAGAGTGAATAATTGCAGTTGCATGACCTTAGTTTTTAAGAATTTTAGTGGGATATTGTTTGCCTTTGGTGCAAATACTACACATCTGATCTTTCTTAGGAACATCGCCTATAAGGTCAGTGCGAGTGTCCCCTTCCGGTATTGCCACTCACAATGTGCCTTGTAAATACCTTGTGTAAACAAATAGTATGTATAAAAGAAAAAAAAAACAAGCATAATCAACTTAAAACTGGGAAGAAACATCTATTTCCATCACTTCACCGCGTTCATGTTATAACTATGTAGAGGTAGATATTGTTCTTACATTAAAACACTTTTAACACTCAACCGATAAAAAGGCAGCCACCATTATCTTTTACTGAAAATTTCTATCGTAAAAACGGTGCATTTTGCACTCTTTAAAGTCCCCCGGGCTTAATATTACACGGACATACATAGTTACACAGAAAAATGCCCCTTACGGTTGTCACCTTGGGAAATTTTACACTCTACAGCATATTCTCACCTAGGAGGAGCAATGGTATTTCATAGAGGGATGCCTAGCGGAGCCAGGGCTGAGGCAGAGGCGGTGGCGGGGGCGGGGGCGGGGGCGGGGGCATCAAAACGCTCGGGTTCAAATAGGTAGTCTGTAAAAGTTACTACTTATTGTTCTCGAACAGATCGCTTACATTGTAGTGACAGGTTGTTACAGTACTGCAAGGATCTTGAATGACATTGGCAGGAGCAGTTAGTCAGGGGCCTCGCGCATTACGCGGCTACGACTACGATTCGTCGCATGACAGGCCGTTATCTTAGACAAAAGTAGTCGGACGCCTGGTTGAGCGACCAAACTTTCTTCCTGGTCGAAGCTTCTGCGACCAAAAGTTATGCTCGTGGCCATGTAGTGCGCGAGGTCCGTAAACACTTGTGATTTTTTTTTTCGTGAAATAATATTGAAAACACGATATGGCGGAGTTGCACAATCTGACAACTTTTTGGCATATCATTATTGTACTATTATCTAATTGTAAAAAATATGTAGAACATCACAAGTCATTTTGACGAAACGCCGTCTATACAATAAAAGTTGTTACAAGCTTACTCTAAAATTAAACACTAATTCGAATACAAGACATTCCCACTTGTTACGAGTGTAACACCACAATGGAACATAAGCACCTAAATAATGACAAGTAATTTCAAGTCTCATTTTCATGTAAAGTGCCGCAAGTACAAGAGTCTTGGTAACAGTTCCACAGTCACATAGTGAATGCGAACCGTCACATTATTGCGTGATTACGGCCACGGTCAGGAAACTGCTAATTAGCACCACATAGGTATCTGTGTGTGTTTGTGTTAGCGTATAGTCTAATTATTATGTACCATGTGTAGTGTAATTACATACCTACAGGTGCGTTTGTAGAAGATATGGTTAATTAGTATTATCATTTTCAAATATTGCGGCATGGTTACTAATGGCAATATTCCTGTATTTTGACTTTACTATGCCAAGTAGGCGTTTTCCCAATTTGTGAGCATCTCATCATACTTACTACTAATATGGAAATTTAAGTTTTACGGGCGCTAAATGTTATAGTTACAGCGCTAAAAAAACGTTGAAAATTCATCATAAAAGTAGTCAGTTCATCATCATCTTCACGTTTGTTTTTCTTCCATTCTCCTTTGTCAACCGTTACGCTATCATTCAATTTCTTTTATTTCAGTTAGTATAATAGAAACAAATAACCTTTTAAAGAAAAATGTCCGAAGCCTCTGTGCTCTATGTGGCTGAGTTCTGGTCGAAACTAACTGTATTACATAACAATGGGAATCTTCGACACGACAAAGAAGAAAGAAAAACACTACCAAATGTCAACATACCACAATCGCGCTAGATAACTTAACACCTAAAAACAAAATAAATGAAAATATTCAACCCTTCTAACCTTCACCACACCTACAACCGTATCCATACAATCACAAACGTTAAGTGTAAGCACTGCTCTAAATAATGGCAACGCATTAATTACAGCGATAGTTAGGCGTGCCTCAGGGAGCCATTCTCTGCCCTACTGGCGCAACATTAGCATTTTAACAACTTTGATATGATGCTAATGTGCCTGCTTTGATTTGTTTGTCTTGTTTTAGTTGGTTGGGTTTCCTTCCTTTCATTTTGGCTTCTTGTGTGCCATTCAGTGGGTTGGAGTGAGGGTTTTATGCGTCAGTAAATCTCTGTGATGTTGACAAAGCGATTTAGCGTCATCGCTTAATCGTCAAACGGTGCTGTACATGTGGTACCTAAGCCACGTTATTCTTTAATTTTTATAGTGAATGGTTTGAAGTTTTATAACTATCTGATTTTAGAAACTTGAACTTTAACGGCTTAGATTTCCTTATCGTTATGTTTTATCTGCCTAATCGCAGTCTCTGTCTAGCATTATTTCTGTACTTGTACAAGAAATGCAGTTTGTCTCCTATGCTCATCACTTCTGACTAAACTTCTGAGGGTCTCGTAGTGATACGTCATCACAAGATACCGTGCTATCTTGCACTAAGCTAGATGTTCAACTTCCAACCCTCATTCAGTTCATCCCTTGTACCCTCGACCGAGATGTTCGCGCCAACGGCGGGCGTTTTACGCTAGATTCTGATACGAGACTCCCTCGAGGCCTTTGCAAAATAACTTCTAGTGTGGAATTTTTATTAACCACCCGCTTTGAGTGGTGCGCCGGTGATAAATCGCGGCGTATTTTATTTTGGACGGGTATCCGAGTCTAGATCTAGCAGGGTTAAGGATGTTTTGCTACCGCATACACATCCGAATGTACGCGCAAAGGAGCCTAGGTTTCATTTCGTAGATTTTATTATGTAATGTGGATTTTTTCTTGAAAGAGTGAACATATCTTAGTATCTACAGATTGTGTTTAAGTCTATGAAGAATTTCGGTATGTATTTATACTAGTTAGTAAGAACATAAACAACAAAAATAATCTTCAGGTAGGTATCACTACTTGAAAGGACAGAAGCTGTACTTGAGACGATCAAGAGAAAAGTGAATATAACTGAAATATACAGTGACAGGTTGTGAGAGCCTCACCCATGTAGTGTACCCATGTACTAGTAAATAAGAACAACCCTTCTCCTCCATCGACTTTTACGATAGAGTTTTACGACTAGCACGAAATTATAATTTTGTTTCCCTCCAGTTTTAGATTACGTAGTTTGAAGGAAACGTATTTGAATTTGTAAGCTTTTTATTATTTAAATAAATAGGTTGTTGAAATAAATAAGGAATATGTAGGGATTGACCATGAGAAAAATCGTGAGTACTCTTTTGATTATTCAGAAATAGTGTAAATAAGATGGCAAAAGTCTACTAGAATAAAAATAAATCCAGTAAAGCTACTTGGGAATCATTTCGTTGTAAATCTTTTTCAAAATAAGGACGAAACTCTCTTACCAAGAAATAAACGAAAATACACGTTAAACATCCTAATCTCCTTTCACCATCCAGCAATAACATTTCAAATCTCGTGCTACGACCGTGTACGTACGTAATATACGAAATAAGGTGACCGTTATAAATCACTTTGCAAATGCACTCAGTGAAATGTCGCCAGGAAATGTATAAAACGAAGCTTCGCGACCGCAACCAGTGAAATTGTAGACTGGGAACACGGAACCTCCACATGCCTTTCCTGAGGCTAAACTACTCTTCAAAAGATAGCCGCAAAGGAAGGATAATGAAGTCGGTGAGTGTTTCAAAAGGCGACTTTAAACAACTCAATGTTCTTAACTGAGTGTCCAAGTTTGTTGAGTACCTGTTGTTGGCAGCACGTTTGGGATTCTTGAAGGTTCTATGTCAATAGATTTTTTGGTGGAACTCTTTGTTTGTTTTCTGTAAACTTCTTGAACGATTTATTTTAAACTTTGCCGCTGGAATTACATTTCTTTGTTTGATACTGATGTTATAATTTTCGGAAACAAACAATTCAATGGTGTATATTTTTAGATCAACATTTTCCTTCTTGAACAAAACTTAGTTAAAACGAGTTTGTTTTTGCAATCGTCTAAACAATCAGTCAAACCTTTATTAACAATTTCAGACGCGACTCTAGGCCTGGACACGGACACAGATAGATGGTTCAGTAAGGAAAATTATTAATGGTTTGGCCGATCTTTTACTGAATCTTTAACTTAACTTTCACATGACAGCCACGTGTTACCTATAAAGGAGTAAAGATAGACATAGTCGAGAAACATCAAACACTCTATCACTCAACCTTTCAGACATCACAAACTCATCCTTACATCCATAAACCGATGTAAACACATCGCCAGTCACGAAATACCTAACATAATTCACAAAGGCAATCAAGAGCCGAAACTGTCAGCCGATGTAACGGCGACACTTAGTGAACTTGGCCCGCACTGGGACCCTGGCATACGCTGACATTTGCATTGCTAATCTGACTCCTATTCATATTCGTGGCATCTAGTCTGCCAATAGCCAAAACTCGGTAACCCAACAAATATATGTTTCGAGAAAACTGGGACATATGTAGCAAAAAATACATTTCTGTTATTCAGTACACAAATGACATATTTTGAATATTTTTCAAATAACATCATGGGTTCAATCCCCGAAAAGTGAGTCTGAAGCTTACCTGTTCCCGGGCGAGCCTATTGCTATCAACCGGGTACAAAATGACTCCGGGCGGACAAATTACTGATAGAAAAACCAAATTATGTTTTTCTTTATAAGATATCGTTAGTAAGATAGCAAAATAGAGAGTTGATGCGAGAAGTTTCAAGTTGCAAGATGTTAAATAAAAACAGAATTTTCTTTTATTTGACTTAACGCTCGTTGGCTTATTGCGACAGTACTGTGGTGTTACAAATTGTATGTTTGTTGCTTTTTATGGCAGATCATGGTGTTGATAGGGTAGCTATCTGATTGTATTAGTTTTAGGTAATATAGCCCCCCCCATAATATGTAGATTTTATGTCGTGACTTAGTGTTGGGGGCATTGTAATAATTGTTTTAATTTTTCTATTCGTATTTTGTAATTATTCAGTTAGTGTTTTAGTTGTGCTTATTTGAATGCAGTTTTTTCAAGCATTAGGAATGTAATTCTTCGACCCCATTTTGAATCTGTAAAGTTCTAACAGCCATAAAATGAATATAATGTGTGTTATTGTCAATCTTCTGACCTGTCAAAGGCAATTCATTTGAGTCGGCCCAAAACGTAGCTACGAGTGGATCTATGATTTCTTTGAAAGTACAAGTGCATATATACAAATAATCGTAGCCCTCCTGACCGTTTTCGGTCACGTCGGCCAATTTTAGCGGATATGAGTATTCGACACGGGAGATATGATAGAGCACAGAGGCACACTCTCTCTTCTCTCACTCTCACAGCCTGATGGGACGGCTATCCGACACGATCAGAGAGAGATTAGGCGCAGTACCAACGGGTTAATCTACATACATAAGTAGCTGATGAAACCCAAAAGCTAACTGAAGACGAAGACTATATCCTTGGTGACATCAAGAGCAGTTATAATGTTGTCAAAACTAATTTATGTCAATTTACAGTTTACACCGAGAGCCCAACTTGCTCCGAATTTTAAACAGCGCGGACGGGAGTTCTCAAACATTGGCCGTAGTTATACGAGTGTGTGTAATTGCTTGGCAATTCTTGTAAGTTCCAGACTTGAGACTGGTGTATGGGATTAAGTTTGTGTGTTACAATTTTTAGGTCTCTATTGTTCGTACTAGGCTCTTGAAGTTCAATCAACTTTACCTTTTAAATCTAATTTCAGGACTTTTAATTCTAATTTGTCAACAATATCAGTATCGTCATCTGTCTAGCCTTGTACTAACTATGTTAGAGTCCTCAACCAGTCGAAACAGATGTTAAATAATATAAAAGGTTAAAAAAAGGTTAAAATAAGGTTAAATACCAGTTTCTGACTTGGGGCGACTGCCTCTCTGACCTCCACAACCCAGTTACAGCGTAATACGATAACCCTCGGTAAGACTGGTTGACAGGCTTTCAGGCTTCTGATGACCTGCAACGACTCTATAAACAGGTATACAAAACTACTTATGAATCTTAATGCCAACCCACGCGTTATTAGCATAATGATTTCTGGCAACACCCACACGAATGAGATCAATTTTATTTCAAACCAGGAAGAACTGGGAAAAATAAAACACATTTCTTTTGAAATTCAACAAGAAAACGAAAACAAAATCCTCAGAGACAGATAAAACATTTTACCTGCTTGAGTGTGATGCCCGTCAAGAACTACAAACAAACATTTAAAACACGTACATATCTCTTTGATAGCAAAATCGAAAAAACTCTAACCGCGAATAAAGATCTCAACGAATCACATCTGAAGGAATCTTTGGAATATATTCGTGACCTCATTTTAAAACCATTAAGCATCGTAGACACACACTAGTGCGGTAATGTGGTAACACGAAGATATTCTAACACTGCGAAGAGATGCGATGCGAAATATTTAATATCGCCACATGGATTTGAGCGAGAGATAAATGTGCTAGGCTTGCATGTCTTGGGGGGGTCGGACGGATGGGGAGGGGGGGAGAAATACGTGTTGTACTGGAATTCTTAGAGTGAGGTGTTGCTTGGAAACAGGTGCAATAATGTTCTGGGTTTATGTGCGCGTTCAAGTGATATTGTATTATGGCATGGGGAAGAAATTTTTATTGAGAAGCTCTTTTGTTTCTATTTTGACGCGCAGTTACAGTTAACATAACATTGGTGTCGGAGCACTAGTGACCATTTTTGGCCATGACAACAGTTTCGTTTAGTTCATTTTTAAACTAAAAGATTACGAATTAGAGGAGAACATTTTTTTGCCAATTTTTTTTTTTAAATTAAATCTTGAAAAAATATTGGAACTTTATTTTATTTTATTGACTTCCATTCTTACACATGAAAATAAAGCTTAAAAGTCACTTTAAAAATTGCAAATTACAACAAAACAAACAGCCACACACAACTCACTACATCTTCTTAACACTCCAAAATCAGTCCATGAATCTGACGATAACCCTATAAAATATAACCCTCACAATGCTTACAATAGCTGATACCATCTAATGTGCTGATTTGAATCTAAACTCGCGCCGTGCCGCGATTCCGGTCGCACATCCAACGCACTTTAATGGTCTTAAGCACTGGGACAAGGGAGTTGAATGAAGTGCATTTCTCTCAAGGGGGAGTTGTATGTGTTTATTTTTGGTCTTCTTTTCTACTTGAAAGTAATTTGGTTAACTGGTGATAATGGCGTATTGTGTGGACAGTATTTATGAACTCAGTTTGAATTGTACCTGCCGGTCGTGCATAAACATTATTATAAGCAGAATTGGAATTGTACCCACTACTAGGGCACAGGGTTCATCTGTGAGAGGAAGTGGGACCACGACGGGGCCAGTGCACTGGGTTGATGTCACATGACTTCGATTTCTTGGTTCTCGGACGTGCCCAAAATGATGAAGGGAAATAATGAGAGGAAACTCTCATTCTCTTCCCTCACCGTTTTGAGAGTAAATTATATATGAAATAATTTACTCAAAGAAAAATACCTGCTACGAGCTACGGTTCGAACTCAGGGCTCACAAGTTGTAAGTCGCCGCTAATACCACTATTCTAATATTTGGGAGGACTTACATAGCTATTCATTAAATCAATCTTCCACTGCCGATTACGCGACATCTGATTATGGGTTCCATTATTCATTTACATAATCATCACTCTCACGCCCGGTTACAGGAAGGCCGATGAGAGTCTCTGAATAATCAATAGAAGGTCAAACCTAACGTGATTAGTTAGCGGATGTAACAACAGCCGATCATAATAATTGCCAATTATAATCATGACTGGCAACAGATTGGTGACATCATTTTACGTTTATAAGAGAGCCTAGGCAAAATGACATTCTTTCTATCAGTGAAAACAATAATGGAAAGTCAAAAATGCATTCAT
This sequence comes from Standfussiana lucernea, assembly GCA_964057025.1. Classification (NCBI taxonomy): domain Eukaryota; kingdom Metazoa; phylum Arthropoda; class Insecta; order Lepidoptera; family Noctuidae; genus Standfussiana; species Standfussiana lucernea. Next base: position 782,006 of record OZ059802.1, on the reverse strand, counting down.
TCGCCCTTATCCCAATTTATTTGGGGTCGGCGCAGCATGTCTTCTTCTTCCATACTTCTCTATTAGTCGTCATCTCATGAGTCAAAAATTCAATCATGTGTGAATTGCGGCTTAAAAATAGAAATCGTATAGCAACTGCCACTTTTGTAGGCCCTAGGATAACGTTTATCTATTAGTTTGATAAAATGGACCAAAGCACACAGAGCACAATGCTCAAAACGATTTACTTTCATAAGTTTATACGATTTTTTCTTCATTCATATTTTCTCCAGTTACTGAAATCCGTGCAAATATTACCTGTATTCTAATCTACCGCTGTCAGGTAATAACGGATCGACGTCACGTCACGTCGTCGTCACCCAAAGTGTGCATTGTTACTCACGTGGGGGGAGGGGGAGGGGAAGGGGCTGTGACATCAGACGTAGGATTATTCTGCAGCGGAATATTAGAATTTTCATTCACGTTTCCTAAAGCTGCAGATTATTACGTTTGATCTTTGTGACTCTATCGGGATTTTCCTTTTTTTATAGGGTTGTTAAACAAGTATGTTTATGATTTTTTATCTTTTAATTGCGTTAGTTTAACATATTTTCTACATACTAACCTCACGCCTTTTCTGCATGAGAGAAACAACAATGTTAATGTGAAAACAGGCAGTCGCTCCATGTAAAATTCTGCTACGTAAAACTAAAAGTCGACCCCAGCATAGTAAAACTAAAAGTCGACCCCAGCATAGTAAAACTAAAAGTCGACCCCAGCATAGTAAAACTAAAAGCCGACCCCAGCATAGTGAAACAAAGGCTAGGCAAACAAAGGCAGATGATGATGAATAAATTTAATATTTGAAATGGCATTGTTATGTTTTATGTTTTTTAATTGCCTAAAGGTCATCGTAAAATGGCGGTAGACATTACTATATGGTCAGTTTAAAATGATATTTACAAATGCATGTAGGTACCTAAAAGCTATACCTTAAACGAAGTAGGAAAACTTAAAACTCACGGGTTAAGGCAAGAAAGCCTTACATTCACTAGAAATAAACTCAAAATTCCAAGAACAAAAAGGGTAATAAATCCTTGAGAGGAGCAAAGTCGCAAGCTGCCACTACTCCAATAAAATGCATCCTCCCATCCATCAGGCGGAGCAACTTCAGAAATTATCGTTACATTAATGTTATTACACGGAGCGGAAAAAAGTAAAACTTCAACGCAGGCTTTACGTGAATTTTTCATTAAAAACAATTTCTCTGGCGAACGCCATTTCTGAGATGGTTGGCAATTAGTGGGCCCCCGTAATTGCCCAAATGAAATCCTCCGGGGTATTGTAAAGACGAGGCCCCACTGTTACAGAAGGAAAAGTTAAATAAATGACCTTAGAATGTCTTGTCTTTTGAATTTCAGCGATTATCGTGAATAATTCCAATGTCAAAGTTTTGATATCTCACTTTTTTAAAGACGAAACGCTTTCCACTAATTTAAAACTCGAATTGTAACGTTAGCTACGTTAAAAAAAGTATATTTAATTTCCGAACTTTTATGATTACCAACTCCAGTTAAGAAAACTTAATAAAAAAAAACAAAATCTACAAGTTGACTAACAAAACAAGGAAAAACTTCACTGCTCCTTGTTCATGAAAGAAAAAGTTTGGATTGAAGTTTGTTAGTTCAAGTCACAGAATATTAATTATTTATAAATATTTCAGACGAAATAACAGCATGGATTGCTACTACTAGACATGCCTCACTGATGGATCATGATATCATAACTATGGCCAACGTGTTCAAGTGGCACGTCCACTCAACGTCATGGCCGTTAGATTTAACCGCTTCAACTTGGCTTTAGATATCGTATTCGATTTTGTCTTGTGTTCAACGTTGCCTCGGTGTAGAATAATATTCATTACTATCTTCATGGAATAGAATGGTAGTAGACTAACTGTCGTGGAATTGTTTTACAAACTGTGCTATCATCATAATACACAACTTTGAAAATAAGTTGAAATATTTCAGAAAGAAAGAACGGCTGCTTGAGGAGCTCGTGGCTAGATAATAACAGCCGCTTGGGTCGATCTTCAGATTAAACCGTGCTTCCCTAGGTTAGTTCGTGGATGGGTGACCTATTACATACCGAATTTATTCCATGCCTTGGAAAGCACGTTAAACCGTTGGTCTCGGCCGTCATTTGTAGATCTTTGACAGTCGTTACAGGTAGTCAGTGACCCAAAAGTCTGACAACCAGTCTTACCAAGGGGTTTCGTATTACCCAGTATTAACTGGGTTGTGGAGGTTAGGTAGGCAGTCGCTCTATGTAAAATACTGAAATTCAGCTGCAACTGGTAAGACTGGAAGCCGACCCTAGCATAGTTGGGAAAAGGCTAGACAGATGATGAAAGAACGGCAGGTTTTTAATAGTTATGTTGGAAAATCTAAGACCAAACCTAGAGAACAATCGGTAATAACCATAAAGGTTCGTAAACTTTTTTCAAGAGTTGGTTTATTTACGTAGTTATAGTTATTACAATGTTTCGTATATAAATTAAAGTTATCAAAGTTACATTTATGTACACCTTATCTATGTGATCGTTAGGTTCTTGTAAAAGTGCCGTATACCCGGAGCCTTATCCAGCCGTTCTCAGTTAACCTATTTACGTTGTTATCCGAATAATAACGGAAAAGCCTTTATTTTTAGAAGGCATCGTTTAAAACGCTGGAACAACCGGGTTACAGTACATTTGGGTAATACGTTTTAGAGACGGTATAAACTTTAGTGCCTTGTTTTATTTGCAATCATCTTTCAGAACTGTCTCCAAGTTGTAAATTAAAAAGTAGACAGCTAAAAAGGGTTTACATTGATGAAATGGAGTAAATTATTGTATCATTATGAGTCAAACTGTTCTTCAATTACTTCCTTAAATATTATGCACTGTGCACTGATTTGGAACCTCAACCCTCGGTGCTTAGCCGAACTTTGAATATTCAAGAGTGGGCCTTTTATGGTTTAGTCCCATCTCGGCACCCATGAATTTATTTATCATGCCCATGAATGATTTCCATCTCGGTACCCTGTCATTAATCATTCTTAGGTACACAGTAATCAAAAAATGGGTACACAGTATCAATAAAGTGAGTAAATCAACTTGATTATTTATTAAATCAAGAAAAATATTTTTCAAAAGTTATTGTTTATAAAATAATAGCAACCCGCCCCGGCTTCGCACGGGTGCGTGTATTTAGATACTAATATAGTGTCAGTGTGGAGTGATCAATAATAAATTATTATGATTAGAATATGCTACAGGATATCTTTATATACAATGTTTACAGCTGTTTTTTCATGAGACAATACAAACATGATTTCTTTAGAAGTTATTCTAGAAAATGCTACATATAACTGGCCATGTGAAAAACATTCAGCGCTCAAATCTAAAAGCCTGCAACGTTGAATATTTGACCCTGTGTCGGCCGCTGCCACCCGGGACGGACGTACGGCCCGCGGCCGCTCTGCCCCCGCATTTTAAATCTCTGACATCTTCTAAGATATTCATTTTAATGATATCTTGTAAAGCGCAATTTTGATCTAAATTAAATGCACAATGTATCTGACGTATTTTATTGGATAAGGAATAATACTATTTAAAATAGCTTCGTCAATTTTTTTTATATTTAAAAGATACCTTTTCTTTTTGTCCTTTTGTAGGTGAGCAAGTTGAAGGGATTTATAAAAATGAAGAAATTCTATCATCATCTGACTAAAATCTATGTTAAAAATACGTGCTAACTTCTCTTTTTCTATAAACATCTCAAAAGACAGCCGACACGTTCAACTACGTCCGTTAAGTACCAGGACAGCAGAAATCCTTGAGAGCCATACAACAAAACGCTCTCATGTCCAGAGGCACATAAATCAGGCGCGCCATACATCACCCGTTGAAAAGGAGCACCTCGCTAATGGTCCGGTGATACGGGGCAGTGGACGTTGAAGTCTTATTCTGTCTTAGGTACCTATGTTCTTATTGGGTAATTAGGTATGAATTAGTAGTAGTAGAAAATACTTGTAATGATTGCTAGCATTTGCAGGCGGTAATGTGTGAAGTTAGGAAGGAGCTAGGATAAAATGTTTTCTACGTCTTAAACCACGTCATGGTTTTATCCAAATCCATTCAGTCGTTGGCTTATTCACCAACTCGACACGAGAGACTGGACACACGTGTGTCCAGTTGGTGAAACTCAAAATTAATATGCCTTATTATTTCGTCATCTGGACACGCTAAGATTTTTCCGCGTGTCCACATAGTGAAACTCGACTTTTATGTGTTAAATTAAAACAGACACAGATGGCGCATACGTAATTATAATATCAGTAAGTGAGTGAGTGCTGAAGAGGCCATAACGCTTATTTTTGTTCTGTGTGTAAGCTTCTAAAGAAAATGTTTGCTTCACTTTGAGAATACAATATGATTTAAAAAATCTAAAAGTAATCTAATAAGGTCATGCCTTGCCTAATCAGCCTACCACCGCACACAGCGGAACACATGTCTCATATATGTAAGCGAAGGGAAGATACCTAGACCATGCATAATTTTAGACCACAAGACATTGTCCTCATCCGTGTTTTCACAAAACTTACTCGTGCAAAAAAACTTACCGGTACTTTTTACAGCCTTTCAAGAAAAAAATCCTCCATCCGCAGGAAAACTGCAGCACAACAAACAAAGTATAAAATTATCAAAACTTACAACACTTACCAGGCGCACATACCCGGCTGGAGCTCGCTTGCCCCGCGGCAGTGCCCGTTCTAAGTGGAGAATGGCCTATTAAAACCTGCACACCTTTCATATCGAGGAGGCGATACCCGGAGGATAAAATTTAACTATGACGTTAACTTTGAGTGCTAAATAAAATGTACATTTGAGTTGATCGTGTGTGCATTTTCTGGACGTTAGTGAGTAGTGAGTCGGAGACGCATTAATAGGTTAATAATAGAGCATGGTAGGTGGAATAGATATGACTTATTATAATTAATGCCAATGTCTGCCTGCCTACTATATTTAGGTCTTGATTTTATAACCTTGGTTATTGGGTTTTACCCTCAGGATTTTTTCAGTAGACGAACGAAGTCTGGATCTATGCCTGTTTGATGGCAAAAAGCTCGTCCCTTATTACATGGGACATATACATAATTAGGCAGGCCTAATCTTTCGGGGATTACCTGAGTGATGTTATGTTATTCCAGTCACAAACTAAAGACGCGTCCCCCCTGATCAATAAGTTAAAATATTCTTAGTGTATTAAGTAATCTTTTAGCCGCTGTTGGGGAGGCCTTTGCCTAGCAGTGGGACAGACTAGGGTGATTAAAAATAAAATTTAGTTGTATTTGTTAACATAAAACCCTAGAGTATACGGAAATAAATGTCATTTATCATTTGAACTGAATGTACAGATGAACTTATTGTAATTAACAACATAGTCGTTGTTAAATACAATGAACAATATAATACCTTGCAACTGAAAATAAACATTCACATAACATCTGTTCTAAAAATAAAACGCAACCTCTCGGTACTACACGAAGCACTAGTTTTATTAAATTTAATGTACAAGGCAACTGGAACAAACCGACGTAGCCAAGCATCTCTAATGCGAACATTTTCCAAAACAACTCCTATTCAAAAACTCAATTTACAAAGTTTCCATACAAAATATAAGGAAATCAAAGGAATGCGGGAAACGTCACTACTTTAACCAATTCTTGACAATAAACAAGTTGACTATAAGACATGTTCTGCCAGCCGACTCCCTCTGGGAGCTGACAGGCGCGCCCGGGCGGAGCGCGAGGCTCACGAAAATACACATTCTGCGTTTTGTATAAAGTTGGGATTTCTTTGCGTATATCATATGAAGTACAAGACTACTCGTTAAATGAAATTAGACTCTATTTCTAATGTCATAAAGTACAATTTAGGTAATGTAATGTTGTATATCTCAAAGGAGCGATTTAAACCATGTTCAGAAATGCTTGCGGTGAAAGCTTTCTTGGCAGAGTTCTGCTTGCTGTTTTATTTTTTTAAATCGCGATTTATGTTCGTGGAGATGTTAAGGTATTCTAAAGGGTCTCTCTCGGTTTTCTTGCGTCTATAAAATTATGCGTTACGAGACGTTGAAAAATGAAATAAGTTTTATGAGACGGAAATAAATAGCCTTGGCTCTGAAAGTGTGGCTTTCTTGCATCAAATAGATTTATTAGTTGGTAGCATTTGTATCGTCGGTTGGTATGTTTTAAACCTTCTTGGCTCTCATTGCGGGTTATCTTTTTCTGGTTACCTACTCAATAGAAAGGTATACTAAATGTAATCTTACATGAACACTCATATTGTATTATTGTCTGGTAGTATAAATAAATAAACATAAAAAAATTACCTAATATTCTTTTTCATTTCCTGTAACATACTGCGTCCGTGAACGATCGATGTTTTCAGCTTCCTTTGTTACTCTAAACATAAAGTTGAAATAGATATGAATATCCTGTTTTCATCTTGACGTTAAAGTACATTTCTCGACAATGTATTCTAAGTCTCTGTGAATTCTGGAAACTGTATGAATTCTAGAATCTAGACACGAACCGTTTCGATCTGTTTTACAATAAATCTAAATGTGATTCGATAATTCCCTTTTAAAATTTAGTGGTAAAAACACAATGACAAAGACTGAAGAATTTCATTCCAAAAATTATGTTAACACACCCACACCCTCTACAATAAAAGCCAAACCAGCATGGCGGTCTTATTCGTATTTCAATTTTTGTCCAAAACCTTAGAAAGTCCCGAAACTCGTCTGTCTTTAAGCGAACAAATCTTCTGTCGCCCATAAAATCGTTTACTGTCGACTTTCAGTAATCTTTTCGCAATGTAAGCATTTCAATCAAATCTAAATCATTGTAGTAAAGCTTCTGTAAGGCAGTGCAGGCTCATAATTGGGGTAAGAAGGAATAAAACTGTCCGTCTTGGATCGTAAAAATGAGGAGAGGTGGGCTTAAGGAGGTGTTATGAGCCCCTGGAGGGACGAAGTGCTGTGAGAATCACTTTATGTCGCTTGAGGTCTGGGCTTGATGTCTAGAAGCACTGGACAAGTGAAATGTGTTGCTGTAGCCGGTTCCAACTTCAAGTACTGTTAACATGTTACATGATTGCCTTAAAAAGATTTGTTTTTGGATGTGTTACCAGCTGTATAACTCAAAAGATGTTTGAGATTTGTTTATGAAAACAGACTGTCGGTACTACCAATAACGTTTTACTCCGATTGTTTGTATTCCGAGCTATTGAAGGTTATTTTTGTCTTCATTCACACTGTTTAAGGTCTAAAGAGTACACACGTCATGTTTCCGGGAAGCGCTTGTAATAAAACGAGTGTTTTTATGCAAGAAACGATTCTAGTAACTTATCATATTCTAGTGACTGTATCGTTGGTCTATTGAAAGCTACGTTCCGCAAGAAGTGGACAAAGTGTTATTGGGTTTTAGCATCGGGAATTTCTCAGTAGAAACCTGGAGTCAGGATTTGTGCTCGACTGATAGCAACACACCCCCTATTTAATTAAACTTAAACATATGTGACAGGCCAAATGTAAATGTTCTTTAATATTACTGTTGGCAAAAGAATCGACCAATCCAATAGCTACGCTTTAAGAAAGATAATAATAACACCTATGTATGTCTAAGTTATTAATCAACTCCACACAAAATAGCCAATAAATAGCGTGAACTTGCAAACTAATCGCCTCCGAGTACCGCACTAATTCATGTCCCTACATGTGTTGGGCTAGTGGCTGGCACTTAATAATGACTAAGACTGGTACCTGCCCGGAGGTACTATTACCTAACCAATTTGGGAAACTAGGCGAATCAACAACTTTCTCTCAAACACTTTATATATTAAAACGGTAAATGTGTGTGGTTTTCCGTGGTATTAAGGTTTTCTGTTAATTTCATTATGTAAAATAGTTCAATTAAAAGCCTTTGTTTACCTAACAAAAACGAAGAGCAAGAGTTGGAAAAACCAAAATCGATCAGAACAGATGACTTGCTAAGACCGCGTAGCTGGCGTAGCAATCTGCTACGTCGTAGCAATTGTGTAGCTGTATCAAGAACACTAGAATTCCAATCTACTCACTACTCACAAAACCATAATGAAACATACCATCTATAATTATAGTAGTTTTGGGAAAGTGAGTAATAACCGGAACAAAACAGAAAGTTCAAAGCGAATTATCAATAATTTCAAAAATGAGCTGGTAACACAATTTTTCGCTCTATACCAATAATTGTATTGTTCCAACAGCTAAACTAGTTATCATTTGATAAACATTGAGAAATGAGTTTTGAACTTCTCCCTCGTTCGCAACAGTTCCTATTTACTTGTTTTTACGACACGTTGTTATTCTAATATCTTGGCCGAGCCAGTACATACAGTTGAATGGCAGCATAACTTTGACAACAAAATGATTGCTCGTAAATTTTATACTAATACTATTTACTTGCATTCTCGGCGTACTGGTTATGGCAGTAAAGAAGACGGTTCGTTTTTCTTGAAATACTTTTGAGATTCGATCAAGTTGTGTATGTTCCAGACAAAAAAAAAACAACTTCCAAAAAAAATACTATAACTTTACTTTCGGAAGTCGGTTATTTTTTTGCAAAAAAGTTTTTTATTTAGCCTTTTTTTAGTTATCGTATCACACACAATTCTTTGCCAAGTATCAATTTCGCAATTTCTTTTACTTGGATGACATATTTTTCCAGCAATTTTTATTTAAAAACTAAACTGCTGAACCGATTTCTATGGAACCAATCAAGAAGTATATCCTTTCAGATTAAATGACGACGATATGAGGTAACAAACACAAAAAAAATACAACCGAATTGAGACCTCTTGTTTTTTAAGTCGGTTAAAAAACAAAATGTCAGGGCATCCCTGATTATGGATAGTGAGATTAGTCCATAAAAACGTCATAATGCACAGTTGAATCATTCGATATTAGGATTTCGGATCGGAAAGGATTAAATGCGACATAGCGCCGTCAACGTACCAACAAGAACCGCTGCGGCAGGGCTCCATCGGAGCCCTACGCGTGCCTATTCATGCTGCGAAGCCGAACACTCCGGTGAACATCTCCCGCCTTCACTACACACCACTACGGCGGAGGACATCGTGGAGTACGTGCGTCAGAAGACCAAGTACGTGGCGAGAGTGCAGCTGCTTGAGTCACGGCGCAACGTCAACGTATTATCTGCACCTCGTCTTGGAAGAGGACTTTTGGCCACAGGGTGTTCCATCGCTTCCCCAGGCAAGTGCCACGTGAACGCACAATGATATAATGGACAAGTGAAGTGTTACTAACATATGTAGTTTTAAAGGTTCCTTTTAAAAACACAAAATGTATTTTATCATATGTATGTTAGTCTGTAAGGTATATACATATGGGCCAAAGTTGCCTGAAAATAAATAAATGTAATGTTAAGTTATAACGTCTGAAGTGAATAATTTCAAATAACTTTTGGCGGGCACTCATACACGGTTAAAGACACGCTTCTTTCTGCATGAGACTGAAATATTGAATTGTGGGTGTAGTACGACCACGAAAATACACTCGTGTTGTACATTATGAGAATGTTATTTTTGAGCCACAATCAATTCTACCTCTAAAGCACTATTTACATATACATAGTTACTTCTCAACTAGGTACTTTATAAAATCCAATACGACCTCTTTAACTGAAAGTTTATTTCTTGACTGTTTCCAAAGTACTTCTACTTAAAGTTTTACTTACCATCCAGTAAACCGTTGAGTCAGAGCAAAAAACTGTTTCATGTTTATTTACTTTTAAACTTCAAAAGTAAGTAAAGGAAGTTTTAACTAAACTCTTTGTTATATTCATGACTGCAGTTCTTAAAGGGGTTAGCAAAAGAAGGACGCTGCGCGCTCCAAGTAAATTGGGATAAGGGCAGGAGAATGACGATGATGACAGCAGAAGTAGCGGCGGACCGGTACATGTTCTACCAGAATTGAGCATGGTGTGTTGTTTTCAGCGGTCAGTCGGTCAGGCTTCTCCCCCGACCTACGTGTACAGTCATGGGTTCGAACCCAGGCATTTTGTGTATTTTATTTTTTCACCTCTGGTCTAAAAACGGTGAACGAAAACAATGTGAGGAAACCCGCAGGTTATAGAACCAAAAATCCGAAGTACTCAATATTAGCATAAGAAGTTACAAATAAACCAAGGAATATTGGGGTACAAAGAACACCCACTTTCAACTCTTAAATGCTTCTTCTAGTCTGCAAAAATGATATAACCATGCATTAAATTAGTTGCCTCAATATCAGGTAACGTAGTTCCATAGAGTCATCGGTCACTTCCCAGCATGGAACAAAGGGTAAAAAGATTCCTTACGCCATTACGCTCGCCTAAAATCCCCCGCACATATCACCTTCCCTGATTGACTATAGCATTCTTACCTCTTGGCCATGAGCTTCATAGTACAGCCTTCTAGTGACTGCGAAGAAACCAACTAAAAGACGTCGTATAGAGCTTGCCACGAGTCACCGTGACACGATTATCGGGACGGGTAGTCACGCGAAGGAAGCAAGCGTCACGTGCTTGTCGCTTGACACAATTCGTTGTCCCAAGTCGCATTGAATGAGGTCGTAAACGGGGTGGTTGCATTCATAGGCGAGTTATGGCTATTATCCTATATACTATGGCAATAACGTATGCGAATCCTAGCTAAAAATGTGGAGCTTTTAGGACGGTTTAAAACTGAACTTAGTTTGTGTTTTATGTTTCCAACACTTTGTGATTGACGTGCCAATTGCGCGGGTTGAAATATCTACAGTGTCACTAGATTTTAGTGTGTGTTAATGGAAGCCTCAGTAGAACAACTACTTATTTGTTAAAATATAATTATATTAGTTTATTTAAATTTTAAATGTGTATTAGTTTCTATAAAAGTATATACATTTTCGAAAACAAGTTTTTTTTTTGTTTTTTTTTTTTGCACCCTACCACAATGTTGTCCAATTTAACCCAAAGGTTGGCTGGTAGAGAATGCCTTGTGGCATTAAGTCCGCCTATGTACCACTATTGTACATGAAGTTTAAATAAATAAATAAACAACACTGCATATTTGCACCCTAAAGTATTTTTGCAGGTAGGAATCCTCCAGCAACGTGAATAATCAGCAGATTGCGTTACTAAGTTATTGTCTTTACGCATTATTATTACGGACATACTACGAGTATAACAATAGGTGCCTGCTACCAAACTGGAATAGTCCATGATGTACGCACAAACTCAAACTAGTTAATAAAACAAAAGATAGACACTCAAAGAGTTATAAAATATGATCGAGGTGTCCCTCGGAGTAGTTCCCCAAGGTTCTCTCTTTAGGGTGATGTGGCGAGCGAGTGGCGGTCTGCATCCAGTTTTATGGGCGGCTAATAAAGTTTGTGCCACGGAAATGTTATTAAATTCGAGACGCTGCGACGTTGACGGAACGCTCCTGTCTGCGTAGCGGAGAATATAGGCTGGGAGCGTGGTGGGTGAGAATGATGTTGGGGGAATATTTTGGCGAAAGTCAAATCAATGTTTTGTATTGCTACAATAATAAATTATTTGTGCCTTTTTAACGCGACGTGACCGTGCTAAAATCTCTAGATTATTTAAACCACAGACTGACGTATGGGAGGAACTTTAGTCCGAATGGCAATGTAGGTGGGATAATTCCATCAAGGGCCGACACCTCCACCAGTTCTTTCCACCCATTTATGAGCGGCTGCTCAGGACATGGCTGGAGGTGGAGCACTGTACTGCCCAAATTCTCAAAGGTCATGGTAACTTTAAGAGTGAATTATATTCCTTGAAGCTTGTTGCCTCGCCTTTTTGTCAATGTTCTACATCTGACTGCGAATAATTATGAACAATCTGCACATCATATTCTATGGGAGTGTAGTCTTTGGCCGAATGACCGCAGCATTATGTTGGATAGTGTACAGGTTACATCCGGAGTTATTTACTATACGGACCTTGAAGAAACTTGAACGAATCTCCATGCGTTCAAGCGTTTTAGCCGCTATATACTGTACACGGGACTGTCATTTCACCTGACACCTTATTTCCTTTTTTGGTGACAACGGTTATTAAGTGACCCATGTTTCAATTTTGGCACGGCCCATTTTTTCCCGTGTGACTGGTGTAGTTGAGGATTTTCACTTGAGAATAAAAAACTGAACTTCTTAGTGATCTGCTGTTTTTAAGCCGGTCCTGATCAAATATATTTTACAACTAATTAAAGAGTAAGACTTCGAATTGGATCTCAATCGTCTTCATTTTTCTAAATTTCTTTGTTTTTATTTTTTGTTGAATTTAGAGGACTAAAAAGATGTACTATTGAGACTCCTCTTCCTAATCCTTCAGGGATTACAGGCGTGATGATGTCATGTTTGTTGACAGCAGATCATGCGGCTACATGTCCAGTCCTCACTCCCGCGCTGCGACCCCTGGCGGCTGGCTAGCATCCAGGCGGCGCGCGATCTTAAGTTGCATTAGGAGCGGGGAGCCGTCACGCCATCGCTACGTTTGAGCTGTTTGAAGTCGCATCTAACACGCTAACCGACGTTTTTCCCACTTGCCACTACGTATTTCGTTTTGACTTTCCAATTCGTGGAAGTTTTCTGGAATGATCGAAGAAAATAATACTATAACTTTTGTAAATATCTAGTAGACCGTTTACCGTACCGTAGTATTTAATAGAGTTCTAAACATAATGTGTTTTCATTTCGTTGAAAGTCTACGCAAAGAGCCATTAAAAAGGCCAACCTAAAATGCTTTTTTGTTCAAATCAATCGCATCTAGATGCATAGTCCTTTTATGGTTATTTCACGCTAGGCCCAGCTCTCAATCCTCTAACAAAAATACGGTTTTTTAGTCACAAAAATATTTTTTGTGTTACCACATAAAAACTATAAAATTATTTGAGTGTACGCGCGTACGGTGAGCATGTGCCGATGGCGGCCGGCGTCGCACATTTTATAAAAACAATTTTTCACCGCGCCACTAGTCGTATCGAGGGAAACAGTCAACGCATACGCGTCGAATTTTAAACCGAATTATCTCACAAAAAAGTTCGTCTAAACCGTTTCGTAAAAAATTTCGTTCGAAAACCCATCCGTTCACGTTTCGCTCCTCCGGCCACGTTTCCGCGCGGTTTCTGTTCAAAAAGTTTGTTTGGACTGTGCGAAATTCGTTTGCTGGACAAATATTCATTTTTTTCGCCATGCTCTGTATACAGCACTTTGCATTGTTTTTTAAACGGATGTCCTGTTTACTTTTGTCGGGCCACGGTCGCGGTTTTATAGCCGTGTTTATTATGTGTCGTGTATGGGGTGCTTTATTATGTGTCGTGTATGGGGCGCTTTATTTCGACTTTGGGCCGCTCGTCTCTGTTGCAGTTTGAAAGATTTATTACATTTTTAATTGTAGCGGAAGCCCGCGCTGTAAACAGTTTCGTTTGATAATGTTTGCGCAAGTTTGCGGGATACATTGCTAGATTACTGTGTTACCAACGTTTCCAGCTGAATGTACGATTTAAATGTTGTTTATTTACTCTAATAATTTAGTACGGTAAACAGCTCCTATACCTCGCGGTTAGGGGAGCGCTGTTGAAGTTTCTCAGGGTTTCAACCGAAGATAAACAGCTAGCCATGACGTAACATACAAGAACGAATGTATTTATTTTACCTCGTACTGAGTGACTGATCTGTGTATCCACAGTATACTGCTGAACTCAGAAAGGCAGAGATCCAAATAATTGCATTGAATTAGGAAAGAACGACAAACTCAAAGCAGATCTACCAACCAAGGAAATAACCAAGCGGATCCTTTAAAACATTGTGTGCGCCATAATATTCAAATAAAATTCAAAGCAGCAAATAATAGAGTGTGCGATCTAAACCGCTCACAACTATTTGTTACAAAGAAGCGGATGCCATTCCGATCACGTACTCAGACAGGAACAATATATCCCACGGGAATTGTTATCACTAGCTAATATTAATAAACGCACTGCTTGTGGGTTGCGCCTGAAGTTAAGTAGGTTTTGTAAGATGAGGAGAGAACGTGGAAGCAGATATTCTTATGGAAAAACGAATCAAAATCAAAGACCTCTTTGGCAATAGATGTTACATAATGCTGTAACTGAAACTCACTGCTAAGCACCATGACAACTAAGAGGACTTCATTATACGTGTGCAAGTTCGCAGTATGTTTTTCCTTTCATGCAAAAACGTATTCTCTTGTAATTTTTTTCTATTTTTTTTCCATATTTTTAGGCAAATTATTATTCCATTCTACAGGCGTCTTTCAAATTACTGTTATAAGTATACGTAGTTAAACAGTAATTTGAGTAATTTGAGACAGGCCTGTGGTCCAATAGCATAACTTGTATGGGTACTTTGTTGTATAGACTGGCGTACAGCCAACCGTATATCAGTGGTAACACTTGCACTACGATAACCAGCCTTACTGCTACGACGGAAGAACGCTCTCAATTATTTGTGTAGTCTAATGTTACCGTGACGAAATGGGATCTTTTAATCGCTTTTGTATAGTAGCCCGTAAGTCTGCGGTAACACTTTGACCTCGAGCTGTGTGCGGGGTTGATCCAGGTATAATTTCGGGAAGAGTGAAAAAATGCGTTGCTTGATTGAATGTGCAATTTTATTCTGACATAATCACAAAATGTAGGTAGGCGGTCGAGAAGCATTAAAAAATAAACCGATTGGCCATAATCCACGTAGCCTCAACATTATGATATACGAATTGCTGTAGGCGCTTGCGGGAACATACCCCCGGGCGTTGAAAGCCTGCCTTTCAACCACTAAGAATCCTCAGACTCTGGATCTATAGGCAACGGACAAATCTTGCTGAATGATCTGCGTAACAGACCACTAGAAGTCTTGACGTCTGCCACTCTGACTACGCCGTCTGTCCCTGGATACGTAGCAACGATCCGACCCATTTTCCACTTGAGTGGGGGGAGGTTATCTTCCTTTAACAGGACCAAAGAATTCAGCTTCAAGGAGCCCTTACATGCTCGCCATTTCGTGCGAAGTTGGAGTTCCGATATGTATTCCTTGCTCCATCTACTCCAAAAATGTTGTCGGAGAAGCTCAATACGCTCAAATCGATTCAGAGAATTGATGGACTGGTCTCGATAATCAGGTGACGGCAGCGATGTCATAGGACGTCCAATCAAAAAGTGTCCGGGTGTGAGCGGCGTCAGATCCTCGGGGTTCGATGATAACGGCGTCAGTGGTCTGGAGTTCAAAATTGCTTCAACCTGAACCATCATGGTGTATAGCTCTTCGTAGGTAAGGTTACAAAGGCCCAGCACTCTGACTAAGTGATGCTTGGTTGATTTAACACCAGCCTCCGCAAGGCCAGCGAAATGAGGGGAATATGCAGGAATAAAGTGAAATTTAATTCCTTCCTTAGCCATTTCCTCAGATAGCGAATCGCAACTCGCCCTAAGAAACCTAGAAAGGTCATTAGATGCACCAACAAATGAGGTGCCATTATCTGAGTAGATATTTGTCGGCTTTCCTCTACGTGAGATGAACCTCTTTAATGCCATAATGAAAGTATTGCTTGTTAAATCACCGACTAATTCAAGATGAATTGATTTTGTAGAAAAACAAACGAAAATAGCTATATAAACTTTTACTAATTTACAGCCACGACCTTGTCGAACAGCTGACTGAATAGGACCTGCATAGTCCAAGCCTATATTTTCAAAAGGAAAACCTGGTAGAAGTCGCTGCTGTGGTAAATCTCCCATAATAGGACTTACAGTTTTACCTCTAAATCGGCAACAACGAACACATTGTTTACAACTCATCCTAGCTAAATTGCGACCTCGTATGGGCCAGTAGGTATCTCGTATCGACGCCAACAATAACTGGGGTCCAGCGTGAAATAATCTTTTATGCTCATAATTAAAAAGTAACTTAGAAAAATGATGGCTAGATTGAATAAGAATCGGGTGATTTTTATCATAAGGAAAATCTGAATGTTGTAATCTACCTCGAATTCGCATTATATTATTCTCGTCTAGAAAAACGTTAAACTTATTTAATTCACTTTTCTTGGGTAACGATTTATTATTAAGTAGTAATTTATAGTCTTTAAAAGATTGCCTTTGAGATAAACATATAATAAAGTTTAAAGCCCTTTCTAGTTCATGCACAGAAAGAGGACCGCGAATAGGTTGTTTTCTACATGCGTCAATAAAACGTAAAACATAGGCGACTGTTCGCTGAAGTCTTAAAAAGTTTGAAAACCGTGTAAAATTAATCAATTCATCAAATTTATTGTTATTGAATAAAACATGCAAGGTGACATCTAATTTCATTTCAGGCAAAATTTCATCATTAAAATTCATTAATTTGGAAGGCCAATAAGAAATTTCATTCATTAAAAAACTAGGACCGGACCACCAATCATCTAAACTAGGTAATAAATTAATGTCTACTCCACGAGACAAATGATCAGCAGGGTTTTGGTCAATTGGAACATGTCTCCACTCACAGCCACCAGTCTTATCTAAAATCTCGGCAACCCTGTTACGAACGAACGGCTGTAATTTATTTGGTAACATTTTTAGCCACCCTAAAACAATAGTGGAGTCAGTCCAAAAGAAAGTGCGTCGCGCGCTGACTCGTAATGCTGCTACAACCTTTTCAAAGATGCGAACACCTACAAGAGCACCGCATAGCTCAAGTCTGGGTATGGTCGTCGGCTTGAGTGGCGCAACTCTGCTTTTGGCTAACAATAAACGCACTAAAACCTGTCCCTGCTTATCAACGCTTCTTACATACAGACAAGCGCCGTAGGCGCGTTCAGACGCATCAGTAAAAATGTGAAATTCTAAAAACTCATAACAATCAATTAAAACTCGACGTGGAATATGAATTTCTTTTAATTTAGGTAAATTAATAATCATTTCATTCCAAAGCTTACTAATGTCCGGTGATAGCTGTTCATCCCAAGATAATTTTTTTAACCATAACTTCTGAAGGTATATTTTCATAACAATTACACACGGAGCCAATAATCCAAGTGGATCAAAAACTTGTGAAACAATCGAAAGCATGTCACGTTTTGTGTTATTAAAATTAACCGACTGACTTATTGGAAAACAAAGGTAATCTGACAGTGGCTGCCAACCTAGGCCTAAGGTTTTGGTTGACTCAAATCCACCAACATTCAAATCCAGTGAAGACTGGGGAAAGTCAGAACCAATTACCAATTGTATGTCATTCGACTTCCACTTTCTTAGATTCATCTGCGCTGAAGCGAGAGTTGAAGTAACTTTATGACGCAACTCTTTGACCTTATTGATGTCATCTCCTCCGGTGAGCAAGTCATCCACGTAAAAGTCGTGGAGGATGACGTCACCAATCTCCTTATCAACACACTCTAGCCCTAACTGCCGAAGACACCGGGTTGCTAGGTAAGGAGCGCTGGCCGTGCCGTAGGTCACGGTATTAAGTTGATAAGCGTGTAATGGAGTTGACGGATTATCACGCCAAATAATTTGTTGAAGATACCTATCATTTGGATGAACAACTATCTGCCGGTACATTTTCTCAACATCAGCAGCTATGATGTACTTATGTTGTCTAAAACGCAACAGGATCGATAAAAGGTCATCCTGTACCACGGGTCCAATCATCTGGATATTATTAATAGAAATACCAGTGTTGGTTAAACTACTTGCATTAAAGACCACCCTTAACTTAGTGGTGGCGCTGCTTTCGCGCAGAACTCCGTGATGCGGAATGTAAAACGCTTGATCATCAATAGTTTTACATCTAGACATATGACCTAAAGTTTCATATTCCATAATGAACTCTTTGTACATATTACAAAATTGAGTTTTAGATTTAAATCTACGTTCCAAAGAAGCAAAACAATGTTTGGCTCTTGACAAAGATTCGCCTAAATTGTCCGGGGAACATTTTAAAGGAATCCTAACACAAAATTGACCATTTTCCAAACGAGTAGTGTTTTTCATAAAATGCTCCTCGCATAGCTTCTCCTCTGGGGAATATGGAGACGAAGTACACACTTCTTCAAGTTGCCAAAACTTTGTGAGTTGTTGATCAACATTAAAATTTAATTCATCGTCACAGTCTGAACACACCTTTATAAAATTACATTTTAAAATTTTAGAAGAAATACAACTGTTAATTGGGCCGGAGACCAACCAACCCAATTTAGTCTCACAAAGAATTGGTTGCCCATCACCCAACTTAATTCGTTGAGATTCCAATAAATCCCAAAAGATGTCAGCACCCAGCAACATATCGACAGGCGCCGGTGAGTAAAAGTTGGGATCTGCGAGACAAACATCAGACGGAATTTTAATTTGTAACAAGTTAACTTGCTTACTTGGAATCTTATCGGTGATGGATGGGAGAACAAAACAATTAATATCCATGCTAAAATTGTTATTTAAAGATTTTATTGATAAAGCACACATTTTATTGATAAAAGATGACGAGTTGTTGACACCTATAATAGAATTGTTTACAGTCTTGGCAGTCAAACCTAGCTGGTGGTATAACCTCTCAGTCATGAGACATGACGTGCTGCCACTGTCAAGCACAGCACGAGCAACATACTGCTGACCATTAATACTCATGACCTTGACGAGTGCAGTGGACAATAACACGTCGCCGTGTTCTACACTCGCGGACAGCGACACACCGGTACCTATACCTATAGCAGTGGGATGAGTGGAGACAGTCGCACTGCCATTTTTATCAATAACAACACTGCTAGCAGAAGCACCACTAGCATCTGACTTCAAGGATTTATCAACGTGAACAATAGTGTTGTGTTTACGACGGCATATTTTACAACCTGGCTTTTTGCAATTGTTTGCATAATGTCCCAGATTAAAACAGTTGTAACAAACTTTGTATTTAGGTAATAACTCTAAACGAGCTTCATTGCTCAGCGATAAAAACTGAGAACAACTACTTAACTTATGATCACCGTTACACATAACACAATTCTTAGGCTTATTCGAAACACCATCATCCTGTTTACTAGAACTTTCACCTGAATTATTTTTATTAGAATCCTGTACTAACATTGACCGAACCTTGTTTGAATTTTTAACTGTGTGTGAGTGTTTAGTATTCGTAGAAGCTTCCATTTCGAACGTTTCTAATATCTCAGCACGGTTTTTAATAAAGGTTATAAATAGTTCAAACGTAACTTTAGAATTCTTGTCCAGGCGGCCCTTATACTCACCCCATTCACGATAAGTTTTGCTATCTAATTTATGTGTGACAATATGAATGAGTAAAGTATCCCAATGATTAACAGGTTCATTTAAGGATTCTAGGGCACGTATGTTTTTGTTAACAACATCAAGTAAACCCTTTAAATTAACTGAAGACTCCTTTTGAAGGGTGTCGATTTGAAATAATGCAGAAACATGATGTTGGATAAGCAGGTGTTTGTTATCAAACCGCTCGCAGAGAAGATTCCACGCTACCGAATAATTTGCAGAAGAAAACTGAATTGAGTTGATCACCACAGCAGCAGACCCTTCCAGGGATGACCTCAAATAGTGAAATTTATTTATTTCATCCATATCGTCGTTTGAGTGGATGAGACTAACAAATGTGTCGTGAAACTCTAACCAGTTAGTATAAGAACCACTGAATTTCGGCAACTGAATAGTCGGTAATTTAACAAACTTATGATTGCTAGAACGCGACATTACATCACAATTATCATTAGAATCTCCTTTCCTATTATCGTCCAACATTTGTTGAGCTTTAGATAGGGTTTTGTAATAAAGAGATTCAAACTCCTCGCGTTCCGACATCTGACCATCCAAGTCATCTGTGCTACACTCCAGCATTAATTGCACCCCATCATAATGCGTATACAACGCCTCGAGTCTAGTAAAACGTAATTGCAACTCGCTTACCTCAGTAGGGCTCAAGGAAGAAGGATTCAAAGAATTTAAATAGTTTGAGAACATTGTCACCTTTCCTTTGCAACTCGCTCGTTTCCTAACGAGATCTTTATTGTCCTTATTTAATTCCTTATCCTCTGGCATTGCGTAAGCTGGTGCAATCAACCTGGAATGTATATAAATAAAGTTATAGCAACGTTTAAATTAATGAAGCAGCCTGAAATACGTACATGATTAAAATTAACTAATTAACACTAACTTTAGAGTGAATTTACATAAATAATAATTTAGAATTTATAATAAACCATGCGTCTTGACGGTTATATTGTACTAAACTTTAATAATAACACTGCAATTGCAATGATTTCTATTGTCTACCTGTGCTAACTAATATGATTACATAACTGTCTCAATAACCGTAAAATTATTACACCGTAAAGCAAATTAATGCAGTTGCTATAAAGAACTACTCTTTAACAATGTGTAAATAACAAAACTGAACAATAATTACTGATCAGTTAATAATTGTATTACAATTTGTAACCACTCACAGAACAAAGAAAAATGACAATAGGTATTTCGTACTAACCTGGCTATTAACGGCTGACTTACACTAATTATACCTGTTAAATAGAGTGTTGGGTACACAAATTTAATAATAAATACGCCTTTTCTCAGCTATTAAGTATCCAGACCACGTAAATTCCAATAATCCTCTGAATGACGTAGCAGAATTCACCGGCCACGCCGGGCGTCGACTATAATTTTTGATGTACACCAATTCTTCAATCCCTTTATAACAATTCGCTGATCGGAGTAAATATTCTTCAAATCTCCACATCCAGGCGTCGAAGGACCATGTGCGGGGTTGATCCAGGTATAATTTCGGGAAGAGTGAAAAAATGCGTTGCTTGATTGAATGTGCAATTTTATTCTGACATAATCACAAAATGTAGGTAGGCGGTCGAGAAGCATTAAAAAATAAACCGATTGGCCATAATCCACGTAGCCTCAACATTATGATATACGAATTGCTGTAGGCGCTTGCGGGAACAAGCTGACCTTGCGTAGTACGCAGTTTCAATAGTATAGAAGGACGGCTCAAACTGTTTGTGCCCTAAATAAATATAATTAATTAACACAACACTGCACTAAGCCTGCCTCGTTAGTCGAGTAGTCACAAGCGCGACTGCTGAACATGAAGTCCTGGGTTCGATTACCGGTTCAGGCGAGGGTTATACTGTTTTTCCATAAGGAATTTCTCAGTACAAGCCACGGAGTCTGGATTTGTGCCCGGTTGATGACAATTATTGCCGCCCCCTATTACATGGGACATAAAAACTAACTGGCAAAATGTGGGTTTACTATTAGGTATACCCCTAGCCCTTCGAAGATTATAGGCGTGATGTTAAACTAACACAAAATGCTCCAAAAGTAACGATAGTATGACAAAATACGCTTTCGAGTTTCACTTTAAAAACCTAAACTGTGCCATCCACATTATTTATCAACAACACCTAAACAAATAATATTATCGTAAAAACACTCCTCTAAGCCCAACTAAACCCGTACCTTTCACAGTCCTATATATTTCGACCCGCTCCCTATGCAAAGCTTACTCTTTAAATAAATAGTGGAAAACGTGAGCAAATCTTGGACAAACACTAGTACTTGGCAAACAAAATCTGTATCGACTAGGAACGGATAGACATGAATAAAATATTCACTGTGAAAATTTGAAATTCCGTAAGCGACATTGAAGGTGCTGTTGGAATTACAACGTTTTGTTTACCACTGAATGTTGAAAACCCAACGTCACAACCAATGTCCCTTAAGCTATTTCAAGTTTCCGCCGCCAATATGTGAGAGTCTTCATTGAAACAGGTTATTGATGATAGATGTCTAGATGGTCGTGAGTCTGTATCGGTAAATAGATGGTGTTTTGTTTTTATTGTTGGTCTGTGGTGGAAAGTGGGTCATTGAATTTGCTAACTGATGCTTATTTAAATAGGGCCAATGTTTACACACTTTTATTCGGCTGCATCCGGTTAGACCGGAAGAGAATAAACTAAACAATTTTTGTAACACGCAATGGTCGCGTATCGCGCACGGTAAGACTGGCATAAATGAACATTCACACCTCCAAATTTTTTTTTAAATCTCATTATTCTCTAACTTTCAATTACAGCTCAAACCTGCCAGCTATAATAGGACATTAATAGGCCGTTTGCACAATATACTCAGGGGCAGTCGTAAACCACATCAGTGTTGCCAGCCTTCCATTATCCCGTACGTATTTATTGCTCGCTGCCCATAATTTCACCTTACTTTAACATTTACGATGTGCCGAGTTAAAATAAAGCCACACTCAATCTGGGAGCGAAATACGAAGGGATCTCAGGCACTCTCCAATATTCAATTTATTTTCTAACAACTACACTGAGTACACGTTCACTATAAGAGGACCTAAGACCACAGAGTAAAAAAGTTCTTTTAGCTTCGCAGTGAAAAAGTCAGTTGGAGAATTTTCTGTGCTGTATTTTTTTGGCTGTGGTTGGGGTTGCGGCTTGCATTACAAATGTACGCACGAATTCTCAAAGGACGTCCACTGATTGAAAAAGAAAACAGCTTCGCCGCTGTCCGATTGATTCTTTGTGCCCTCGTCGTGTATATCTTGTCTTAGATAGACCGGGAGCCCGGAGGTGAACGGAAGTCGATTTTATTTTTAATTTGTTGGAACTATTGTTTTTGTTGTAACCTGTATTTTGTTACGAGTACGTGCATTGTTTTGTAGATACGTGGTAGTCGAAGTTCAAAACAAAATGTAAGCCTTTTATGGAACCCACCAAAGATAGGACGGAAATATTTTTGGCAGTAGTTTTTCATAGTTCAATATCAGGTGACCGACATTTTTATGCACAATGTTTTAGTTAAATTCATAGGATAACTGAGATGACGACTGATACAGAAGTATGGAAGAAGAGCAAAATTTTGCACCTACCACAAATAAAAAAAAAAATAGCAGGAGCACGAAATTGTTGAATATCGTTTTTTTTTGCAAATCTATACGTACTGTAGCATAGTTACATGATGATGTAGAACTTTCTACTTCAACTTGATTAAAACTTCAAAGGTAGTGACGGCGTCATTTAAAGCCACTTACAGTCTTGATGTGCTGTGTTTAACGACCCCAGTGATGTCTATAAAGGGTCATCCCTACGCACGCCATAAAACCCCTGTTCCATCAATTAACTTTTACTACTTACATGACATGATTACCCCGATAACCCTATTTCAATTACACCGTTAAATCAGGATAACAGTGCGTGTAGGTGTTTTAAAGTCGCAAAAGCAATTAAATGTATATATTTCAGTTAGACCTTCGAAACTTCAAAACTCTCCCTCAAACCATATACATATATACGAGTATATGTATTTCAAATAGCCGGAGATCAATAGGTCAAATCCAATTTCAAAAATTATAAAGAGAATTTATTAATGCTCATTACAGACTCTCAAAGCCGTATTTTCACTGATACAAAAAGAGGTAATTCTCCGTCTCGTCCTCCTCAGAACGGCGGGTTATGTCGAATTCGTGCCGACTAAAAACCCACTGTCTCTGCTGCTATTATAAGTCGGGTGTTTAGAAGATACCTCGCGCACATCCCTGAATGGAATCGAATCAACTCCTATGCTTAGGCCCCATCACCAAGAGCGGCCGCTCTCACGATCTCACCTTCTTATAAAAATTAGCCTAAATAAGGATACTCTTTACCACTGCATTATTACCGAGGAATATTCTACTTAAAACCACTAACGAAAATAAATAAAATAGTCATGATTCATCCCGGCTCCTGGGCTGCCTCAGCGGCTCTTGCAAACAGTGTCCGTTCCAGTCCGTTCGTTCCGTACCACTTCTGCACGTCACTCGTTAGTTGTATGCAAAAATACTGAGAATCCTCCGCGACCGCCGCGTTATACTGTATGTATGTAGGTGAAAAATATTATGGCAGTTTGTTGAGGTGGGATCTAGCTTATTTCGTAGAGGTAGATTTGGAAAATACTAACGATACGGAACGGTGTCGCCTGTTGGTCAAACAATTTTTTGTTTGGTAATGCATTCTATATAGATAAGGCACTAGTGATAACTTTAAATGAAATCATCATTCTCCTGCCCGTATCCCAATTTGTGTGGGGTCTGCGCGGCATGTCTTTATCTGCCATGCTTCTCTATTTAGTCGTCATCTCAGTAGTCGCACCCTTTGTAGCCATATCATTTGCCCATTGTTGTTTTGGTGTTTTGGCCATCCTCATTTTTTCGACTATATTCTCCATACATTTTGATATTTTTTTAAAGTCTTTTCAATATACTGAAAACATACACGGTTACGGAAGTCATAATTTCCCCAAAACATCTAAATAGTTCATTTGAGTGCTTAAAATGAACAGTTTTCAACACGAAAATTCTGTCTAATAATGATTTATTAGACAGAATTTTCGTATAAATTTCGTCATAACTGACTAATATAATTAAAACAGTGAACATTAAACAGAGCTCAACATTTGAAAAGCTCAGTAAACACAACATTAAATTATCGTCAACTATACTGAAAACTAATAATATCTATGTTAATATCACTACTACTAACACACGCAACCGTTTCAAATTCCAACAAAGTAAATAAAGTTTAATGAAAAGTCGACACGACTGTATCCCCTGACAGTTTCTAGTCATTCACTCATTCACTCGGTAATAGGTTTCGTTTCAACGAATCACGAGCCATCGCAATTTAAATCATTCCTCATTTGTTGACCAATATTCATATGAACGACTTGGTGAAATGTTTGTTGAAATTGCCTGTTAGTTACCAATTGGTTGCAGGTGTAATTACGCTAGCTTTGAGAATTAAACTGTTTTGAATTTAGTCTATTATTTGTTGTAATACATAAGCATTGGTTAAAATATTTTCACCAATACATAATTACATATTGGTTCAAAAATTCGTTGTTGTTGAGCAATTTTAATACTTTATTTATTGGTTTTGCTTTTGTTTAGGTTTCCGTTAGCTTTTTTTCCGTATAAATAAAACACCCATTACCTACATTCTAAACTCAAAAGCCTCTTTTTTGCTCTGTCAATCACTGCGTGTTCCTTACTTGCACGAGTCAGGTCATCTGCTCTACAGATACAGCCATCAAAACATTATTATTATTGCCAAAACGCTTGGTTATGCCTGCGGAGTCGTACGCAAACAATATCTATTTCAATATTCTTTAAGTTGCATGTATAGGCAAGTATAACTGTATAGTTTTCTCCTACATACGGTCATGCATGCGGGCCTGTACGGTCTGACAATATAGGTAAAACTCCAAGATCTATCGTCTATGGTGGGCTTTATGTAGGTATTTTGTTTTACGAAACTCATTTGTTGCCAATTATCGACTTCAAGTGTCTATTTTACAGAAGTTGTCTCAATCTTTCTGACTCCTTGATATCATGGTAATAAACCAACATTGTCCACGTATCTCAGTGAGAAAGCGACCCTCACTAACGTGGGGCTCTGTGCAATGAAGACTAATGTTCTTGGTATTGAGGGCCTTTCGATCGAGAGCTCAGGCCAGGCCGGAGACGAGCAACACCGTCTTTGGTACGTCTTTGGAGCATTTATCTTGACATTGTGCTGCTAAGATGGCGTTTGGTTCACTTTGATTGTTGCGACAAACATCTGATTTTGGTAACAATTTATTGTTTTGCATAAAACTAGCAGTTTTTGTAAACTTCACTCTTGCTGAATCTGGTCATTAGTCATATACACAGACCGGAAAATCTATTTTCCCGTGAGGGTAGGCAAAAACTATAGAATACTACCTGTTACTATCTAAACATACTCTCCGTGCTCGTCCACGCATCTGGATTTATCAGCGTGAACGAAACAAAATTAGTATATTGTTAACAACTTCAAAAGATTTACTAAAATTATCTAAAAATATAAGAGAATTTAACTGATGATAGATTTGGATCGTTTTATTGGTTCATTCAAATAAAAACTTTTCGTAACCAATCAAAATGTTCGTACCTGTCCAAGTCAAACCATGACGAAAAGATTTAACTTGATCCCGGAACGAGAGGACTTATTCACAAAACACTTACCAAAGTACACATACAACAGCAGATCAGTATAATCTTGGATAATCAGCAAAAATAATACGAAATTAATCTGAACATGTTGTTCTGAAAGCTTCCCTGTTATGGTTAGCGCACCGCGTGAGTAAAACGCGTAAGAGTTTCATTCCAGGCAGATTTGGAAATAAAAGAAAAACAGAATATAATATTATCAGATTTTATCCTCGTAAAGTCGTAACGTTTGACTGAGGGAAATGTTTCTGCTCGTGTAGAGAGGAAATTGGTTGAGAACTCTCCGGTATGAAGTTATTTCGAACTGTAAAGGACTATTTATTATTTTAACCCTTTCTATTAATTTAATGTGTTTCAGCTCAAACGTTTGTAAAAGCTTTGTAAACAGACGAGAACCCGTTTGCGTTCTAGAAAACATCAAGTAACATGGTGGCTGTCAGATGGCTGGGGATGCTAGATGGATCCCACTGGTAGTTAGCCTGCGCTAGCTTAAGATTGAGATGATAGGAAACAAAGAAGGCGTATAGCCTGCAGTGAGGCAACAGACGTTGATAAAACGAAATCAAGTTCTAGTTCCATAATATATTCAGTAAGAGAACATAAATAAGATAATATATAGTCCTCTTTATCATTGAATGAAGCTGGATTAACGTCATCTGCCTAACCTTTCCCTTGGGGTAGACTTCTAGTCTAACCGGATGTAACTGAATACCAGTATTTTACCTCGAGCAACTGCCTATCCGACTTCCACAACTTAGTTAATACTGGGTAATACGAAATTCCTTGGTAAGACAGGTTGTCAGACTTGCGAGCCACTGACTACTTGTAACAACTGTCAAAGATCTACAAATGACAGTCAGGAATAACGACTTCTTTCCGAAGCACGGAGGTAACTTGGTATGTGATGGGTGGTCACCCATCCATGGACCAACCTACGCAAGCGCGGCTTAACCAGAAGATCAATCCGAGTGGCTGTGCAGGGATTATTATTTTACCACGAGCTCCACCCAGATTACATTATAGATGAAATTTGAAAATTCATAAATATTTTCACGGACGTTTTGTCCCACGCGACATCTTTGCCTTTCCAGTTACACTAACGTGACCCAAATTCAGATGAAAATATGAATTCAGTGCAAAAACATATTGGAATTAAATTCCACACGAAAGGCATAGCATAAATGTCAGTCAGTATAAAAAGTGTTTGTCGTTCCGGGGTCATTAGTAAATACAGGGTATTGGATTTTAGACTAAAACGAATTGTGTATCTGGAAATTAAAACATGTTTTTGGTAAGGTATGATATTTAATTTTTGTTTTGAAAAGTGCATGCGAAGCCTTCGTTTTGAGATTATGCATAAGTTTGGGACAAATTAGACATAAGTGTCGAAATGTCGGTTTACTAGGTATGTGTAGATGATAACCTCTGCCTAACCCTTTGGGGAGCACAGGCGCTGTATCAAATTTTACACAAAACATTAAAAATTCAACAGTTGACTTTAAAAACCAATAAAATGGAATTCCTAAAAAAAATGACAAGAGCAAGCCAATCATACTAAAACACTCCTCCGAAATTCCCATCATGTGACAACGCCAATCCCCTAACTCGAAATCCTCACAACATTACCACCAGTGAATAGATCTCCAAATTAACAGGCTAAGGAAGAAGCACGAAACAAGGGGAAGAAAAGAAAACAAAAAAAAAATGTAAACGTTTCATTGAAATACATAAAGGCCCACATCAAAATTCACTTTGCTCGCGGAGAAGCGCAATAAAAGTCGTGGAGCGGGAACTGACGCGCGCTGAGCCTGTGATAAATAAAATAAATGCCCGTCAATCTGATCAGGGAGATCTTCACCAAGACCCCAGGATCGATACTACACCCTGTACCGACACCATTGCTGGTTATACACTAAATTACAATAGCAACGTCGAAGAAGATCAGCAGTGGAACGAAGAAGCATGTTTTGCTGCAGCTATTGTCAGTTGTGTTGGTGATTTTTAAGATGGGACGGCTTCAAGGGTTCTGAAGCAGTATCTTGGGGATCCTGAGTAAGCTATTGTTGTACTAGAGTTTGTAAACGATATTTGTTCGCAGACTAATGCAAACAATGTGATAAAGTTGGAGTTGTTTGAGAGATCAAAAGATTTAAAATTTATTCTTGGCAATGAAAGTTGTGAAAAGTTTTTAAATAATTCATCAGAGTAATGAAATAAGACTTATGATAGCGTACTTTATGTTGTTTGTTTAGTCGTAGTTTATTATTTCTGTTTTGCTTTTGTGCTGACGTGTTTTTTTTTCGTGAAATAAATTACGAGCACAGAGCTAAGTTACTAGTCTCGTTAATAACAAGACGTTTAATTATATTACGGAATATGTTTGTTCTATTTGAAA
Organism: Standfussiana lucernea; assembly: GCA_964057025.1. Classification (NCBI taxonomy): domain Eukaryota; kingdom Metazoa; phylum Arthropoda; class Insecta; order Lepidoptera; family Noctuidae; genus Standfussiana; species Standfussiana lucernea. Next base: position 753,428 of record OZ059802.1, on the reverse strand, counting down.
ACCATTTCGTTAAAATGGACCATGAAAAATCAAAATGAATGTTTTTCTATAGGTTGTAAGAACCATCTCCACAAACCATTCGTTTTTTGTGTGACTAAAATTGGTAACGTTTTATTTATCAAAATGGTTCTTCAAAATAATACATCGAAGAAGCATGTTCCAACTCTTCAGTATTATTAAATTGTATAGCTGCCTGCCTACTCTTACAGAAACATCGATCGCTCCAAACTTTATGTTGAGAAAGCCAGAAGTTCTATCACAACCAAAGATAAATCGACAAACTTGTAATATACTTCAATATTTACATGTCAAATATAAAGACTTTCAACAAAATTTCAATCCGTGTAAGATATTGTACATCAAATTTAAACAAACACCAATTCGGGCCATGAATAATACATAGAGGAGGTCCGTCGATCCTTTCACTGCCTATCGATATACGCAGGCTGGCAACTGCTAACTTAGCTGCTGCACTTGAAGGAAACCTTAAGCCTTTGACTTAGAGTTGAAAATTGAAAATTTTGGATGCAGCATTACCGAGTTCACATTTTCAAAGGCAACTTTCTTGCTGCACTCATACTAGATCTTATGCCTTTAAGTTAAGATTGAAGGCAATGGTTTACATACGCATAGCTATCGTGGTTCATATTTTCCCTAAGGACTACTTCAGTGTTAGGTTTATGATAATTTTTAGACCTCATCCGGTTATTATTGCTGGCTATTAAATTCCCGACTGAGATGTTTCTATAAAGATCTTTTTGCTTTCACTTTGAGATCAATTTCAATAAAAAATGAGTGTGGATTATTCTGTGGGAGATTTCTTTTCTAATTTTCAACATAGATTGGATGTATTATAATCGGAGTTGATTCTTAATTGGTGCTCTACTGAAACTTGGTTGTCAAATGTTCGGTTCCACGGTTCTCACTAGCTTGATGTTGCTCAGGGTTCCCGCCCATTGCTCGGCGTGCCACCTGAGCAATATTGCCTTAAGTGGTGCGGTCATCGCGTGACCGCCCGTCGTAATTGCCCGACAGACAACGCTATAACGTCCTGCTGCCGACAGGCAATTTTACTGCACCTATGTTTGATTGTTTTTAGTTCCTAAATTACCGTGATTTGACCGCATGCCAGGAATGTGTCGTAGTTATTCTAGAGGCGAAGTTATGTCACCGGATGTGTTTGTCGCATTTTGTTAAGTTAATGGACAACTTACCGAAATATCTTTTGAGCTTGTTTTCAGTAATTCAGTGTTACAAATCTGTTGCACCAATTACATATTTCCTTGTTAATATCTAATTGAAATGTAACTTTTAATTGGGTATAAGGAGAACATCCAACAAATATTAAGAAGTGTATCTTTCGACACAAGATCAATTTTATTTACCCGTTTGACTTTGTTGTAGTTCAAAATCATTGCAATTAGATTCAAAATTATTACGTTTATGCAGATAGAAATAATTCAGCCTGTAATATGATACTGCTCATACATAGGCATCCTCTGAGTTTGGTGGCGGATTTCATACAGATTTTTAAATGTAATATAATATAAATATATAAAACTTTATTGCATTTTTAAAGCTGCTAGGAATCCAAATCCTCTCTTGTAAAAACCAGTTTCACAAGCCAAAAACGAACCTATTAAAGTCCCCTGATATTGCAGCAAAACATAATCCCAGCAATAAAGGGGAAACGTGTTTAGTAGTTCAAAAGATGAGATTCTGTTTGATAGCGCCAGGGTAGCGTGTTTGGTGCCCATTGTTCAACTGATAACTATCTCACACTAAGTAGTTCAGTTGCTAGTCTAACTTTGTCTGGGTCTGTCTTTTAACGTTTAGAAGTATTGCTGGGGCTCGTAATTTCTTCGTTCGTGTTGTTGGCTGCAACTTGGAATATTCCGTCTTCTTTTATAGATTAAATAGGTCACCTGATTTTATAATGATAAAATTTTACCGTCATTTATGCACTGTAGGTATCACGAAACAAATATACAGTGATAGCCAGATTTCTATTATCTATGTAAAAATTATGGCTATATTTGCACACAGTGAAGGAAGGCAAAAGAAAAGGCTGTATAGGTTGCTAAACACGAAGGTCATTTTAGATTCTTAAATAACACATTAGTGCACAGTACTTACAGTATAGTAGTAAGTAACAAGTAGTAAAATATAAAAATAATAATTTTGTACTGAAAACAAACTGCCTTCAAAATAATTACACTACAGCCCACTAAAAAGATAACACCAACAAAAAATCACCAACTATTTCCAACACTCGCCAACTCACAGGATGCACTCAGCAGTTCTGCAGTAATGAGCAGAGATAAGACGTGCTGATAACATCAGCAGCGAACGAAGCTCTGACGGGGACTAAACTGTGGAGGTTTGGGTAAATAGCTAGATGGTGGTAGTCACGTAATGATTATTTACTCACGTGATAGTCAAACGTATTATAACTACACCAAGTCGTGCTCCAGGCGAACTGCCATGAGTGATTCCCTATTTCCTAACCTCTTCAGCGGGTGAATTCCCGAAAATCATACCTTATTTACGTTTTTTAAGAAACTCTGGAGCAAAATTTCACACATCTAGATGTAGAAGTTTGGGTTGTGGTATGTCAGTTTTCTTTTTTCAGTTTTTTTAAGTACCTATGCAGATTAATTTCGCCAAGCATTCAGAAATAACTTGTTTATAGGCAAGGTGCCATAGAAGCAAAGCTATATGCACACATCGACACACTCAATTTAGTTAGACACGGTGTAACGTACACACTACCAAACATTTCCAGGAAACCCGACTCACCGCCATGTTCTCACCTGCGAAAGGTATTGATTTCTAATAAGGAAGGTTTGCGAGCACGCCTACTTATCGGAAATGTCTCATTAACCTCCAAGATCGAGTCACTTTAATGTCGACAAGGCTTCCAATACTCGTAAAAAGATAATATTTAAGATGTTACTTATAATAAACTAGTAAATTCGTTGAGAAGCCTACTACTATGACGACTCATCAGCAGTCTAGCTTTTTCCCAACTATCCAGTCTGGCCGAATGCCGGTGAATAGCAGTATTTTACATGGAGCGACTGCCTATCTGACTTCCAAATACATGATACAAAACCCCTTGGTAAGACTGGTCCTTTCAGACTTTTGGGCCACTGACTTGTAACGACTGTCAAAGATTTATAACTGACAGCCGGAACGTGCTTTCCGGGGAAACCCGGTATTAATTGATGGCCACCCATCAACGGACAGACCTCGAAAAGTTCAGCTTATCCTTGCAGCTATTATTATTTAGCCACGAGTTACTTACTCCGCTACTTTGATAGACAAAATTTTCATGATTATATTACACCGACGGGCTCTCTTGAGAACCTCAGTCAAAAACGAGACTTTATATTAACTAAAACTGGTTGGTTAGAGCACATAGTCACGTTTCTGACATGTACCTATTGTGGTAACAGTGACAAATTGCGGCGAAACACTAAAGCAGGTTTGCTTTATCTATTTCAAACCAAGTTTAATTAAAAGCTACTAAGTCTACCATTCCCACAGCTGGGACACGGGTCACCTCTCTAATAGTGGCAGTGTGCCATAATATACCACAAGGACACACTTTGGGTTGAAGGATACCATACTCTGTGGTAATGCCACATGATAATATTTTCTGTTGCCGTTTAATCGTTTGGAACCATTTTTTTTCACATATCATAAGCATGAAATATTTCATTATGACACAGCTAATTTAGAACCGTATGCACGATTCCTTGAACGCCCAACGTTTAGGTAAATAATTGAATAGGAGCTCCTCGTATGAATGCGAGTCGCTCAACGACCCTCGGGTTAATTTGTGGGAGGAGAGCTCAACGACTAAACTCTGAGGGTTTCCTCGTGAGTTGCGGGGAAGTGGAAAATCTTCAGAGTTCTATAAAAGAAAAACGACAAAACTAGATTGTCAATATATTATAATCTAAAAAAATAAAGAACCATTGTGTTGTTCTCCACATCTGATTCAGAACTTGAAGAAATGCTCCAAGATCTGAGCTCAGCAAGTCTTGAGGTTGGACTTTCAATGAACAGATCCAAAACTCAGGTCATGACTAATAGCACGAAACGACCCTATGTTTCGTGCTATTCGTACGAGGTAGACGGGCATGTGCTGCAAAATGTCGATGAGTATACATATTTGGGCCAGATAGTGTGTTTTAAAAATAGGCAAAACAAGGCAGTTAAAAAAGAAGAGTCCAAAATGCTTGGAAGACATTCTGGGCCCTAAACGAACATATGAAGGGAAGTCTTCCAAGGGTACTAAAAAGAAAACTCATCGACATGTGCATCCTACCCGTCCTAACCTACGGTGCGCAAAGCTGGTCACTTATTGAACAACAGAAGTCCAAACTGAAGATTTGCCAGCGGGCAATGGAGCGCAGCAGGTGTGAAGCGTACAGATCGCGTTAGAAAAACCGCCCTGCGTCCCATAACTCAGGTTGCGGATGTCGGAAAAAAAACAGCCAAGCTAAAGTGGGAGTGGGCTGGCCACGTAGCGCGAATGCACCCGGAGAGGTGGGCGAAGATCGTCACTCACTGGACACCTGACGGAGGAAATCGCCGTCGAGGTAGACCGCGGCGAAGGTGGTGTGGCGATCTGATCTTGTTTGCGGGGCGAACATGGCCAGATATCGCACAAGACAGAGACGTTTGGTAGGAGAAAGGGGAGGCCTTTGCCCAGCAGTGGGACACAAGAGAGGCTAACAAAAAAAAACGTTATTATTACACCTTTGCCTTACCCTTCTGGGATGAGAGGCGATGTCAAATCAAATCAAATTAATTTTTCGGACAACATGAATCCAAGGTGTTAGTGGATACTTATAACTAATGTTAGTAATAATTAGTTAATTTAACTATTTACAGTTTCTAATTTTATTTCATTTTGCGTGCATGATAAACAACTAATCTTAAAGATTCATCATCACCCACACAAAATGTTTCAAAATAGGAGAGTAAAAATTTTCAAGAGTAAAAGTTTACAGAATGCTGTTATAACTGACCCGCAGTCTTGTCACGAGAAAATTGTGCTTACAAATTTTTTACAAACATTACATATTGTTTTCATGAAGACCTACAAAAAACAGGTTTGACTAATCACGAATCAGTGTAACACAAAAAAAAAACAACTATAAACTCTCAGGTAGCCAGAACATAACATCCACAAAAATCTTCAACCAACATTGTTCACTAACTACCCTCTCCCTGTTCACCGGGCGGTGCTCAATCCCTAACTTCGGAATACCATTGAATAATTCCCATCAGCAAGAGAGTACTGCCAACATTACGCTTCATATTTTTCTGCGGTTGGCCCGCCTGCCCGCTGCTTGTTAGTATGAAGCCTGCATAAGTTCATTGTTGAGAAAAGTTGTACAGAATACGTGAAATGTTTTCTGTATTTGCTGTGTACGAGTATGCAAAGCATTAAAATTATGAAGAGAGATGGAAATACATCGAGCAGGGAAGAATGGAGAGTTTTGTCCTAATCTAATAAACAAACAAATTGAGAACCTTAAATCAATCATTTGACGCGGACACCAGACACTGACAGAAACTATAGTAACTTATAGTTTCCGACCGAAGCTCGATTTCTAATAACCCTAAGATTAAGATTTGTAATAACTTGTCAAAAACAAAAGCACTTCGAGATGTGTGAACCCCGCGCCCCGCGCGTTGCCTCTTCCATCGCACACTCATACTCGCAATTGTTCAGTGCAATTTCGGAGCTTGCTGGATACCTTCAGCTTCAGCCAAAACTTCGGCCCATTTTGGCAGAAGGTGGCCCAAGCCGTAACTTCGGTCGGATACTAGTTAATTATCTGTCAAAGTTCGCTGTCTGGAGTCCTCAATGTGTCCGTAATGGTTTGACCGAAAATGTTAACCGGTAAGACTGGAAGCCGACCCTAACATAGTTGGGAAAAGGCTAGGCAGATGATAATTTGCGTTTTTACTATAAAGCGGTACTAAATTGCTTCTAACATACAATTTGTACCTTTAATTAACTAGCAGTTCTTTGAACATCCTTCATATCCACATGACAGCAGTTAACATGCAAAATAGCCAAAATTCAACTTAACTGCGTCGCACAGGACATACAGGACAGGTTGGTAAAGCTAAAAGTTAATAATAGTCCTTTGTTTGTGCGAACTATAAACCGTTACAGTCTGTGATTGTTTGTTTAACGACTATAAAATCACATGGGATTAGTCTGTGGTTGCTTTTGGCAAGTGTTTGAGCATATTTTTGTGCGGCCTCTGAGGGGGAAGGTCCTTCAAGTGGTGTCAGTTCGCGGAATGTCTATCATCGATAAAATGGCCCGTGTATGTAGATTAGTATGATATGAGAATAAGCTAGTGTAAATAGGATTGAAATTAATAAAGCTTTATGAACTTGCTATAATTATGATCTAAGTTTTATGATTCAACTTTTTATAATTTGTAAGTCATCGTTATTGGTGATTGTGCCACCATTATGCCCGTGATTAACTGCAACTTTTCAATATTTGATACTCCTATTAATGGTATAAAATATTACATAACATTCTCAACCTATTAATTTCTTTGTTCTAAAATTCTTTTAACAGAAATTACTTAAAATACTAACTAAGTTTCGTTTGCATTATTTAGACGGAACGCACAAAAAATTCACGTCACTTCTGTACCCACACTCCCCATAATCTGTGGCCACTTAAAGCTATGTCCACACGCGCCGACGTCACGAGTCGCGAGCAAACACCGCGGCCGCCGCAGCGCTATTACATACATTTATACGTGTGCAGCGATCCTAACGGACACTGTCACCGCAAATCAGTGCGCTATGGACGTAACGCGATTTTTGTGGGCGTCGTGTGTGGCCCGCCTATCGGATACTACCTCCAATTTGTAGTTGGAAACAGGGATTTTTATTTTGGTGTTGGAGGAATGAAAATGTATGTGTATTACAATGTTGTGTTCCTACGAAACTAGCTTTTTCTTGTTATTGGTTAATGTGGAACTGTCGACAGTTAAGCACATTAGTTAACTACTGAGCTGCGAGCCAAAATAGCGACTATGTGGAACTTTGACACAGCATGAAGCGTTGCAGCCAGCCCTCGTAAAAAAAGGCACATTATTCCTGAATCATAGAACTCGAAGTCATGGTGAGAAGCGTTTGCCCAGAGTGGGATGTCATACTACATGCGCTAAGCATTATTACATGCTGAATTGTTTTAAATTATCAACAAGAGAGCCAAACGACATTTCAATTATGTTTATACGTACTTTTATTGAAAAAAAACTGTGTGTGCCATTGCGTTCAGTTCAGCAGTCGTTTAAATTCCTATTGCCTGAATGTTTTATTTTCAAGTAGGGTATTCCAACAACATACACAACGAAGTTTTTTAGTCTTTCAAATTATTTGCTATCAATGTCTCGCCTCTCTTTACAAAACATCTATGTTACATCTTATATAAATTGGTATTAAATGCATGTACCATGCATTTAATGGCAAAGAAATTATTGATTTTCTTCAAGGTAACTCTCAAACCAACTTCGTTTACCATTTACTGTGCCATATTCCATAACGTATCTATTTTAGTTCAGAAACTGACGTAACCAGCTCAATATATATCCCATCATACAAAATATAAAACTGTGTGTACACTCGGTTGGTTCGCACATAAATCGCGGCAATCTGAAGTGTGCCGTACAAAGCGCGCGATGAGTAATGTGCCGAGCGCCTTATCGAGCCACCGCGAGCTTCAAGTAACGACTGCAATTAATACACGCGTGAAAAATAGGAAAATTATAATCTTATAAGTGTAGGTACCTAGTAGGTAAAAAACAGTGTGTTTTTTGACCTTTGATCCGTACTGGAACTTTGGCCAGCTTTGTAAAGTCAGGGAAAGTCGTTAATAAGAACAATTATGAATAATGTATAAAAAATAAGTAGGTATTATATTATAACAGTGCACATATAGGCGCGGTAGTATTAAATATTTCTCATACAGTGGTATAATTAGTGCTTATAATTATAGAATAATTAAAATATATTTAACTGCTACAAGTAGTGATAATGAGGAATTCACATGTTTGGTAGCGACCTGCCCAATCTAGGTTTATTAAAACCTGTGTTCCAGGCCATCATCTGTTTTTCAGGCATTAGCAATTTGACTACCATTTAAATTGTCTGTATAATTAAATCAAAACTGTCAATCTATGGCAGCCATGGTAGCAATGTGCAATGGTAAGAACACGGTAAATCAATGTAATGTCCTCTAGTGTAATTAAGACTATTTTAAAAGTTTTTCAAAACTTATTAAACATTATACGTATTAATGTTTAAAATTGCATTAATAAGTAACTAAAAAAATATTGTGTCTTCGCCCAGGTAAAGGAGATTAAATAATACTTTAGGAGTGGAAGCACCTATGAATATAAATAGCTTTTAGTACGGGAGCAACTCTAAATTCTTGATATAAGGCTGTTTCATAAAGTTCGGTTTAATAAAGACTGATATTCCCATCAAAGAAGTTCTTTTTTTCTAGAACTTTTCTTCAATACGAATATGTAAATGATACCCTATTTCTGCCACGTATATGGCACAGGAGACTGCCTCGTGGATTTAGTGGTCAAAAGCGCGACTGTTGAGCATGCTGTCCAGGGTTTGATTCCCAGGTCGGACATAGTGTTATTGGGTTTTTCCATCAGGATTTTTTTAGTGGCAGCCACGGAGTCTGGAATTGTGCCCGGTTGATGGCACTAGGCTCGCCCCCTAGAACATGGGACTTAAACGTGCGAAATGTGGGTGTAGGTACTATTACGTACGCCTCTGTTATGTGTGTAGTTGTGTTATGTTATATGGCAAAGGAGGTCTGTTCACCTTTTAAACACCAGGAACTGTTGCCAACCAAATATTTCATCAATTCAGTCCATTTGTGAAATAAATAATAATAATAAATCAATTTCCAAATCGGCGTGGTGGCATCATTAGTGACTGCCATTGTTTCAAACAGTGCTGTGTTTGAAGCAATGTGAGAGTGAGGCATCATCACATTGTCATGTTAATACTCCCGTCGAATATTTTGATCGTAATTTTAATTTAACCAATTGCCATAGCGTTGCATGGATCTATGTGTCGAAATATCATCAGTTTTCATGAACCTTTTACATTTTGCGGAAATAATGAGCCACGATGCAAGTAGGTATATCATCTAGGTATGCTGATTCAACTAAAGTGAACCATTTAACCATGCTTTTTATAGTGTTTACGTTGAACAATTTCCAATTAATAAATTACAATAATATCATTATCAGTAACAGCCCGTTCACACGAGGACGATTTGTTTTTTGACGGCGGCTATGCTTTTTAAGTGCCCGTGTTCACACGCATCATGATACGTGAATTTTTTGTCACGGATTCGCTGATGCGCTCGCTCCCAAAAAATCACGGAACTAATGTGAACACCAATTCGTTTTTTTTTCCGGATCGTGATAAAACACGATTCCGTATGCAATGTGAACGTCCATCCGTCATGAGCATGACGTATCGTGTTTTATGACGGATCGTCAATGACGGAAGCTGTGTGAATGAGCGACACGATGCCGTGTGATGAGTGACATTACATTTCACCTGTGACTTCTACAATTTACTTTTCTTCGTCAAGTATTATGTTGATTGTTTATTTGTTGTGAACTGACGAAATCCTGATGTTACATCCATTTGAATTAAGAACACTTTTCTGCTTTATTTTTTTCTTTTTCTATTTAAATACCCAGTAAAATCAAAGACATCAATATTATTTATGGAAGTCAATTAAAACGAGATACGTGTTCGAAATATACAAATCCAAAATAACGTCCACAAAAGGTTGAAAGTCAAATAACTTTGTTAGTATTTGCCGTTCGTTCAACGAACACGGCGCGGTATATAATTGACTCCAAAACCCGATTTGATCTTTTGGGAAAATTGGTTTTCCATAAAGAAGGCGCTATCTGACCTGTTAATATCGGCTAAGGAAATTATTTTGGGACTTAATGAAATACAGTGTAATGTACGAGTGCTGGTGCTTAGCGCTGATGAGCTTGACTTCAATAGAGGTATACAGTAGGAAGTGTGTCAGTTCGATGGAATTTCTTTTACATAAGAATCAACTTGATTATGTATAATGGATTGTGTGCGTGGCGTGAGGCCATAGATATGAACAACTTTACCAGTTGATGCTGCTGTACAGGATAAAGGATATATTTAAAGTTTTATTTGCTCAACGAGAAAATGACTCAAATAAGTTCAGATTTCACATAATCATGTATTGCTCAAAGTATTTCACAAAAACACTTCGTTGCAACTAAAATTATAAATACGTTGCTAAGACATAAATAAGCTTTTCTGTTGACGAGAACAAACTGCCATCTAGATCATTTTACTATGCAAATGTTTATCATAGCTTATCTTCTACTTACCTTATTCCTTGGAGAAACACCTGAGACATATAACTCCAAACTAGTCTAATTTTATCAGCAGATATCCAAAGTTAGTCTCAAAATATGAATAATAAAATCTAAATTATAAAGTAAGGAGCCAACACGAGCTATTTCGCAATCAACTCAAACACTAATTTAAATGGAAACTTATTAAAAACCGTCTGTTACAAAAGTTCAAAAACACTCCTTATTCATTAACTGTTGAACAACAAAATAGTTTTAAAACAGTTTTTCAGAACGAGCACATTTTACTGGAACTCTTTTATGCTTAAAGTCAAAAAGTCAGAGAAAAGTAGAGGGCGATGGGATGTTTATTTTATATCTCAATTAATTAGCGTGGCTCGGAGCGAGTTTAATCCCGTATTCATGACGCAGACTTAATAAGTGAGTTGATTCAAATTGCAAAACTGCTAACTCAACAGGCGACTGTGTCGGACGGTGTGCGATGCCGCGGCAACACTGCAACGCTACTTTTTTGTGGAACGATTTCAAATATTATTTATTCCCTAGTGTTTAAGAAAAATGCATTTGGCTTTTATTGAATTCGTTTTTAGTCATCGTAATTAACTGGATCTACGTGATTATGACGTAAAGTTTCTTCTCTATTAAATTCAAAATACTGAAATCAACAAGTCTTGCTGAGGGGAGTTGAATACCTGATAACAAAACAAATAAAATACAGACATATAGTACAGTGTGGTGCCGATGTCATATCGCACACCGCAAAGGATGTTGAAGGTAAAACAAACTAGTAGCATCGTCCTCTACTTTTTGCTAACAAAGGCTCACAGAGCGGGCTTAATTTCCAAATTTGCGACATATTTGTATGTATGATAGTGTTTGTATTCTGTGCACGACGTATTTTGGTTTTGTGAATTCAATCCCTGTGCGGAGGTGCAAATGACTGTTTTGTCCTCAAATTCAGGTCATGTCAGAAACAGAGAAAACCTGCTGCTCGTAGCTGCTGAAGTTGTGATATTTCTCTAACTACGTGTTTACCATTTGGATGGAATTCAGTTGGTTAAGTTTTAAAACATGCTCAGAGACATTCACAGCGAACAGTTTCACAAAGAGGTTTGGAGGATGAAACTACACAGTGAAACCTATTGGCCGAAGATTGCAAAGATTGATTGACAATGTATCTATAATTTTCTAAATTGCTTTAATATTTTCGCCAACTTTCCAAGAAAATGTCAACAAAAATCTACTTAAACACGTCTCAAATTCAAATTCAGGAATACCCAAAAATGTAAAGAGGCCTAAACAAAATTGTCTCTAACCTAATAGTGTGGACCTCCTTCGGAACCGCGGCGATGCGTGACGACACCGAATTGTGCGCACCTTCCGTTAAATTTGCTCCGACAATAAGGCCCAGGGAATCGACCCTACGAACACCGTATGATATTATCCCGGAGTGACCACGGGCCCCTCAATCTAACAAACATTGGCACAAGACAAGAGAGGACCGAGATTTATTGGGGTTGTGTATGACCAGTGTTTTAGATTCTTCTTTCGCATAACTAATGTTGAAATCTCGAATGAAGTTGACAAAAGAAGCAAGGTTAATCATAAAGACAAAAATTTCAAAAAACAAAAACACGCTAATTAAATTCAAGAATGCTTTAAGAAATCCACAAGAATGAGTGATGAGCATAAAACGTAGAACTGACAGAGTCTGCCCGACATCATGTGTTAAATTGGAAACCGTCCGCCGGCAGTTCATTTTTTGCAGTCCCGTGCTCTATAATAAAGTAAATAAAGTTCTTACTATTTATCCATGTACTCTCCGGGATTGCAAAATTATTATTGAAAAATGGCTTCATACTCTCACATACGAAGAATTGGAATATTTAGTCAAACCCTAAATAATTTACTTCCGCAGACATGCACATCAAATACACGTAGCGTAGAGTGTGCTCGGAGGGTGGTTCCACAAGCCCACTCTACACTTACACCCCACAGACATGCACTACACTCACATACAACACTCCCACATGCACAACATTTGAGCACTTACCTATTTTAATCTTTAGTATTATATATGTAGGATCAGGAGTGCCGAGAGGTATATCGTCAGGGTTTGGAGTCCCCATTATATTGGGATAAACAAGACTGTATAAACAATTACAGAGTTTTATTATAACAGGTACTAATGACACACAATAAACAATACAAAAATGATAAATAGTACAAAGATAAAGCAAGTAAAATTAATAATACTTGTTAGGCGAACAGACTTTTAAGGTCACAGTTCGTACAGTGGCCAAGCCACCCATTACATAGGTTATTGCTCGCTTACAGCAAGTTAACAACTATGTAAATAATATACAGCAACGCTGTACCAGATAAACCGACAGTTTTGTCGGGAGCAGGGGAGCTCTGTAATGAGTCGAATCCGAAGACCGACTGACGAGCTTACGAGTGCACGCTCTTTTATAAGACGATGCCCCACTTTGCAATCCCTCCACGACAACTCTGTCCGATGACGCATCTACAACGTCACGTGTTTACTTGATACAAAAATGTGCTAAATCTAATAAGACTTACATTATAAAGTAATCAAATAATACAATAATAATTGTTTTAACAAAATAAATAGTGAATTCACAAAGTAAATCATTTTAAAATCAAAGGAACATATCATCGATTGTTTTGAACAAAACTAACGGTCACACTTATCGAAATAAGTTGCCAAAAACCAATTAGTGCGTACACTAAGTACTTAGTAAATTATGTTTCGATTTATTAGACAATTAATAGCAAAAATCACTTAGATTAATAATAAGAAAATAGACTCGTAACAAAATTTGGTGACTACCCACAATTGCAATTGACAACCAACTCCGACACGGCCAGAACTGACGGTCTACACGACCTCGTGTGATCCTGAAAAAGACAATCTCTTGTGAGTATCGATCGGCCTTTCTGACAAACAAAAGCCTTAACAAAAGGTACATTGAAAAGAAAAATCCTGAGTTAGTCAAATAAAATTATTATCAATTAGCAGTTGCATCGCAACCATCCAAAATTACCATACTGTTACTGACAACACATAGCTCAACTAAAGTAGAGACATAGTCTCCCAGCCGAAATCACACCATGGGATTCGACAAGTAATTTGGAGTCGAATAGACAACCCGCATAGGCGTCAACATAGACAACCCGCATAAGCGTCAAGTTCAACGTCCAAATCCAGGAGTCAACATAGACATCCGATCAAGCGTCAAGCAACAAGAGTCATCATAGACATCTTGACAATTCAGTTATGCTATGTCAGCAGCAGATGAATCATCATCAGTATTGATATCATCACTAACAGTAACTGGACATTCAGGCATTTTTCGTACACGATCATGGGCATATTTGTAAATTCTATTGGTATTCAAACCTTTTAACAAATATCTATCACCATCTAATAGTTCTAAAATTCTATAAGGACCTTTAAATTTAGGATCTAATTTAGTTTGGTTTCGTTCCTCATTAGCAATAAGTACAAAGTCACCAACTTGGAACTTTTTCAAAATAGCTTTAGTCTTATCATAACGGGCTTTATCGTATTCGGCACTTTTAGTTATACCCAGGGCTGCTTGTTTCCTTACATGGGACAAATTTACTTCTATCTCCTCACTGTCAATAGTCATCAAACCCAACTCGTCCAATCATTAAGTCTAAAGGACTAGATTTAGTAACCCGATTAATTGTGCAATTAAAAGCAATTTGAACGTCTTCAATGACATCTTGCCATGAGCGCTCACTGGTCTCAACGGCGGTAAGCATACTTTTTAATGTTTTCATTATGCGTTCAACCTGACCATTAGCCCTACATGCACCGGTAGCTATTAAATGCAAACCAATATTATGGGAATCACAAAATTCTTTGAAGTTTTTGCTAGCAAAACAACGACCTTGGTCAGCTATAACCCGAGAAGGTGCACCAAATAAAGAGACACTAGACTTAAGGGCTTTAATGCAATTTGATGCATCAATCTGGGCAGTGTGGTACAGTAAAACATACCTTGTAAAAGAATCAATTAAAACAATGATGTATTCCTTGAGATCACTCTTTCCACTAAGTTTTCCTGTAACATCTATATGCACTGTGTGCCAAGGTATACTGACTTTAGGTATAGGATGTAATTCTGCTTGAATTTTACCAGAGTTAGATTTTGAGATTTTACACGTGATACAGTTATCCACAAATTTTCTAACATATCTAGCCATTTTATCAAACCAGTAATGCTTATAGACCTTTTCAAGTGTTTTATCCAAACCTAAATGCATGATTGCTTCATGGATGTGGTTTATAACCGACCATCTAAAAGCTCTCGGGACAATAGGTAAACAACGAGTTTGTCCATTGCGTTGTACTTTACGGTACAAGGTTCCCGATCGTAATTCATAACTTTGGGCAATATCAGGGGATAGAGAGTTATTTTTCAGATTAGAAACGATTGCTAGACAACTTTTCAGCACATGTTTCAGTAATAAGAGAACATTCAGCCCCAGAGTCATAACAAAATGCATACGACTCACCAGATTGCTGTAGAACACCAGTGATGGGTCGTACATCACAGGCTTCAACTCGCTTCACGGATGATTGGCTGCTCGAAGTCAGACTTCCGGTATCTTCACTTGAACCACCCGGCCGCCTTCCGGTCGCGTTTGGGCAGCGAGGAGCGACGTGTCCCGACTCCCCACAGCGGTAACAGACGATCTTCTTGGGTGTCGCCTTGTGTGACGAGCTGGCAGGATGTTTATTAGTTTTCTCGGCCTTCTTGCGACAGTTTGTAGATTTATGCCCTGCTATACCACAAAAGTGACATACTATTGTACCTGGTTTGAACTTCTTAGGTTGGGAAGAATCTTGCTGGTCAGAGGAAATCTGCGACTTTCTCTTAAGGTGGGACAAGACACTCAGTTCTTGTTGAAGTTTATGCCTAGTATGTACTTCGGTAGTAAATGCTAGTCGATGAGCACGGGAATCAAATTTGGAGACATGGGCCAATACAGTAGAAACAACGATGTTTTCGACACTTAGGCTATTCCATTTAGATGTTAGTGAAGTGACCTGTCGACTGGCATATGCGGCTAAAGATTCTCCTTCTTTTGGTTGACTATTATGAAGGTTAATGAGGGTAGCAGCAACAGTTTCCGAAACGGCATAACGAGAGAGGAAGAGACTCTTGAAGTCTGTCCAGGTCATACCTGCATATGTTACTTGGGAAAGCCATATGTTAGCACTGCCCTTCAAGGCTTTAGTGAGGGCAATAATAAGAGTGCCACCTTGAAGAGGCTTTTCCGATAGGCAAATATCAACGGTTGTACTCCAAGATTGAGCATCGGAATCAGGTAGGTCTGGGTCAAAATCGGGCAAAGTAATTAAACTAGATGGAGCGGATTGTGTCTTAATCGCTTCAATTAACTGAGTCATATTATGATTCTGAAGCTCTAACATTACTCGCCATGGTTCACCAACACCTTCCGATTCCTGGGCTAACCCTAATCCCACTTCTGATGTAGGATCAGGAGTGCCGAGAGGTATATCGTCAGGGTTTGGAGTCCCCATTATATTGGGATAAACAAGACTGTATAAACAATTACAGAGTTTTATTATAACAGGTACTAATGACACACAATAAACAATACAAAAATGATAAATAGTACAAAGATAAAGCAAGTAAAATTAATAATACTTGTTAGGCGAACAGACTTTTAAGGTCACAGTTCGTACAGTGGCCAAGCCACCCATTACATAGGTTATTGCTCGCTTACAGCAAGTTAACAACTATGTAAATAATATACAGCAACGCTGTACCAGATAAACCGACAGTTTTGTCGGGAGCAGGGGAGCTCTGTAATGAGTCGAATCCGAAGACCGACTGACGAGCTTACGAGTGCACGCTCTTTTATAAGACGATGCCCCACTTTGCAATCCCTCCACGACAACTCTGTCCGATGACGCATCTACAACGTCACGTGTTTACTTGATACAAAAATGTGCTAAATCTAATAAGACTTACATTATAAAGTAATCAAATAATACAATAATAATTGTTTTAACAAAATAAATAGTGAATTCACAAAGTAAATCATTTTAAAATCAAAGGAACATATCATCGATTGTTTTGAACAAAACTAACGGTCACACTTATCGAAATAAGTTGCCAAAAACCAATTAGTGCGTACACTAAGTACTTAGTAAATTATGTTTCGATTTATTAGACAATTAATAGCAAAAATCACTTAGATTAATAATAAGAAAATAGACTCGTAACAAAATTTGGTGACTACCCACAATTGCAATTGACAACCAACTCCGACATATATATATTTTTTAATTTTTTTTCTTCTCCACTTTGTTTTTTTTTTTTTTATATTGTTACTGTTCCTTTTTTAACTCCTACTGTTTTTACATGTTTGGAATCTGGAACGCTGTCGTCTCCCTCTTGGAGGTGGGCGTTAATAGCTGCGACACAGTTTTGTAACTAATGTAGCTATTTACGTACGCAATCAATTTGTAAAATATGTTTTTGTTCCAATAAAGATTATGATTATGATAAAGCTGAACTCATAGCAACGTAAGTGGCGACAATGATCCAAGCAATTATACAGAAGGCTATCAGTATTCATTTGTATAACAATCGCATCAATAGCTATTACTGACGGAGGTGATTATGTAGATATCACTACCGGACATAGCCTACTGGTCACACCACTAATTTATGGTATCGACATCCTAAATTGTCGTGTTTATGGGGATGCCCTTTATTCTACGATGAATGTCTTCCGACATACAATGTATGCAGATACAGATCAAGTTAGATTAAGTACCTACACCTGGCGCATTGTTCTTGCTGTATCTGACTTCCAGCCACCGAGTCGAATGTGCTCGTAACAGCTGCTCTATAGATTATATTGGCATAGTTTTTGGGTAAAATATTTCCATTAACCAGTTTTGTTCTGTGGTGGTTGGTGCTTGTCATAATTTAAGAAACCACTAAATTCGTCACTTGTTACTAATTTCACTTTTTTACTATAGATATGTTTGAATCATCATCTTCCTAGCCTTTTCCCAACTACGTTCGGGTCGACTTCCAACCTAACCGGATGCAGCTGAATACCAGTATTTTACATGGAGCGACTGCTTATCTGACCTCCACAACCCAGTTCGTACTGGGTAATACGATACCCCTTAGTAAGACTGGTTGTCAGACTTTCGGGCTACTGGCTACCTGTAACGACTGTCAAAGATCTACAAATGACAGCCGGGACCATCGGCTTAACGTGCTTTCCGAGGTATGGAGGAATGATAGATATATTTATAGATATGTTTGAATGTTGTTAATAATTATAACTGATCAACATAACAGGACTAACAGTAATATTATCAGCATAGAAAATGGTGCAGTTGCCCAAGCATTCTCCAATTTAATTCCATAATTAATTCCATAGTTACCCTTTACTCTTCAGCATGAACAGAGAGCAGCTGTTTTCATAAAACCACGTCGTTATCCTGGCATTTTTCCCGGATCCGAAGTGAATGAAATATTCAGTGCAAAATTAAAACTTTTTGGATCGACTCGTCAAATAACCCGTACGGTGGTATTGCAGGTGTTGTTTCGCAAAAAGTAAATTCCGCTCAGGACGTGTGCCGTTCGGACAAACGAATTGTTTTCGTTTTACTTCCTGTCTGTCGCCAAACGAGAATGTTTTTGTATTGTTGGACAAATTCGGGAGAATTCGAAATGGGGAGAATTCGAAATGGGGAGGATTCGAATTTGGGTTGATTTCAGGGTGAACCTAGTGTTGTTTCTGAAAATAATGGCAGTAATAAGAAAGTGATAATCATTTGAACTATTTTGTATGAAGATGATAATTTTATTACCTTAGTCATAACCAGTCTACAGTCCACAGTTAACCATGGAGACTCTTTCATTGTTGTTAGGTGTAAACATAGTGATGTCGCAAATGACCATCTCCTAAAATTTCGTTTTGGTAACTTCTTTTTCTTCTTTCGTGTCGATGGTAAGACTTCTTTAAATTTCTTGGGCCCAGTATGTGGCCACGTTAATTGTGGCATAATTTGGTAACTAATGTTGTCAGTCTACAAACTAAAGCGGGCGAATGTTTGATGACCTTGACCTTGTTTACGGACTTGATCGTCATCATCATAATTTTCATGCCCATATCCGAGTACTGTTACCAAAGATAAACGTATTTAGCTCCGTGTATCGCTTTTAACTTGGCCCACAAGCCAGTTTTCTGATTAGCATCAGACGTTGCCCTTTGGCTTACCTTTTGACGTTCGATCATATTGACCGTTTGTGCGTACCTTTTTCGACATCTATTGCAAATAGACATATTGAATTTTATATTAACTTTGCGATGGAACATTTTGCAGATTCTTTGCATTATGAGGGATGGATGGGGTTGACATTTTAGACAAGAATATAAAATGATCTATATAGATCTTTATTAAGGTCATCACATTATTGCAGATTGCTTTTCTCCAAAAGTCGTGATCAAAATATTCATAGAAGTATTTCTTATGAACGCCTTTAAACCACGATAAATAGTGACTGCGATAATTGATCAGTTGCATTTAATTTTATTTTCAACTCATTTTAAGCAGTTCTAGATTACACGATTACAATTTAGTCTCCCAACTTTACATTAACACCTGTTTAAAATTATTCTCATATCATAAAACACCTCGGAAGAACAACTTTAACATAGCGAGCAAAATTACTAACAAAAAGTTAAAAGTGTGGACGGAAAAAAAAGAACAATTTCGCAAAAAAGTGACATTCCTTACTGGACCTGCATCAAAAATGCGGTCAGAGCTTGGAGCGAGGCGGAGCTGGCCCGGTGACACAGGCTATGCAAATGTTCCACGCGGCACAAAGGGGCGAGTCGGCGGAGTGGGGCGAGTGGGGTGACTTCTTTCGCCTTATGCATAACAATTTTGGCTAATTCCCTACACCAGCTCTTAATTGCAGCTGGACACACTAATATTCTTTTTATTTCTCTGCACTTTATTCCGGACTTTACGCCATGAAACGCATGCAATGATTTACACTTGTTTTACTTTGTTGAATACCTCGTCAGTCCAGTGGTCATCAACGCGATTTTTGAGAATGGGATCCTCGGTTCGATTCCCGAGTTTGGCAGAGAGTTATTGGATTTTGTCACAAGGTATTTCTGGGTAGGAGACCAAATTCAGGAATTTTGCTCGGTTAAAGGCCATTTTCCTGCTCCCTATTACCAACGTGGAACTTTAAAATAACTGGCAAAAAGTGATCCACAAAACCCGCCTATCGCCAGTATATGTAAATATAGTTTTGTAAGTTTTGATAAACAGTTGTACTAAAACACTTAGCAATACTACAGTGCGTATCAGTGCGGTTGTTCTGTCGTACATATTGTATCAGCTACATGAAAACTTAAGGAACAACAAAGGAGAAACATCTAGTTCAATGCCAATGCTAATGCATTAGTAATGAGTTTAAGCGCGGAGGAACCATTTCATTAGCTACCCTAATAAAGCTAGCTGGAAGATTATCTGCTATTTATTGTGCGTTAGTTACACTTTAACGACTACCATAGCTTATAGTTTTACGATCCTGAGAGCTAGGTAAGCAAGCTTCTATTTGCAAGCCTTAATCTAAACTAGACACCTAAATGAGTGCTTAAAAATTGTTGCACTAATGGATTTTCAACGTTTGTTGTTTTTTTCACACATTGTTTGGTGGCGTCTAGTGCCAGTGAGAGGAGTCCTGTTTCCCAGCGGCGGAAATATTATAAGATTATGCTAGTGTTACTGATTCCCATTAAATATAGTCTTGATAGGGATGAATTTTCTTCATAAACAAGACATTATATATTTCAAACGTGTTCAGGATTTAAAGGTAAAGCTCCCATGATCAATTTCCATAAAACAACAAACAAGCCATACATGTTTACATTTTTACATGATCCACAACTCAGGGGGTACATAAGAAATCCTATGGGTACATCAACATCTGGCATAAATATTATCTGACGGTTGCTGAACGCACCTGTTACGTATAATTTTATCAGCCTACGATTAGTCCGATAGTCCTGCAGACCAGTATAAAGGGGCTATGTCACATGACTGATTTCAACTGTCTGAATTTAGTCGTCGTTCAGGAATAGATATTAAGAATACATGTGTGTACACTAAACTGAAGCTTCGAATCCGTAAGCTGTTAGAGCCCGTTCACACGACGACGATTCTTTTTTTTTTGACGTATCGTCTTTTTTCACGTACCGTAATTGTCTTTTTGACGTCGGCAATGCTTTTTAAATGCCCGTGTTCACACGCATCATGAATCGTAAAAAATGACGGACACGTCTCAAATCACAAATCCTCTTTTAAAATCAGGTACGTCAAAAACACGAATCGGATTCTCTGATGTGCTCGCTTCCGAACGGAAATAACGGAACTAATGTGTAAATCAATTAGTTTTTTTCGCCGGATCGTGATAAAACACGATTCCGTATGCAATGTGAACGTCCATCCATCATGATCGTCAGTGACGGAAGCCGTGTGATTGAACTGTTACTCTGCTATTTTACTTGCTTTCTTATTATGGTACTACCTTCTGTACCCCAACTCTTGCTCTCAATGTGACCTCTGAGCTCCCGTGTAGAAGGAAGAAAAATAAGATTATGTCACCTACCCTCAGAAGTATACGGGGTGGAAGGGGCACCGACGCTACGACGGTTGAAACGTGTTCAGTACACCATTCTGAACAAAATTCTATGTGGGGAGCCACATAGAAATTTTTCGTCGGTTATAAAAAAAAAAATCAGCTGTTTCCTATAAAACTGCAATACCTACACAGTCAAAATGTACTAAACAGCTGTTTTTTTTTTTTAAATAACCGTCGAAAATTTTTTATGTGAAGTGTTTAGCATGATGTACTGAATACGTGGTAACGGTTTTAGCGTCGCCGGTGTCGCGTCCACCCTGTATACATAACATAATCTTCCTTGTCTTGGCCGTGACTTTCCTTGCATGGTGTGTTGTATGCAGCGGTCAGTCAATCAGGCCACGCCCCCGATCTACGTGTTGTACGTGGACGTGGGTCGGAACCCAGGCCGTTTGTGTTTTATTTTATCACCTCTGATTAAAAAACGGTGAAGGAAAACATTGTGATGAAATCCGAAGACCATCCCGTACTCAACATTTATATAAGAACTTACAAGGAAGGAATTTACGAGGGTGGGATTCACACTACCCAATTTCGACTCTTAAACCGTTGGTCGACAAAAATATTATTACCTGGCATTAAACTCGATAGCTCAATATCAGGTAACGTAGTTCCATAGAGTCATCGGGTCACTTCCCAACATAGAACAAAGGGTAAAAAGATTCCTTTATACCCTTTGTTCTATGTTGTGTTAGAGTTATGTCCAATATGTTATGTTATGTTATGTTATGTTATGTGAGTGACGACCCGAATGGCGCAGCGGTAGTGAGGCTGCCTTACGTTCATAGGGTTCCGGGTTCGAATCCCGGTAGGAGCAAGTGTTTGTGTGATAAGCATAGACATTTGTTACCGAGTCATGGATGTTTATATGTATAATAAGTATGTATTTACAAACAAAAAGTATCTATGTAGTATATCAACTATCTAGTGTCCACGACACAAGCCTCGTTGCTTAGTGTGGCACTAGATGGCGCTGTGTGTAATGTCCAGCGATATTATTATTATTATTATTATTACTAACAAGGCTCGCTGCTCCGCTCCACTCGCCCAAACACCCCTGATTGACAATAGCATTCTTACATCTTGGCCAGACAAGTTTTATTGCACTCAGTAAGTCGAGGAGGTCAACTTTCTGAATGCGATAACACTTGTCTAACTCAATAACTGAGTCAATTAGATGGCTATTACCGAGTCGCATAAGCCCTTAAAATCAGGGTTCCCACCTGACACAAGTACCTAAAAACAAAATTAAAAGGGCTCCGGTTCGGTCCCGACTGAGTCCCGGCGCTCGCGTGCATTATTCATGACATCGGCACGCACGCCCGCGTATGAATTGAAACGGACCGGCGCGCGGCGCGACGCTCGCCTTTTATAGCCCCAATGTAAATACGCTCGAGGAGCGATCCATCGAGGATGGATTTGATTTTTCAATGATCAAATTTTAAAATGACATTATTTTGGATGGGGAGATTTCAGGCTTTTCGCGGTTGACATTTTAAGTTGTTTATTGCTTAAATACTTTTAAATAAACGAATTCAACTTTATTTAACGTCGCTTCTTTGTTGTACTAAAATTAAAGTGAACAAATGATAATAAAATGCAACGTTTTTCGTTCCACAAAAAAACAGCCTAAATATTTGAGCGTTAAAAACGGCATGGTCGAATTTACAGTTTAGTTAGATGTAACTTCTCTACACTCGAAAAAGTCCCCTCTAAAATGCTGGCGTTATTTTTTTGCTTTTTATTTTTATTCGTTAACTAAACAAATGCCAAGCGGCAGAGGGTCGCTGGCGTCAAAGGGTATAACTATAACTATGTATCTACCGTCCATACTACACAGTAATAAAAAGACTAACTATTTTATTTTAAATCATAAGATTCTACAAACTGCCTCGATGGTTTAGCAGTCGCAAGTGCTCCTGGTGAGCATGAAATCTTGTGCTCGTATTCCAGGTCGGGTGTTATTGTGTTTTCCACAAGGAATTTTTAAGCATAACTGGCTGACTTAAACATAACTGGCGAAATGTGGGTTCACTGAAGGCACACCTCTGCTTAATCTGTTGGAGATTACAGGAGTGTTATTATTATAGTTTCTACAGACAAAAATTTAGAATGCGGTGTGCGTGAAAATGTATGACGAAACACCACTGACATTAAATGTATGAGGTGCGCAAATATTGTTCACATTTCTGCACTTGATGTTAACGTAGACGTAAATAAAGTGGTTTGTCTGTTTGAAACTGAATAAATTGCGTTAGAAAAATAACTTGCTTCGAACATATTATTAGAGCATATTTTTCCTATTTCGTGGTTGACATTTTTTATCTTCATTCTGTTAAAGTGTGAGTAATATAAAAAAATATAAAACCTGTTTAATTTTTATAAAACCTTACATGGTAAGTAGAACTAGGTATTTTTGACAACAATCTATCGATACAAATAAATACTGTATGTGTGTCTGTTTGTAATTACAGAATAACAGGTTTTTACTGAATGCAGAAACTATATCACGGTATGTCTATCTTTCTGTCTGTCAGTCCGTCTGTCAGTCCGTCTGTCAGTCCGTCTGTCAGTCCGTCTGTCAGTCCGTCTGTCAGTCCGTCTGTCAGTCCGTCTGTCAGTCCGTCTGTCAGTCCGTCTGTCAGTCCGTCTGTCAGTCCGTCTGTCAGTCCGTCTGTCAGTCCGTCTGTCAGTCCGTCTGTCAGTCCGTCTGTCAGTCCGTCTGTCAGTCCGTCTGTCAGTCCGTCTGTCAGTCCGTCTGTCAGTCCGTCTGTCAGTCCGTCTGTCAGTCCGTCTGTCAGTCCGTCTGTCAGTCCGTCTGTCAGTCCGTCTGTCAGTCCGTCTGTCAGTCCGTCTGTCAGTCCGTCTGTCAGTCCGTCTGTCAGTCCGTCTGTCAGTCCGTCTGTCAGTCCGTCTGTCAGTCCGTCTGTCAGTCCGTCTGTCAGTCCGTCTGTCAGTCCGTCTGTCAGTCCGTCTGTCAGTCCGTCTGTCAGTCCGTCTGTCAGTCCGTCTGTCAGTCCGTCTGTCAGTCCGTCTGTCAGTCCGTCTGTCAGTCCGTCTGTCAGTCCGTCTGTCAGTCCGTCTGTCAGTCCGTCTGTCAGTCTGTCTGTCTGTTTATTCTGGCTAATCGAGATTCAAAACGGCTGGACCGATTTTGACAGGATTTTTACTGAAAAACAGGTGATGTTATAAGGAGTAACTTAGGCTACTTTTATTTTGGAAAAAGAATTAGAGTTCCGTGAAAAAAAATAAAATCTTTGAAATTGTTAACAAAAACCAATTCAAATAGGGAAGTAATATTTTCCTAATAAATTCACGCGGACAAAAGTCGCGGGTCACAGCTAGTTACTACTAAATTGAAGCTTTGCAAAGGCTGATGATGATTATTTAACTGTCACATGAAGAAATACTGACATTCAACCTTTGCTTGACAAAGCAACAATTACGAAATCATCTGTATAGATGAATAAGCAACAAATAATACTAACATTTGCAATTTTCCAAATGGTTTAAAAACTATTGCCGTTTAACGGAACAAATTCATCGGTTTCAACCAAATTAAAATTAGCCTCAAAATAAAAATATTTTCAGCAGCTTTAAGTAAAACCTTTTTCTTGTCGACCAGATACGAATAAACTCGATCCCTGTCTGAAAAGTACAATAAAGTACGTTTGAAAAGTCAACCGAAAAAAATTGCTTCATAAAGTTATCTCTTACGTATTTAATCACGTCAACAAGAGGCTTTTCCCACGCCACTGCGGCCATGTTAAAAAATTCAATTAAAAACCTCATTTGTGTTTTTCATCAAGTTAAAAACTGTATTCGTGTCTGTTCCTCGCCGAAATATTAACACGCGGTGTGAGGGGGAAGAGAGAAGCGAGGATATATTACTATTGATAAAGAAAGTAATTAGATTAGTACATTTTGACTTAATCGATTTTTGCCAGTATTTAAATACTGCCAAAAAACGATTTAAGTTTTGGATTCCAATAAAAAAATCCATAAAACAATAATAATAGGATTATTATGTAATAAGATGACATAACTAAAATTTTACGTCAAACTATTCCCTCGTAGAGCTATACTGATAACAATTAAACAAACCGACCAGTACTCGCAAAACTCTGAATTAAAACAGATAATTAACAATTTTTCACTAAAAACAAACACACGCACACGTATCAGATAGCTCGCAGCAAACAAACTAAATCCTCCTGTAACTCGCGCCGTGGAAACGAAGCAAAACTCGACTCTTTGACTTGGAAACAAATAGTTAATTACGTAGAGAGCTCGTTAGGCATGGATTGTGCCAAAGTTGCCTCTACTTTTTACAGTGCAGCCTTAAGTTCGCGGGATTTTAAATGAACCAAGAAACGTTTCGTTGTACTTACGACGTTTTTTTAGACGGCCGTTTTAGTGAATGGAATGCTTGAGAAATGAAGGTGACTCGCTGTTCATGGGGTTTTTGTTTCGTTTCAAAGACTTATTGGGCTGCTTAAAAAGAGATTTTGGTAAGTTATGTGAACTTAACAAAATCTCTTTTTTTAATTTTGATGCCGTTGCTTAGTCCCTATTTTTTAAGGGGATGGACGACTTAAGTTTCGGTCAAACAAGTACCAACGAATTGCGAATTGCTTACTAAAATGTCTGTCTTTGTCCGGTGTCCGTTGGCAGTTCGCATTGTGTCCTTAACAGTATGACTGAAACGTTAAGCGGTTACGTGTGCGTATTTAAGTCATAACGTTCATAACTAAACGTCAAGGACTTTGTTTACTTGTATTACAAACGTAATTAAATACTGACACAGTTTAAAAAGAGACAAATAACATGACACAAATAGTACAGAAAATGAACGTCGTGCCATTTTTAAGAGGTCAAGGAATTGGCCCTCAACGAAACAGCTGAAATTTCTACACCCTCAAGGACGAAAACGTAACCTTCTTGTTTAAAAAGGATCGAAAATGTCTTATTATGTCACTATTCAGCAATTACTAAATATTTCTCTTTTATTCTGAGAGTATTTACAGGAACAAAAATAAGTCGAAAACACTTAAACAAAAATGAACGTGAACCATTCAAAATAAACTGGACACATATTAAACATACTTTAAAAGAGTAACGATGGAGTTTCTTGCTCATTTTTCTCCATACGACACTATCCTTGCGTATGGCTGTAGTATCAAATCTATTTCCGATGTTTTATAGTTTGACGTTCAAAGTAATGGCTTATTAAAATAAATAGTTTGACTTTGACATTTATACTTGAAAGCCAAATAGCCGAACACTGAACCATAACGTCCAATAGAGTATCTCCAACTATCTGAAGAATAGAGCATCGAAAGTTTGAAACAGAGAACGTTTGTGGTAATCCAAAAAGGAATTGTTTCTAACATATCATTGAATGCGAACATTCCAAATTATACAGTGCTATTTCACAAAGAGAACACCTACAATGCTCCAATGCAGTCAGTACCTTTGAACCAAAAGGGTGTATGTTCGTGTTTTAAATCGCATTACACGAAACAAAGGGACCCGCGGCCCCCGAGCATATGTTATAGTGCTTTTATTACACCGCATATGGGCTAAATGTGCTCCCATATTGTTTTATTTATCTTTTTCTATCCGACGCACTGTGATATTCGCATTTTCCTTGGAATTTGTGCTTTTTCCTTCAAAACTGAAAGTTTCACGAACTGTGTATGTCATATATCAGCATTCGGAGGTATTTTAATTCAGTACTTTTAAAAGAGTCGGGATTATTTTGCCGTCCGAATGTTTTTTTTTTTAAATTGATTTGTGTGTTGACTTAGTGCGAAAGGTTTTACTCAGAAATCGAAAAATATTTGTTTATTGTAAGAGGAAAGTTCTGCAGAATTTCATTGATTTTTTGGGTATTCTACTATAACCTTTTCACCATCTGCCTTGGAGTCAGCTTCTAGTTTAACCAGAGGCAGGTGAATACAAAAAATTTACATGGAGAGACTTTCGACGAGTACTTCACAACATTATTCCAAATAAAACTGGCTGGCAGACTTTCATGTTACTGACTACCCGTTACAACGTTGTCAGTGGCCTCAAACTATATTTTTCCAATGACTTTATAATCCTATAACAGAACATTTTCAAACCGCTGTTGGTAGGCTAATATATGCTACGTAAGATTCACTATATTATTCATAGAGGCGCACGCACGCTTGCTTCGTCTGAATACATCGAGTTTTGCCTTTATTGCCGGAACCCAAATGTGTTTATACTCGCTGTGTCTCTGCGAAACTCTTTTATAGTCTGTTTATGGGTTTCTGGATTTTGATTCTCTGGTTATTTTAAATGTTAGTCTTCCTTGTTATTTTCATTGTTTGGTGTTTAATACTGCGACAATTAATTCAGTGGCTTATTATGCTTGTCTATCTATACATATTATAAAAATATAAAATTGTTTCTACCTATGCCCGTTATAACGACAAAGGTACAAAGGTTTAAGAAACACATAGGTACAAAGGTTTTCGATTTCGGAAATCACATTACGGAACTCAAATAGAGTTGGGCAGGACACTAGTGATGATAAGTGGACTAAGGCTGTCACCGAATGGCGTCCGAGAACTGGAAAAAGAAATGTGGGTCGTCCGGCGGCAAGATGTGCAGACGACATAGTTTCCATCGGGGGAAAAACCTGGATGAGGCTGGCACAGGCGCGTGGTGATTGGCATAAGAAAATAGAGGCTTATACCCAGCAGTGGGTGACTTCAGGCTGCAGATGATGATGATGCCCGTTATAGACTTTGAAACCATCCAACCGAGATGTGCCCCAAACTGTTTCGTTCGAAAGGCAATAAAGCGAAAATGGTTTTAGACAAAAACAGTACATTAGGCACTACAGCGTAGTAGCACACGCCGGGTATCCGCTAGTAAGATATATGTATTTTCTGAAAATAATAGGTTGGGGAAAAAGTTTCTTCGCATTTTTTAAGAAAATTTAAAACATTTTTTTATATAGTTAATTTACATTTAACTAAAGTATGTAGGTACCATTTTGTTCGATAAGTTTTTGCCATCTTGTAGGTAGGGACATGATCCCATTGCTATAGAAATTTTGGGACTTCTGATCAAAATACCGCGATAAGTGGTTTTGGCAGTCCTCTCGTGATGTTAACCTGACACTGCCTAAAGAATTCTGAAGAGATCGAAACAGGTGGAAATCTGAAAGTGCAAGGTCAGGACTATACGGCGGATGCATTAACACCTCCCAGCCAAACTCTCTTAATTTTTGCCGAGTGGCTAAAGATGTGTGAGGTCTAGCGTTATCATGATTATAAACCACACCCCTTCTGTTGATTAATTCCGGCCGCTTTCTCTCAACTTCTTGCTTTAATCTCATCAGTTGTTCGCAGTAGAGTTCAGAATCGATGGTCCTGCCTGGTGGTAACAGCTTATAATTAATAATGCCCTTCCAATCCCACCACACACACAGCATCACCTTGTTGCGAGTTAACCCGGGTTTCGCCACAGTCTGTGAGGCCTTTGACCACGACCTTTTTCGCACGTTCTTGTCGTACGTGATCCACTTTTCATCACCAGTTATCAGCTTCTTCAAAAATGGTTCGGTTTCATTACGTCGTAATAAAGAATCACAAATGAGTACACGGTTCATTAGGTTTCTTTCAGTGAGGTACCCAAATATCGAGCTTTTTTGTGTACCCAGTTTTTTTCAAATGCGCCAAAACTGTTTTGTGGTCAATTCCCAGTTCTTCAGCTACGTCGTAACTACTGATATGTCGATCTTGCTCCACTTTTTCAAAAATGGCATCCATTTTATCCGTAATAGGGCGACCAGAGCGAGGTGCATCTTTGACATCAAAATTTCCGGATTGAAAACGCTTAAACCAAATTTGTGCTACTCTCGCAGACACTACACTAGGTCCATAAACATAGCAAATTATTTTCGCGGCTTGCATTGCATTTTTACCTTTTTTTGTAGTAAAATTTTAAAATGTACCGAATTTCTTCATTCGATTCACTCATCTTGACGGTACGAAAAACAAATGAAAATCACACATTTTCCTAATTTGAATTTGGAATTATGTTCTTTAAAATTTAAACTTTCAATGATACCAAAACCAGCCAGATACAAATAGTATAGCCAAAGAGATTTTATTACAAGTTCATACATACTATAATGCGAAAAGACTTTTTCCCCAACCTAATTTAAGGATGGCTTTTCGAGATTTCAGAATGCCGAAAAGTATATTATGTCAATTCAAGTCATATCTTCGTCAATATTTTGTAGGTAAATATTTATTATCCAAAGAAATGGACATGTCACAGCTATCTTATTTACTTGTTTTCTTGGCAAAACAATTTACTACAGTCTAGATATTTTTCGACCCAATCACAGAAAGAAATATTGTATAAAAGTTACCCAACAAACACGACACAAGTTTGGTTTTTCATGAATACTTAAATACGCCTGCGGCTGATAAAAAATACTACATAAATAAAAGGCAATAGAAACTGTGTAGCAACGATAGATGGAAATAGAAACAATCAATCCTCTTCAAATGTTTTCAAAAGAACAGATAGTGTACAATGAAAAACAGTGATTACCCACTTAAAATTCATCAGCGAAGTTCGATGCTAGAAACATTTCTGGGGCAAATAATAACAAAAAGGCTTTGCCCTGTATTTTAATGCTAGGGATGTGCAGAAATAAATTCACGAAGATTTTTCAGTGGACGCGACGCGACTGCGTAATTTGTATATTGCGTGGTATCAGGGATCCGTATGTTTTGTGGCGCTGCTGGTGAATCAAATGGTGATGTTTTAATGTTGGTTAAGATTGCTCGTGCTTTTTTTGTATAAGAAGAGGTTTGGCCTGCAGTGGAATAGCTATGGACTGGTTTTATTATAGTTAACAAAATAATTAAGTTTTGGGGCTTAATTTTTGGATCTTGATAAAGATTTATTAAAGCTGGGACGAGATCTGTAACTGTCAAATATATTTTGAAAGCGTATGCTATAATGAACACTGTCAAAATATCAAGATTATTGAGACGATCTGTCGAGTATGATATGCTTTTTCGGTTGTAAAATATTCACACTAACTTAATTTATAAACATCCAAACGTCACTCACTCACTGAGCTATTTGTGTCACAAGTTTAATAACATTTTTCAAATGAAAACCTATTTTTTTTTAATATTCAATTAAAATACTGCATAACATCACGTCTTAGATATTCCTCGGAAGGTTAGATTAGGTAACTGATTAACTTTTCTGGTAACCCAGTACTGACGATTACACCAATTTTAAAACTAAGCAAGCCAATAGATTGTGAAATTTTATCGTATACGTGTCGCAGGAAAATCGCGACTTATGAAAATGAGTACTTGAATGTTTGCAAAAAAACCAGTCAGTTTAGGATGATTGGAAACTTGATTGATTGCTAATTGGCTAGTCTAGAGGCAATATTCATAACATAACATCTTTGTTCTGGTTGATCACCACATAATTCGGACCAAACTGTCAGCCAATGGGAGCAGAGCATAGCGTTTACGTCAGCCAATTAGCGTTCACCTACGCGTAATAGGCTTTTTATAAAAACTTTTTTGCAAAAAAATAACCGACTTCCAAACAATAGTCACCGACTTCCGAAAGTAAAGTTTGTGTTTTTATTTGGCAGTCGGTTATTTTTTTGCAAATAAAGTTTTTATTTTACTATTTTTAGTTATAGTATCACACACAAAGCCTTGTCAATTATCAATTTCGCAATTTCTTTTACTTGGATAACACATTTTTACCTTTAAAAAGCCAAAGCCAAACTACTAAACCGATTTTGATGTATGGGACCAATAGGGAAGTATATCCTTTCAGACAAAAGAAGAATTTTTCAAATCGGTTCATAAATGACGAAGATATGAGGTAACAAACACAAAAAAATGCAACCGAATTGTGAACCTCCTCCTTTTTTTGAAGTCGGTTAAAAAGGTTTTAACCAATTAGCCAGCACTATACGGAACCCTTCCACCGGCCACCGCTTCAGTCATACTTAAACTATGGACCGTACGTCACCCGCGGGTTGGACCGTCAAATCCTGCTATAAATATACTCACGAGCTCATTTATTTCCAGCACTCTTATTATTTGTTATTGTGCTTTAATTTATAATGAGATATTACAATGGTTTATGTATATGTTTGTACTTGGTGATTCATGTGTGGATAACTCTTGATACCGAGATAAATTGGTTACTAAAGGATTATAATTGAAATAAAACATGCAACCGCATCATCGCAGTTTTACAATTATACACAACAACGAGCCTTTTATTATGTGACAATTTAATATTATTGGATGGATTACCGTCAAAATCCTTTGCGCAGCGTCGAAGAAAAACACAGTTACACAGACACGAATAGCAATTTCAATTTATAATAAGCATAGATATAGTTTAGAATACAAACAAATGAAAACAAATATTGGACGTATAATAAAGCCTTGCACCTTGTTAAGTAGTACCAATTTTCGTAGAACAAATATAACACAACCCTCTCTATCCAAACACAAAACAAATTCCAGTCTCCCAGTTTTACACACACATGTTTTACTTTCACTAAACAAACCTCGCCACACAAGAACTAGCAGCCAGCTGTCCAATAACAGCAATATAAATCCCAACTACTTCACTTAAATTGTCCGTTAAAATCAAGCCGGCACAACAATTGTTCACACCACTACAATAAAAGTTAAATAAAGGCCTGGTCGGGCCACTTATCTCCGGAAATCCATTCGTTGAGGCCGCAGGCTCTAATTTCCTGTTCACGGCCGGGCCGCATAGAAAACGTGATTCTTAGCGAGGTACCCGGTGCTGTGTTGTTGAGGGTACAGACGTACGAGTTAATGCTGTTGGGAATATGCAATTTTGTGGATTTAAAGGGTTTACAAAGTGAAATTCTCTTTATTAGAGGAGGAATTTACTGTGGCAATTTTTTTTTCTCTTCAAATAACTGTTTGTGTGTTTTTTATGCTCTGAGTGGGTGTGTCTTTTTTCATTAAATTAGTCAGCTAAAACGTGGCTATACACATGCAGTACTCAGAGATTCAAAGACCATGTCGTATGCGGTACGATAATGCGTTCGTATGTCGCTCGTAGCAATGTCGTCTGCTACGCCGTAGCCGTAGCACTGTCGTTTTATCCGTGAACAATACATAATTTGTCGAATATTATGTATTGTAATGAGCTGCCTTAATATTAATCTTTTAAACCCCTACGAGTATACAACACCCTACAAAATTCGAATTTACATATTATTAAAAATCTCTTCGTTGTCTTATCCAAAAAAAAAAAAAAATAGAAAGAAAAATATAAATTTAACAAAGTAACAAAAATCTTCCGTAGGCTTTTCACGAACCGGAAATTAGTATCTTCAGGCGTTTCTCATGAAAAGCCGGGAGCGGTCCCGGAAGTGAGGAATTTCCCGCGGCCCGAGTGGCCAATGGTAATGTGCCGAATTAAATAGCGCTATATTAGCAAATGTTCTACTACCTGTACTTACTGTGTGTCCATGTTATTTTTTCTAGGTCCTGCTTTAGCTGTGTAAATACTTAACAATAAATACGATCGGATAGAATTGAATGGAGGTTACGATCTTTCCGAGAGCCAGCTGCAGTTGTAACGAAATTTCTTTTGAACCATTCGTGTAGGCATTGACCTATTCTGCACCAATGCGAGCATAGTAAGGAAATTATTAGCAAAGCCATTTTTTGTACAAGAGGCACCTGCCTGCACTGGAACCGCTTATTGTCCAAGTTAACTTAAAATTATCAATAAAATGAACCAACATTGAGGAAGTAACTGATAGTAATATAAAGAAGTTATAATTTTGTATTTACCTGTGGCGGCTTGTAATTAGCAATTTAGTAAACGGATCTTTCACGACGTCACTAACCAAGCATTCTATATAAGTAACCCTACACAAAAACTATTGCTGGGAAACGACCTTTTTTTTTTGAGGTGAAAAATCACCTTTTACGGTAAAACTCTATGTAACGCACTCAAAACATTTTGCTGATGGATGCATTGAATAGTAAACGGGTCATGAAGGTATTTAAAGTAAAGTTATAACCTTAAAAAGTAGTACTTCAAAAAAATCTTGTGAAAAAGTTGGAACTTTGACCCCCAATACCTCCGCAACTAGAATGTTCCCAGGTATCGGCTTCGGCTTCGGGCTTCGTTAAGGGTTTATTTATACTCTTGGTTATTGTTATTATAATGTTATTAGTCTGTAAGCTTTCCTAAAATTTAAAAAATAAAAGGAAATAAATATATAAAAGAAGTGCTAATTAATATCAGTCGTCAACTAAGCTCCCAAGGACCAGTATTTAAAATACACATAAAATCACAACAGGCAATTATGAAAATCTTCCCGCTTTTACTATTCGTTTTAGAAATACACATAAATTTTTTTTTAAACAATTCTTTAAACACTAAACTCCAGTCGTCTTATTAAAGGCGCCTGTGCCAAACTAAAACAAAGAAAGACAGTAGTTATGAAGGAATTCTTCACAATAGCGTGTCTTCGGTCAAACAATTAATATTACGGAACTGAATAATTTGAGCTCAAGGCACGGAATTAAGTTAAGAGCTTTATCCAAGTAAGCGGTGTTAAAAAATGGAGTTAAATGTGTCCTTGGTTTTATCCTAGAAGGACATAAACTGACCTTATTGATGATGGCCTTCAGAAAAGTCAGGTGCGTAGTACTCGCCACCGGCGAGCGTGTATGACCAGACAGATGTATGAACGTGGACGCGGGCAAATTGGAATGTAAGGATCGCAGCAGGTACCGTTCTGTTGTTGCTGCGCACCCTATGTAAAACTCACGCCGGTTTTCTATGGCAAACTGGCGTGAGTTTATGTATACTAATGTAGGTTTCCTGATAGATTACTTTCATGTCATCATGCTAACATTCCCTTAAGGACCACGCCAAAACACACTTTTATCTAAAGCCAATAGTAATCCTACAAAACTCCATGTATTCATCTGAGCCACTAAATCCCAAGAATCTCGACTCCAACGCACAGGAGGGCCATTGATCAATACAAGCCATTTCACCAGCGTTTGCAAGCCAGGCACATACCCGTACAATTTACAGAGCTACAACACCACACAACATGACCGTACTACATAAATCACTCTTATTTTTGTCGGTTAATACTCTTAGAACTTGAATAGTGCTAAGTCGTGAATAGATTTATGGTTTCACTACAATTTTAAGTGAAAATTGAAAGAAATCCTTGCTCTTTTTATTCGCAATGCGTTGCGGATTGATTCGTATGCATTTGTTTTATATTATGTCCCTAGAGTGGTCTCGATTGTGTTAGGGTACCGCATGGAAAAATGAAATAGGCACAGTCCTAAGCGAAAATATAGAGCTAAATTGCAAATCTCAGCAGTTAGTTAGTAACAAATTTTATTCATATTTATGTCTAATTTCAAAAGATTTTTTATTTTGTGGAAAAAGGTTGAGTGAAAACACAACTAAACAAACTTGGCATGCACCTATTTTGAAAATACTTTATTTCGAACTAAACTGTAAGCAGTACTGCTACTACTGAAGTATTCAATACATTGTTATATCTAAAGCCAGTTCCAGACATTGAAGTCGCGAGCATTCATCAAACAACTGCGAGAAGGTTCCACTTAGATATTGTGAATTCCTTCAGTTTCAATATTCACTGCGACTACAATACGTCTTTGGAAGTTCATCCTGTTTCTTTGTTACAGATTTTTGTTTCAAAGTCTTTGAAAGCTTTCGTTCAAAGAGTATAATTAATTCGTACAATGATGGTTTCACGGTATTGTTTAAGCTGGAATGGTTTTGGCTTGGTTTCCGAGGATTTTATTTATTTATTTTACTATTATATTTATGTACACACAGAATCTTCTTAGTTCGTACGAGCTAACATTAAGTAGTATTAGTAAGTTAACAACCAATCAAATTCACACACACGAGTTTGCCAGTATTTTCGGGGTACTCATTGAAACGAGGATTTATTTTTGGCATATATTTTTTTACATTTTATTTTTATTAAATCATCAAAATATTTACCTTATTTACAAACTAATGTTAGATCTAAAATAAGTATAAAAATATTTATAATTACGGGGCGTCAAAAAATTCGTCCACATCGCTGTCAACAGGAAAAGTGCCCAGAAGGCTGGCAGCATTGCTACGTTGGATGGCAATGCTGATTCTTTGGCCAAAACTAATGCCAGCTCTCTGGTCACGTGAAGACTCGACCAACCGCTTGATGATATCCCGAAATAATAGGTGGACATTCGGACCCCATGGCCCTAGCGTTTCAACCCCAAACGGCTCAAACACATAATTACCAATTAAGTTATTGTATTTGCGCCGTTTGAGGTTTTCAGCCCCTGCAGCAGCCGCCCCAGCGCAGCCCACCGTGCTAGGAAGATGGGATGGTGCAAGGGTGTCGACGCAAGTTGCATCCCACACCAAAGACCTACCCAACTTCCATGGCATTATGGTCATACCATCTGGTCTCTTCCCATCGACGCGTGCGAAGCCATTGCAGACAAGTAGCGAGCCGGAAGGTTGTGTCACCTAGCATAGTGCCTATGTTAGGTGACGGTACTGCCTGAAGCCAGAGGCCTGACTCCCACTCAACCACAGCCAGCAGGCGGACACGCTCACCATTATTGGTAGACGTATTAATAAGTTTATTCCGTACCAACCTGCAGAGCGGCTCATCCCACTGTCTCTGGGAAAATGGGTTCTCGGGCCAATCCGAATCCGGGCAAGCCACTTTCCAGGCGTCTTCTGCGTCGGTCAAGCACGGCACTTCCGAGTCAACCAGGGAAAGAGCTAAAATTTTTCTGGTTGTTGCCTACTTGGCCCAATTTTCACTAAATATGTTCTTATCTTATTAAGCTCACTATTTAAGTGGAATAAATGTTCATACAATACAGTTCACATTACAGTTCATAACAGTGAAGAGAAGGATTATCACAATTACCGTTGATAGACACTTATGCAAGCACATACACACACTTTTCAATTACACGCACTTGTACTCACTTGATGTAAATTGATAGATTCAGCAATATTTTCAACTTTTTCGGAATGTCCTTGTCGGTGTCGCTTAACCGGTAGTTGCACCCTCACATGCAACCTGAAGATCTCGACAATTCTTGGGTCGATTAGATGATCGCCGCAAAATGTGTCGCGTCAATTGTTCCCTCATCCAAGACTGGTGGCATTTTTTGTACGAAGAAGAAAAACGGAGAAAAAGCAAAAAATTTGGACCAAAGCAGCAATATCTGCTAAGGGTGAATGCCGAATGTAAATTAATTTTGTGCAGAGAACTTTTTTCTAAGATTTTGATTTGCGGGGCTACTGCATTAAATTTAGTTAAATTCGATTTTCTGTCGGTAACGTCAGAGAGGTAAATTTCGCACTTTGAGGGGTTTCAGATCATTCAAAACGGTGTCAACATCAACCTCTTAGCGTTCCATCATCTAAATACCATACGTTTAATTTTGAATTTAGTTGTTGGATTATGGGATGAATAGCCAAACTCAAAATGACAGGCCCGAGATGGTCACCTTCTGAAAAAGATTTTTCAATAAAATAACTTTATTTACATTTTCATTCATTTTCATCTTCATTTTCTAAGTTAGAATTGTTTATGTAGCATTACATCTAGTGGCCTTTTGTCTCTCATTACGAGTAGGCGACTCAGTAATTGCTAACTATAAATCTTCGACGAACTTCCCGCGATGACAGGCGGGTGGAATATGATTATAGTTAATGTACAGCTATTAAAGAATGACGTTTTATTTGATTTATCACCAGTGACATTATACAAAATTACACACACCAGATTGAATTTAAACACCAGAAGTAAATTTCCACAAATACTTTAAATATAGAGAAATTTGTAATTTTTTTTTTTGAAGAAAGCCTTGCCCCTCATTAGGAAGTTCTCGTGTATCGTGAGTGCGTTTACAAACATTTAATCTTACATTCACAAACAGCCAGACCCGGAACAACGACCTATATATAGGTCATAAAAATATTTATTCCGTGCGGAAATTGAACCCGCGACTCGCAGCGCAGCAGCCAATCGCTCAGCCACTGCGCCAACCGTGCCAATTTATAGTTATTTTCAAACATTATACAATGTTTGCCTTGTCTTTCCTCAATAATGCATATTTTAGGTATGGTAAAATGTATCATTACATACAGCTATTTTATCTCATTACAGTTAAAATGCTATTAAAGATAAAATCACATAAAAATACCTTCATAAAAAGAGCAATATTAAAATCATAAAACAAAAGTTTCATTCGACAATACTGCGGAACCCAGCACGGGGCGAGCCCGTCGTATTGATCGTTTTTATTTATTTCCAATCGCGAAGTAATCTTGCTATCTGCAGCTGCGCTATAACATTGTAAGTGGACATGCTATTAAAATATAGTTACGGTAGTCGGGTATACCAAGACGAACTCGTGTAGAGGCAGCATTAAGCACGCGCTGTTGGTAGTCGTGACACCCAGTAACTGGGTTGTGGAAGTCAAATAGGCAAGAGCTTCAATGTCCATGTGAAATACTGGTTCAGCTGCATCCATTACATTGAAAACTGATCCCAATAAAGTTATAATGAGTGAGCTACCAATAATAACAGTCGGGTATGCCGTTTTTGAATGCCGCAGATAACAAAGATTATTATTCCTATAAAGAGTTTTGTTTTATGTGGGTTTGTGAATACAGTTTTAATTGTTTGAATTCATATGGACTTCTGATTCAGTACACGAATAAATGTTATTGTTTTTTTGTTACAATTCAAATCCCGTGTATGTTTTTCAATTTTTTCCTCGGTTATTGACAATCAATGACGTCATTAAAAGGCCAGCAAATAACGAGATTCTGTCCATTGTATTTGGTACAGAGTTTCACCTAGGGTTGTCATGCAGAAACTATCGAGCATAAGATTATTTTAGATAAGAACTTAAATGTTTGTGTTTTATCACACTAGATGACTTCGTGGAAGACAAAGATGGAAGAAGAAAGACAAGTTTTTTCTTCACAAACTTATCTTTTACCGAAGGGACTAACTCGTATCGGCAGAAGACAGACGTGTGTAGAAAATGGTAAGGGAGGCTTTTGGGGTAGCAGTAGGAGACTAAAGGCTAAATAGAAAATTGTTTTGTATATACAAAGACAAATAGACAAAACTCATCATAATATTCCATCAGATAACAAGGAGATAGAAGTATCTACAGGATCAACATTTTGGGACTTCGACCTGCATGATCCACCAATTTTGCCATTATGGAAACCTAGTTGTATGCAATAACGTCTTACTTTCCAAGACTTAGCAATTTCCTCTCTAACTACAACATAAGCAAGTATACCATCTCCGTCGGACTATCGCCTTGGGGAATCTCGTTTAAAGGCAAAACACGTGTCGAATTACATTTTAATTAATTTGCATTTGTTCGCAGAAGATTGCAAATTACTACGATCTCTTGCGTAACGTTCAGGCTCTAGGAAAACGATTGAAAATAGGAAAGTTTTTCTTTTTAACTATTGAGTTGGAAGTTTTATTAATAAGATTGTTAAGCACTCATTAGGCACTATGGGAAGTGGTATTTAGATAGTTGAAAAATCTCATTCTGACTGATTATATTAAACACGAAAAGTAAAGCTATTTGTTCCAAAGTACATACATGGAACATGTTGGACTAGATCACTAATTACTAGGCATACTGGCCAAACGTGGC
The DNA here is from genome assembly GCA_964057025.1 of Standfussiana lucernea. Lineage (NCBI taxonomy): Eukaryota > Metazoa > Arthropoda > Insecta > Lepidoptera > Noctuidae > Standfussiana > Standfussiana lucernea. Next base: position 714,389 of record OZ059802.1, on the reverse strand, counting down.
CAGAGACACACCTCTGTCCAACCCATCGGGAATTACAGGCGTGATTCTATCACTCCTGGGCGAACGCCTCCCCCCATTCCTTCCACTCCTCACGATGGTGTGCTTCTTCCATTGATACTTACTGCAATTAATTTTAATTTTTGGTCCTCTTATCCTAACTGACCTAATAATACCAAACAAGCTAACAAGCTTTAGTGAACAGCTAAAACACAAACGTAGTGAGTTTATCCCAGCAGCACGCGGCATTAACTCCAGCTCGTATCGATCGAAGCAGAGCCGTTACACCGTCACACTTACCTGAACACTGAAATTTTCAGCCTCGACTCCTAAAAATGGACTAGGAATATAAAAATAATGCTTTTATTTTTAGTAGCGATGCTAGCTTTACTATTATTCAAATGTCAACGATTCTAAAACGAAAATAAAATGATTGTTCTAGGTCTGTGAAACGTACCATGATGATCACGTCTGTAATCCCGGCAGACTAAGGACGAATGTGGTAGTCTAGTGCCTCGCATTTTGCAAGTCATGCTTAAGTCTCCTGTAATAGGGTGTGCGCCAATTGCCATCAGGTGGACATAAATCCAGGCTATGGATGCTACTGAGGAATTCTTGATGGAAAAACCTAATAACACTTGCATACGAGCATGAGATCACAATTATGTTATCTCCTACTCAGGATCTTATGCTCAACAGTAGCAACCAAGAGTGTAACGTTACAAAGAAAATTATCAAAATTACTAACTAGGTTGGTCAAAAGGCTATGAATGAATTTTGACAGTTCTATCTATTTGATCTCTATTTTAATAGAATAGAAGTTTTACGTCATTATGAATTGGATACGTATTTCTATGCTTTTGAAAACAACCTAGATGTATTCAGTCTTTGGTTTTGTTTTTTTGTACCAGTCTTCGTTGCTTAGAGTTTTTTTAGTCTTTCCACATTAGGCATTGTATCTATCGATGGTAACACTGTCACAGCTACCTGCACAGCGAAATTTCGACAAACAGTGTTCCGCAAATTTCTACGGGAGCGCCTCCCCGCCGCAGCCGCTTCTAGCATTTGCATCTCATTGGAATGCAACCGCTGGATGTAACGAAGGAAGCAATGCAGCGGGGATGCGGTAATATCACGTTATGTTTTGTTATGTGGTTGTGGTTGAATTTCATAGCGATATAGGAAATTTGATTTAGACTGTATATTCTATTTAGACTGTTCCTATATTCAGTGGCAAGATTGTGGACTGCCATTCTCTGTTACGGAAAAATTTGGTTTAATAAAACGGCAGTATATACAAGGTGTAGTTTTGCAACCTCGTCAAAATTCAGAAGTTTGTCATAGAAGACGTAAGTAATCAATATAAATTACGGTACCTGGTCAATAATAATAAACGTTGCTTTTTTTGTTGTTTTAATTTGACAATATTTCAGAATGAAGCCCTTTTCAAAAGAGGAAAATCACCCGTTTATCGAATAAACGTCTGCGTTTGTTTGTGTGTGTGAAAGCGCGGTTATAGGGCTAGTATTAGACGCCGCGTTTTAATACGGGTGGTGTACACTTATCGATTTTCGATATTAATAAAAAAATACCTACCCATTTTATTATTGGTTTGGATCGAGAATCATTAGCATAGTTACCTCCTCAATTTGACGAGGATGGAAAGCAACACCTTGTATACCTAGCATTACATTAAGTAAATCAGTTTTTCTTTTTGAAAATTTTTCTCTTTCTTTCTTATTATACTGCACAAAAGTCGTACGCCTGCACACAACTTATCGTTTTAATTCCAAGCTGTACGAATACGCACAAATAAAACACAGAAAAAGCCCTCAAAATCCTAAATGAAGTACCACATCCACCGAAACGGCAGCTCGTTAATGCCATTATACGTCGGGGTCGAGATTTTGCAAGCAATTTCCGCCTTAGCGACGAATGCAAATACGAATGAAATGTGTTATTTATCGCGTGAATTACAACTCTTGGTGTTAACTACTGCTGGTGTGCTAGTGCTGGATGCCTTCGCAGGGCATTTGCATAGCCCCGAATAATTATAGACACGACATTGCCCCGTAATGTTACGATAGTAGTGCTCGAAATATCCGTGAATTTCGAAGATTATGTGTGTGGTGGCGCTATTGGTGTCTTCTAGTTTTAGGTCTGAATCTGGGTGTTTGTGGCAATTTAACATGTAAGTTCGTCAGTTGATTTCTGAGTTGAGATACACGATTATTGCCACATGGGTGCACTGACTGGACAGGTCCATTCAAATCTCAGTGATTCTTTCCTTGAAGCACCATTATTAACCAAGATTATGTGTTCAAAACAGACTGTCACCTCAGATTACTATTGGTTTAGGTGCTTCCCAATCTAGAAACACCGACCCCGCAAAGTTTTATAATATTATGCAGAAATAACATTTGGTAGGATTTCTCAGTATCATTGTCGTTGCAAATAAACCATAGTGATTGCTGCGTCTGTCTGATGTAAGGGAATTATATTGCTTGCACTCCAAACCAGTGCACAGTGTGGATAATACCAAAATTGTTGGCGTTAGGCTGGACCTTAAGAAGACATTTGCGTAGTTCCAACACTGCTCCATTATGTCCAAAATGTCTGGGGTAAGCCCGTAACGTTTTAGTCCGTAAATTAATAATCCATTAAATCAGTTTCTGACTTTTAGACAAAGCATTTACAGACTTATTTTGAAATAGGCTTGTGATTTTTTTGTTTCTCAGGTACTTTATAAGAAGGACCAAAAATATATCCAGATTTTCTTTTAAAACAAGAAATTGGTCTTTTTAATTCCAATTAACTGTAATTTCCTGAACCAATAAAATCTCAAACTAATCTTCTTATATTGATCTCGAACGCCTTTATCAAAACAAGGCATTTCTTGACGTAAGACGATTTAAGGGCCAGTTTAAACCCTGAGCGTCTTAAACTGTGTCCAAGAGTCCCTTGGGACGGACGGTTGACCTAATTAAGCCAAGTGGTGTGGAAAATTACAGTCTGATGGGGCCTGTTCGACCGTAATTGCTGAAGGGTGGCCGATTGACGTCGCGGCCGGGGTTTAAGGTGTTCGCCTATCTTTGAAAATCTTCGGAGGTAATCTTTTTAGGGTTACAAGTTATTCAGGTAGTTTGGATAGTGAGGTGGTTTCATGTTTGGATATGGATTAATGTGATAATATTTTTTTACATACATAAATTAAACATATACAAAAACTTACGCCTTTCCTCAATTGGGGTAGGTAGCAATACTCTTTTTGTTTCGTCCACTTTTTTGCATCTGGTCAAACTCGTAGATGCACGATGGTTGCAAGTACCACGTATGTACATACATGATCTTTCAGAGGAACATCAGCAATATACATATCTTTGTATGTATGCAATATCTATTTGGTTTTTAAACAATTTGTAAGCTTCAATACGTATCAGTTTTAGTAAAGAAAACTAAAATTAGTGTATAGAAAGAGTACCGGTCAAAGCAAGATCAGATCATTAAATCCAGATTTTCACAGTAAATAAATAAAAGTACTATAATAAAAAGGTCACAAAGCAACATTAAGAATAAACGAAACGCAACATATCTTTATTTAGTTCATTAGCTCCGTCAGTGGAGCTAGTGCAGGAGACAGCTTGATTCAGTCTTTTAATTAAAAGCGAGTAATTACTTGTAATGCCGAGCTCCCCGGCTACGCTACAGTTAGTGTAGGAGTAGTTTAGTGCTGTGCGACATATTACTGACGTATGTATGGACACTCGTCTTGTCTGTCAAATTATTTGGTCGGTAGTTTTGCCCCTACTATGTGAGAAGTATGTAAAAAAACTAATTATAAGATTCTCTGTTGAAATCGACTGATGAACGATGATAGTTTTACTTCAGAAAGCAAAAAAAGCAAGCAATATAAGAAAGGCTTCCTGTCATAACTTGTCATAGGATATTCTGCTGTAAGCACAATCAGCATGTCAATCTGACATTGTACGTTGACATTGACTTTAAACGCAACCAGCTAAAAGTCAACTCTCTCCCCAAAATCCAGCAATATTAATTCCATTGGTGGAACTGGAATAAAAGCCAGCAGTAAAATACAATTATAACTAGCGACGCGTACGGATAATGCCGCGGTCCCCAATAACGGTGCGAAACAGAAGGGCCCGACATTATCGTATAATTATCGAAAACCTATAGTAATATCCGACGCAATAACCTAAAAATCAATCAGACGTCGCCTCCCCGGAGCCACGGGCTAGGGGAAAAAATTGGAAATCAATCTATTTCTATAACCAGGCGTCTCCCAAGTATCCATTATCATAATGTGATGGGGACCCAATACTATAATCAGATATCTGAAACCTTCAGTGTTATGTATTATATATGTATATTTTTATGAGGCCAGAATATGGGACGCGTTCCGTTTCGCAAATGCTGCGTATTTTCCGAATTATTGTACGACGCCTGATCGCTTTATGAATTTGATTGTGTTGTTGCGGGTAAGAAAAATAGATTAGATTTTGTGTATGAGGTGAGTGTTTTGGCAGAATTCCTTAAGAAACATTTATGTTTTTGTGGTTTACAAAACATGATCGTAGCAATTAAAATCAATATGTACGCATTGATGAAAGTCATTATCGTCAATATTTGTGTCAATTTCGAAACAGTTTATAATTAATAAAATATTTTGAAATAATTTTAATTACTATCACAAATGTAATATATTATATAGCAACATAGTAATAGCTACTAAAATACTCACAATAAGTTACCCATAATTAATTCAATCACGATACTGATTGAATTGAATTGGAAACGTAATCAATAAACGTGGAATGTAATTACATCAAATAATTTAGTTTATGTAAGGTACCTCAACAGTATTATGTGGTAATACTATTAATGTCTGGCGAAATACCTGAGCAATAGGCCATGTAATTATTATTTTGGTGTGATACAGAAAGTCCAATATAACACTTTGATATTGACTGCGCCTTTATTTGGTAGCAGTAAGGATGCTTTTCGTGGTTCTGGTGTTACCATTGACGTACGTTTAAACTTTAGATTTTTTTTTGTTGATATATTTACAGTGTTTTTTAAGATTACTTTTCTAACTAACAAGCACTTGTCCCCAAAGATCTAAGAAACTTCCACTCCTTACACCTAAACTTTGAAGATATCAGCATCCCTTCACAGATACAATGCGCAATGTTTGTAGGTACGACTACCCGTCACAAAGGGCTTTTAATCAAGTTGATCCCGGCCGAGTTGATTGTTGCCCGGGCACAGTGCGGGCACATAGTGGGCACCCAGCGGGCACGCACGGGCACAGTTGGGCACGGCTCGCCAGGGGTATATTGGTGCGATTACTTAATGAAATTGTCATTGTGATTTAAGGACAGTGTTTGGGTACAAGTGTTGTTGGTGGGGGTTGAGCTAAAGGAGTGATATAAAGGAGAAGATGTTTTTCACGGAAATGATTTAGTAAAACAAATAAAAAGATTGATAGAAAGAGGACAGAAAATTGCGTTCACTAATTTAATTATGTCAAAACAGGGTATGCCATAGACATGTCTGGTTTTTGGCTTTAATCCACGGGTACCTCAAACTTGTAGTGTAGGACAATCATAGGTATTGATACATAATTATCTTCTCTACTTTACATTTCAAGTTCCATGTATAAAAAAGGTCGGTCAGGTAACTTACCATACTTAACACTCGTTATTTAGGTTTAATTCTAAAGCTTACATCTAAAAACCTGCAAATATAAATATTAAAGCCATGACATTAGCTAAATATTATATCACGTTATGTAAGCCTCTTGTATCCTAAAAGTTTATTCAACTCGATCTGTAGTGTCGTGTCATCTTAAATGATTGGTTGTTTTTATTTAGGTCCACACATCTAAATGATGATTCTTTTCTTTCTTAATATCTCTTACGAAACAAAAACTTAAGAATTTCACAAATGAGAACCAAGTGTCATGAAGGCACTTTGCTTAGACAGAAAATAGTTTTCACACCGCTCGGGCGCTGAGTCCTGCTCTCTGTGAGATGGAGTAGGATTTCATAGGTTACAATTAAAGTAGCGATAACTTCATGATATGTCTAGTTTTTCCGTCAACCATTTTGGAGTCGGAATTCTCTTGAGTTATGCTGAAGTAGTTTGAAAAGTTCTTAACTTCCTATTATCAAAAAAAAAAAATATCTGTTACGTCGGCTGCTTTACGAGAACATTCTAGATTTCGCTCGAGTCTAGAATGTTCCATCATGGAACTGTCTAGAAGATTCGAGAATAATCCTAGAATATTCCATTACGGAGCTTTGAAGAAAGTACCAGTTAGTTGTATAACTTTCTCGAAGGATCGGTCGGCATATAAATAACCGTCGTGTTTGCGGGAGCAGGCAGTAAGATTTTGGCTACACAAGGAAGCGATCAAAGTGAACTACAAGTGCGATATCTAAGGTAATAGTGATCAGTAGTGTACTTGTGATTAAGTTTTAAGTGTTTATTGTTAAATAAAGATATTTGGTGTTTAATCGGTAGTGTTTTAATTTATCCTATACCCAGCTCGTAACATTACTAATTACTAAGACATGGTTTTATTTCGTTTAATTTTAATTGAGGACAAAATAAATAAATCCGGGGTACAGTGACATGATGGAAAACCCAAAGAATGACGTAAAAACTAATTACATTTTAAACCGAAACCCCAAAATTACATATTTTGTTTTCAAATTACGCTTTCCTACCGCGCAATTAAATATTAAGTCAAACCTTCATCCAGAAGACTGATGAATATACCTGCCTACTTTTGATGGTCATTCCAAAATTCAGAAGGCAAAATATTATGGATAAGGATTAAACAAGGTGTAAACGGATCCGTTACGAAACCGTCAACCAAGCATTCACTCTACGCAAAAATTATTGCTGAGAAAAGACTTTCTTTTTGGGGTGAAAAATCACGTTACAGTAGAACACAATGTAACGCACTCAAAACATTGTGCTGATGGATGCATTGAATAGTACGGAGAGTGTGGTTATAACATTAAAAACTGGTACTTGAAAAAAAACTTGTGATAAAGTTTGAATTTTGACCCCTAAAATCTCCGTGTAACTACAAAGTAGGGCACCCAGGCATGGTCCAGAACTAAATAATGATCTCAATGACAGGGCAAGTGCCTTTCAAATTCGTGAAGGGTACTTTTAAACCCATTATACAGTACTGTTCTCTGTTTATCTAAATTTAATTACCTGCCGATTTTTTTGCAATATGGAAGGTCAAGGATGATATTAAGGAAAAATTATTCAATTTCCTGAAAGCATGTTCAAGTCCCTTTTCAGTAAATCTTTGGTCAAAAGTGTGCTGTGTGTGATGAAAAGATCAAGATAATAAATAAAATTGATTTGACATTTTTCCCAAAACTTTTAAATGTTTGTAGAAAAGCGCTCTCTCCCTCTCTTTTGAGATGTTTTGCCGATTTTTGTCTATTAAATGTTTTTCTTGTATCTACATGAATAAAAAATAACATAAACCGATAAATAAAGAGCAAATCAACTGTTCTTCATCGAAGCCATCCGAATTATCTAATAACATGACCAAGGAAACGTAGATGTCTCCAACAACACTTGTTACCGAGCTAAGGCAAATGCGGTAATCAACATCATACAATGAAGTATACCATACATAAGCAGAACAGAACTGTTACAATGATGCAGTTGCCAGACAAAAAAATAACACTAGGAATTCAGTTTGGAAGGCACAGTTGCACATCTGGAAAAGAAAAAAAAATTAAGTAATATTGAATTGAAAATTTTAAATCAGAGGTTACCATTGTGTTTTTTTAAGATTTCTTAATTGATATTTCGAAGTTGCCTGTTAAACTAGTCCAGAGATTTTATGTAATTTGAGCTGTTTTCAATACAGCAGCTGGAGGGCTTCGTGACTAAATAATAAGAGCCGCTCGGGCCTTGCCTGGGTTGGTCCGTGGATGGTGATCACCCATATATACTGAGTTTATATGGGTGATTTATATGTTTATATATTTATATTTTTTTTTATTTTTTTATTTTTTTTTTTGTTTTTTTTTTTTTTTTTTCTCCGTGCCTCGGAAAGCACGTTAAGCCATTGATCCTGGCTGTCAAATGTAGATCTTTGACAGTCGTTATAGGTATTCAGTACCAACTGGGTTGTGAAGGTCAGATAGACAGTCGCTTCATGTAAAATACTGGTATTCAGCTGTATCCGGTTAGACTGGAAGCCGACCCCAACATAGTTGGGAAAAGGCTAGGCCGATGATGATGAGCTGTATTCAAAACTGCTCGACTTACTCAATCAATTTAAAGTGAAGCTAAAGTATAGTTTGACAAGTTTGCATATTCGAAGTCACAATTCAATGATCATTTTTCAGTCAGCGTCAGCAAATATAAACTTAAAAATTGCATTGAGCAGATGATATCGGTACCTAGATATTGTAAGAATTTAAGTATTTTCAAATAGAGTAATGAGACGTGCAGAAACTAATAATTAAATCTTTCAAACGTTTCAAATTATGCATCCATGCTTGAAATTTTAGTCAGCTCCTGGAGAGCAAACACCTTTTAAATAGGCATTTAAGTTTAAAAGAATCTAGATGGGTTCTCTAAGTAAGACATCAATCAGATAAACGGCGAAGTAAAAGCCGCTATTTTCTCACGACTCATTATTATTCGATCAGAAGCCTCAGAATTTTTATTAAAACTCCGACGACCGAATAGTATTAGGTGCTTTCATAAAAAAATATTCTATTAGTTTTAGAACACGAAAATTATAAAAAAATAAGGTATACAAACAAGGTTAACTTTGAAGAATAAAAGTAATTATGAGCGAATAATAGTAGGTACATAACTAGTAGAAAACAGGTTTATCTAGAAAGCATCATGGGCATTTTTCTAAAAACTCTGGGCGTACGACCAATTGAATTATCATTATATATCTCATATCAATAGTAGCTATAAGGCTTTCACTTAGTTCTTAAGAGGCGTATTACAAAAAAACGCGAAATTGCAAGGTTTCCTCGTTGAAATTGTATGTTATCCGTTCGTTGTTTGAAATAAAAATTACTTGTTAAAAATAGTTCGTTTCCTCTACTACAATAATAATTAAAAAAAAAATAGATAAATTAATCATTAGTCAGTAATAATCATTCTCCCGATGTATGTTTATTCAAAAACTCACGGAGATGTGAATTGGGAGTTCTAATTTGTAGATTCTATTGAATATAGACCATCAAAATAAATATCCTCAACTTCAATAGTGATAGAATACATTTTCGTTTTATAAATAAATAAATAAATTCATTTATTTCAGGTAAATAACACCCATTGCCACACATAAATTGATATAAACTGAAGACATAATAAGATCTAATAAAATAAAATATAATAAAAACAGACTAAATCAAATTTTATTATTGATACAATTTGATGTAGTCTGTTTTTATTATATTTTATTTTATTAGATCTTATTACGGCTTCAGTTTATATCATTTATGCCTTTATTGTATAGAAAAAATAATTGGACCTAATTCAATTATTGACGGAAAAGACTTCAAAACAAGCCCCGATATCTCCGAAATTATTGTTGTTATTTTGACGTAATATTTATACCAAAATAATCTTCAACATTTGCTTAAACTACGGTATTTTTTTAAATCGCTACTATTATTTTTTAATTATTGAATTAAATAAAAGTACAATATATTTCAGTGCGCCGACCATCTACGCTCAGTATTGCGCGAACGCTTGTTGAGGTCGGATCTACGAGTACCTATGTCAGTTTTTTCCGCGCGCTGCGTCGTGTCGACTTTCGTGGTGTGCCTCGATTGCCGTATAGACGCTGCTATTGTGTGCGTGCTAGAGCATCGTCAACTACGATCGCAGTTTTTGATCGTTGTAAGCTCAATCAATGCCGTTGCGGGAAATATTTTTCTAAACCAAAAAATGATAATTGACAGTACCGAATAAAAAAATATTAGTTTAATTTGTATGTTTTATTTACTTAAACAGGCTGCAACAATACTATTTATTTATTTACGTACACAAGATTTTAGACTGAAATATTTGTCTGTCTAATATCGATACACAATTCGATGATCGAAAGGACTTGTTTAGTTTTCAAAGAAATCTGTTTTATTGTGGTCGGCTTTAATTTTCTAATAATGCTTTTAATAAATGCGCTAAAACAATGTAGACCACCAATGTACACTATGCTACAGATGTCGGTTAACAATCGATTACTGCGTATCAATTAAAACCTTTATTTTTTCCTTTATTTATTTCTCTTACTTACTAATTACATTTTTAAATATTCCTATAAAAAAAAAAACATTTAAAAATATAAAAAATAGTAGCCCACCGGTATCGGGAACAGGGTCCAAGCTACCGGCGGTCAGGGCTCCAGAGAGAGGAACCTCCTAACAATACGAGCCGTGTCCAGGAGTACCGCTTTCTGAATCAAGCCCTTGATCCAGCCGCCTAACGAGAGCCTCCTCAGGTATTGGTCGAGGCTCTTGGCAATTAAGCCATGGGCTGAAACTACTATCGGCACAATGATCGCCGTGTCCACTTCCCACATGTCGACAACCTCGCGAGCCAAGTCAAGATACTTGATTTGTTTATCTTTCTCGGCTTTCACGAGGTTCCCATCATGCGGGACCGTTATGTCAACAATCATTGCGCGCCGCTCTGATCGATCCACCACTACTATATCAGGCTTGTTGGCCACAATAGTCCTGTCAGTGATGATGGATTGATCCCAGTACAGTGTGATATTGCCATTTTCGAGAACTGGGTCGGGCACATACCTATAGTACGGCACTTCCGATTCCACAAGGTTGTATTTTAGAGCAAGTTGCTGATGGATAATCCTGGCTACAAGGTTGTGTCTATGCAAGTACTCACCGTTAGCTAGACGAGAACACCCGGAGATAATGTGACGAATTGATTCGCCCGGACGGTGGCATGCCCGACATATGTCAACCGTGCCGTCCTTCACAATAAATCTCCGGTAGTTATTCGTCATCATAACTTCATCCATAATTGCACAGACAAAACCTTCGGTTTCTCCGAAGAGGTCGCCGGAACGTAGCCAGGTTACGGACGCTGATAGGTCTACATCGGGCCCATGAAGGGCCCGGAAAAAGCGTCCGTGGAGCTCTTTACTCTGCCATACCTCCTTGCGGTCGTTAGTGTTAAGTACTATAGGTTTGCGCCAGTTCTCTTTAGCCAAGGAGAGCGGGGTGAGGCCCTTGTCCACCGCGACCACATCCCGATGCATCCCCACGTCGGTTTCTAGGAAAAATTCCCTGAGACTGCATATCTCGCGATTGTGGAGAGTCTTAGCGTTTAAAAAGCCTCGACCTCCGCACCTCCGCGGGATATACAGTCTCATAACCGAAGATCGTGGGTGATGCATTCGATATGCCGTCAACAATGTACGGACCTTCCTATCCAGGGCGTCTAGTTCTGTTTGTGTCCATTTGAGTATGCCGAAAGAGTACATCAAAACCGGCATGACCCAACCGTTGAACGCACGCACCTTGTTCCCGCCTGATAAAAGACTATTAAATACTTTTCTCAGGCGGCCAAAGAAGCGCTCCCTCAACGATTGCTTCATGTCAGCTACATTGATGCCCAGCGCTTCCGACATACCCAAATACTTGTAGGTTTCGGTTGCTGAAAGGGATCTAAGATTTATGGAATCCGAGAGTTGGGTTCCCACAGATTCCACAATCTCCCCTCGCTTTACATGCATGACCGCACATTTGTCCACACCAAATTCCATCCTGATGGCGCTACTGAAAGTTTCAGTTACCTTTAGTAGCTCCATCAGTTGCAAATCGTTGGGGGCAAAGAGTTTCAGGTCGTCCATGTAAAGGAGGTGAGATATAACCTGACCACCTCTCCTCAACCGATAACCTAGACCTGAATCCTCCAGCAGCGTGCTAAGAGGATTCAAGGCTAAGCAGAACCAAAGTGGACTCAAACTATCGCCCTGAAATATACCTCGCTCAATCCTTATCGGCTCGCTATTCCTCTGGATTTGTCGACATCCTGGAAAGCGAAGGACTGTCCTCCATTGCCCCATACACGACATCAGGAAGGTGCGCAGAGTTGCATCAACTTTATACAACTCTAGCACCCTCATCAGCCATGTATGTGGCACCGAGTCATAGGCCTTCTTATAGTCTATCCAACATGTCGACAGATCTCTCCGGGAACGGCGAACTTGTTGGCTTATGGCCATATCAATGAGGAGCAACTCCTTAGTACCACGGGACCCGTTCCTACATCCATTTTGAGAAGCGGACATGATGGAATTGTCATCAATGTGTTCGCTAATTTTAGCTCTCAAAATGGATGTAAGAACTTTATAGACTGTCGGAAGACAGGTAATCGGTCTATAATTTTTGGGTTCCGCAGTACTACCCGATTTATGGAGCAGATGGGTTATACCTGTTGTCAGGAACTCGGGTAGCAACCCTGACTCTAAGGCTGACTGGAACAGGGTCGCCAGACGAGCGTGCGACCTTACAAACCACTTAATCCAGAAGTTGTGCAGCCCATCCGGCCCTGGAGATTTCCAGTTAGGCAACGGACGGACTGCACGGGCTACATCTTGGGGGCTGATAGTGATTGCCCCCATTTCTGTTACTGGATCGCACGCTCGCTCGACCTGCCGAGTCCATTCACCCTCGGTATGGCCGACAGGCACCGACCAGATGCTGCGCCAGAACGAAGTCATGGCGTCATCATCAGGCAGGTGCGTGTCGGCCACACCTTGGTCCGGTTGCTCCCAAGCCCTATAAACCCACCTTTCATCTCTTTGGAATGTGCGATTCTGAGTGTATCGTTCCACCCGTCGCTTATACCTACGAATACGGTTTGCCCATGCATATACTTTCTGCTTCAGGAAGTCGATGCGCTCTGTGACACGGGAGATGTAGTCTCGAGGACTGATATCAGTTCCCGAGAACGCCCGTCTCACAAAGCGCATCACTCTAGGGCGCGTATTGCCCTCCCTGAAGCAGATTAGTTTCCCGATGAGTGCTCTGGCCCCATCAATACGTCGCTCAATCCTGCACTGCCATGCCGGTACGGCTGGTAAAAGTCGTGTAGCTCTGCCATCAGAAAATTTGACGCGAGCTACACGACATGCCGCTACAGCCGCACAATACAAGATTGAGTGAGCATCAGTGAGGTCTTCGCAGTTATCAAAATAGTTTGACAACTGCGAATCCAGAACAGCCACCAGCGCCCTATTTTTGTTATGCATGGGCAAACGAGGTATGCGTGGTCTAAGATTTGGCGACATAAACCGATATTCTCGAATCGCACCCTCCAAAGCACTCCTTATTTCCTCACTGCACTGGGTACTTACATTACTAACCATGTCATTACTCACGTCGTTAGTGTGATTCGGTATTGTGGTAGACTGTGGTGGTACCACAGCCTGCACTGACGGGGTAATGACATGGCTACTCTGCATTTCAGTTCGAAAAAAAAAAAAAAAACCTTTTAAAACCTTTATTTATTATTACGTATGTCAACACTTTAAGATTCTTATTTACCTAATGAAAAATACACCTATTAAAACAAATTATAATTCATAACATTAAAATGTCACATCGAAAGTTTTTTCCATAGTTTTTAGTCGCCATACTCGCACTATCATGGTGCGAGCGAGTGAACAGATATTAAAGAAATTGTAGCTCGCGAAGCTCGCTGACCGCTCGTTGCGTAAAATACCTAAATAAGCGTAACGCCGAAACGTAAGAGGGCTCTTAAAGAACAACCTAATTCGCGGGAGAACAGAATTAGACCCACTAGAAATATTATGTTACCGGTTTCTGTATTTTGCAAAAGATGTGATTATTCAAACTATTAATAAACCTAGTTTAGCACAGTGTTTTCAACATGACTTTACTTTAAAAACAAATGACTTTTGTAGTTAAATCGAAAATTGAAACATTTTCAACTGGCCGTAGCTCTAGTCTTCGGAGATTGAATTGGATAGCTTAGTGAGGGTTACCTATAATAAGTTCGAAAATACTCACCTAAAAGACACGTCTGCCACTGTATCAGTTGACCTGTTATCAACTCAATTTTTTTCGTTACTCCAACGTTTCATTTGGTCGAAAATCTTTTTACCGAAGTTACACTTCGCTGAAATAACATTTTTTTTGAAGTATTATGTTTCCGAACATTCATTATACCACTTGCAGTGTTTCCCTGCATGAAAGCTTCAATGCTACGAACTTTTTAGCTCTTTGGTGGATTTAGGAAAAAAAAAAAACATTTAATTTTGAAATCGGAATGAAAAGTAGTAAATAGTCAATTTTTCCGGCAATGTCGTGCTGATTTATGTTAAAATATCAATACCAATAATGGGCTTATGTTTAATTTGAGGAATATTTGGTGGAAGATCAAGATAGACAGAGCCAACTTTTTTGGCTCCAAGTTTTATACTAGTACACTGATTGCTAACAGTACTCTACATATTTAAGAACATCCACGTCGTATTTTAAAGAACATACCAGGCGTCTGTCTGGAACGACTGAAGGCGGAGAGCATAAAAGAGCACACAGAGAGAGTTCAGGACAGGGAGGATTTGCCAGTTTTTTTGTTGTTTTTTTAGTATTGTGTTAGCTTAATTAGATATTAGTTTATTTTACTTTACCTTTACTTACCTAAATTAAAAAAAATCGAATTATTCTATTTAAACATTTAAACAGAATAATTCGATTTTTTTTTAATTATATTGTATACTATATTGTATGCAACTAATTTAGCTTTACGAATTTAAAATTCAAATTACCGGCTGCAATAATTGCAATTGTATCTTAGGTCTTCTGAATTTCCAAATTGAACCATGCTTTTCTTTTAAATATACTTGTCAACATATTTACACGGATCGTTTAAATTTTTATTACAAACGCGACTAAAGATAATTTTTTAACAACATTTTTATTTTAAATTTTGTATTTTTAATCTACATCTGAGTTAAACGTATAGCAGTGAAGATCTCTATTTTTTATTTTCGCTACACGCTGTTTTTGTTGTGTTTTAAGCATGCAGCATGGAAACAGGAATTTGGCCGCGTGCAAACAAGCATACAGCATGCAAGCAGACATGCAACATGCAGCAAGCATTGTTTCTGTCACGGCACCGGCGGTGCGGCGGGGTTTGGGCGGCCCCACGCGAGCTTATCATCGCAGATGGTTTTAACGCTCACCACCGCAGCTACGGCGGCGGCCCTTCAAACCACCTGCTCCTCAGCTCGTAGGCCACCCCACCCCTTCGCGCCTACGTGGGCTTAAATTACTAGAGGTAGGGTAGACATGACTGCGTGAAGTCAATTTTGCAGCGATTCGTTTCTGTCACTAAATTTTGTAGCACAACATATTGCCTTTTTATGACACTTTTAATTTAATATTGAAAATGCTACCAAGTAACCGGCTATATATTTGTGACTAAATAATATTCCATAAAATGTTGTTTCGATGTGGTGAAAATCTGGCAAATAAATCATTTGGCAAATGAAAAAAGTCCAAAAGAGGCTTCGGCCGATAGCAAAAAGTTATTTTGTAAATCGGCGAAATATAGTTTGTAAAATAATACCTGTGACACATGATACTTCAAAAAAAAAAACATCTGTCAATAGGTCTCGATAAATTGAAATGCGAACAAAAAAAATCGGAAAAGTAATCGGTTCTCCTTATTGAGAGCTATGATTTTGAGAACTTACGCCCATTTCGTGAGTACCCTCTTTTGGACTGACGCCCGTTTCGACCAAGATGATGTCTATTTACCCAAAATATTTTGAATTGAGACTTGCTTGACAATTTTTTTTTAACTTAGCAAAAGCGCTTGCGAGCACTAGACCAACAGAGAACTTACTCTTACAACCCGTTCACATGACGACGTTTCGTTTTTTTTAACGTATCGTTTTTTTTCACGATCCATTTTTTGTTGACGGTGGCAATGCTTTTTAAATGCCCGTGTTCACACGCATCATGAATCGTGAAAAATGACTGATACGTCTTAAATCACGTACGTCAAAAAACACGACTCGTGAATTTTTTGTGACGGTTTTGCTGATGCGCTCGCTCCCAAAAAATCACCGGTCACGGAACTGATGTGAACACCAATCGAACAAAAATCGTGATAAAACACGATTCCGTATGCAATGTGAACGTCCATCCGTCATGACGTATCGTGATTTATGTCGGATCGTCAATGACGGAAGCCGTGTGAATGAGCCCTTATTAGTCATACACTTCATTTGTGATCCTGTAACCATTTAAACTCATTCGCCAATTAAAACTTTAACATAGTACCCTTGAATTGAATACGAAACTATATTCAATTCAACAAAGCCAACTTTTACAACGGATCTGGAACCCAATTCCATTATAAAATCCTTTAGTAGTTCATTTACCCATTTCGGCCGTAATCCATAATTAAAATACGAAATCCTACGATTAGGAGGCATTGTTGAGACTGAATGAAATGGAATTATGATGTCAGTCAGGGCGGTGAACGGGCTGACTGAAGAGTCAGTCAGCCAGAACAACAGTAATGCCAAGAGTGGCATTACTGTTGTTCAAACTCAAAGCATTTATTTCAATTAGACCATTACAGGCACGTATGAATGTCAAAACACAAAAAAAAAAAACTAAGCTTCAGTCCCAGTCACAGGGCATAATAACTTGTGAAAGTATTGTAGTTGTTCATTCGAAAGCGTAGATCCTATGGAGAAGAATGAGCAAAGAAATTCCATGGACACTCTTTTAAAATCAATAAGTTGTTACAATATGTTGGTTACATCATTCATGTCGAGATTATACATATATCTGAGAACGATGTAGAAAGACGTGCGAGTAAGAGCGTCCAGAGTAAAAAAATAAAATCAATAATTCAAAAATACAATAATCCATGGCAGCTGCGAGATGACCAATCCCTACTGACAGCGCCCGATCACGAACATGACGCATGGATCAGCCATAATTCAACTCAACCATTTTGAAGGGAACTAAACGACCCGATACACGCGCCACCATCAGCGAGACATTTTAGTGAGCATGACATTCTCTCAACCCCCAGGGAAAATGCGAGTCAGTAAGAGATGTAAATGGTAGCTTTATCGTACATAGTCGCATGTGCTATGCAATTATATAATACTAAGAGATTGAATCTATACAATGCAAAGATATGTTTGTCAATAAGTTTGCCCCTATGGTTGTGGAGCAGGACCAGCATTGAGCCAAGCATTTTTATTATCAATATAATCTCCCAACTTATAGTATGCTTGCCGACGTAGTGTGCGTTTTTATTTAAATTTTGTCTCATTCAGTTGTAGAATGCCGGGAGGTATTTTATTGTAACATTTTAAACAGTACCCCATGAAAGATGAGTCTACTTTAGCTAGCCTGAATCTTGGCTGAATTAGATGGACCCTGGTTCTAGTATTATAGTGGTGTCTGTCGCCTCTTTTACTAAATAAATGCAGATTTTTCCTAACGTACATGATGTTTTCATAGATGTATTGGCAAGGTACTGTCATGATGTTAATGTTAATTTCCTTAAACAGTTCTCTTAGAGAATCGCACCTACATAGATTATATATATATGGCCCTGATGGCTCTTTTCTGCAGAATAAATATAGACTCGATGTCTGCAGCCCGTCCCCATAGTAAAATGCCGTATGACATAATACTATGAAAATAACTAAAATAGATTAGCCTTGCGGTATCTACATCAGTAAGTTGACTGATTTTCCTAACAGCATATGCTGCTATGTATATGCTGCTGAACTCAGCCGTCCTGCAAAAGATGTTAAATGAGGACCCCATGCCTTGAGTCGAGCGAGATCCCTAAGAAAACAGTTTCATCGACGAATTCTAGTTTCTCTTGATTCAATACTATGTCACAATCACTAGTTTTGACATTTGGTAGAGCAAGTCTTATGCACTTAGTTTTTTTCCCATTTAATACTAAATTATTCGCGGTAAACCAATTATGGACCTGCAGTAGGGCGCTAATTACGTCGCCAAGATTTGTGGCACGTCTGTTTATCTTGTAATTGTCAGTAAAATTTCGCTGTGTTTTAATAAGGATATTTTGTTTTTGGAATATTTTTAGGGGTATGGATTGAGTAGTATTTCTTGGACCCTGGTTTACGGACAGTAAGTATAATTTCTATAGATAATTAATTCTTGTTTTTAACCATTCAATGAGGCTTAATTACCTAACTCTGTTCAATAAGCTAATCTTTTATTTTTACCAAGATTAAGCGACACCTAAAATGATTGGCCAAATAAAAATAGCATCAGTCGTATGTTAAACATTGTACATCAATTGTATACTTGTTAAAGCTAACAAGGCACACTAACAATGTTGTCCTAATTGAAACCCGAAGGTTGACTGATAGAGAATGCGTTTTGGCATTAAGGCCGTATATGTGAAGCAACTGTACAGTAAATTTTAAACAAACAAATAAACAATATTTTCACTGCGTACACTAAAAGGGACAACATATTACCAGACCAGTAACTCATTTAGTGATATTTAGTGATCATATCGTTGCCAATGCCTCGTGCGATGCTCCGCTAGTGGTTTGTGGCGCGAAGCAGATAGCTCAGCGATTAGAAGATTATAATTATAATATACGTGTATTGTTAAATATTTTAGTTTTATTGTTTTAAATTAAGCTGTGCTTAGATTTTATCTGTAATATTGTGCACGTTTTGTCGAATAAATCAATAAATTATTACGTTACCTAAGAAAATATATGAATATATACTTTATTGTACAAATAAGTAGGCAAGGTTTCGGGGTTAATTGACCCTGATTACATTTATATTTCCTTTATTTATTTTTCTTACTTTTTTTACATTTTTAAATATTCCTATACAAAATTAGTAGGTATTAAAAAAAAACATTTAAAAATAAATAAAATAGTAGCCCACCAGCACCGGGAACAGGGTCCGAGCTACCGGTGGTCAGGGCTCTTAAGAGAGGAACCTCCTAACAATACGCGCCGTGTCCAGAAGTACTGCTTTCTGAATCAAGCCCTTGATCCAGCCGCCAAGCGAGAGCCTCTTCAGATGTTGGTCAAGGCTCTTGGCTATTAAACCATTGGCTGATACGACTATCGGCACAATGACTGCTGTATTCACGTCCCACATGTCGACAACCTCGCGAGCAAGATCTAGATATTTGAATTGCTTATCTTTCTCTGCTTTCACGAGGTTCTCGTCATGCGGGACCGTTATATCAACGATCATTGCGCGACGCTCCAATCGATCTATCACCACAATGTCAGGCTTATTTGCAACAATAGTCCTGTCAGTGACGATAGGTCGATCCCAATACAACGTGATATTACCATCATCGAGAACTGGGTCGGGCGCATACTTATAGTATGGCACTTCTGAATCCACAAGGTTGTACTTCAAAGCAAGTTGCTGGTGGATAATCCTAGCAACGAGGTTGTGTCTGTGCAAGTACTCTCCGTTAGCCAGACGAGAACACCCAGAAATAATGTGTCGGATCGATTCTCCCGGACGGTGGCATGCCCGACATATGTCAACCGTGCCATCCTTCATAATGTATTTCCTATAGTTATTCGTCATCATAACTTCGTCCATTATTGCATAGACAAAACCTTCGGTTTCCCCGAAGAGGTCACCGAAACGCAGCCAGGATACGGACGCTAAGAAGTCTACATCGGACAAATGTAGGGCCCAGTGAAAACGTCCGTGAAGCTCCTTGCTCTGCCATACCTCCCTGCGGTCATTAGTGTCTAATACTATAGGTTTGCGCCAGTTCTCGTTAGCCAGCGAAAGCGGGGTAAAGCCCTTGTCCACTGAGACCACATCTCGGTGCATCCCCACGTCGGCTTCTAGAAAATATTCTCTGAGACTGCATACCTCACGGTTGTGCAGGGTCTTAGCATTTAAGAAGCCACGACCCCCGCACTTCCGCGGGATATACAGTCTCATCACCGACGACCGTGGGTGATGCATCCGATTTGCGGTCATCAATGTGCGGACCCTCCTATTCAAGGCATCAAGTTCCGTCTGAGTCCATTTGAGTATGCCGAAAGAATACATCAAAACCGGCATGACCCAACCGTTAAAGGCGCGCACCTTGTTTCCGCCTGACAAAAGACTGCTTAGCACTTTATTCAGGCGGCCAAAGAAGCGCTCCCTCAACGATTGTTTCATGTCGGCAGTATTGATGCCTAATGCTTCCGACATACCCAAATACTTGTAGGTTTCTGTTGAGGAGAGGTATCTAAGGTGTATGGAATCCGAGAGTTGAGTACCCACGGATTCCATAATCTGCCCTCGCTTCACATGCATTACTGCACATTTGTCCACACCAAATTCCATTCTGATGGCACTACTGAAAGTTTCTGTTACCTTCAGTGGCTTCATCAGTTGCACATTTATATTATTATTATAATATAAAGGTATAACATTAAATACAGTTTTTCTTAAATCTATGCACTTGACATAGATTTAAGAAAAACTGTATTTAATGTTATACCTTTATATTTTTTGAATAAAATTTTATTTATTATTTATTTTTATTATTATAGTGTACGTATAAACATAGTGCTAAGAATATTTATTTTTAAAAGTCCAACACTCTTATTGTTTCTTATTCGCAAATTCTAGCAGCGCTTGCATCAGAATTTAATCAATTCTGCTGTAAATCCACCACGGGTGACATTCTCCACTCACTTGTACCACACCGCCTCTCAATATGGCGGAGGGCCAGTAATGATTACGGCATTAATCTGCGCCATGCTGTTAATACGTCGCTCGATAATAAGCTCATTTGAGACGTGTCTTAATTAAATCATTGTTCGCGGAGCTATTAGCGTATTTAGATGTATTCGGGCGTAATTATAATATTATAGTAATTATGGGTAATTATCTTGAAGTAAGACAAAGGAATCTTCTAAGTTATTCTTCTTTAAAGTTAGTATGAAAACAGCAAAATGCTTTAGCAAAATTTAGTTTAAGAAAAATTACAGTAGAATTGTAAAATCTACCGGTAATTATTCCTACACTGCTTGTTTTTTAACCGACTTCAAAAAAAAGAGGTTCTCAATTCGGTTGTATGTTTTTTTTTTGTTACCTCATATCTCCGTCATTTACGAACCGATTTGAAAAATTATTCTTTTGTCTGAATGGATTTACTTCCCGATTGGTCCCATAGAAATTTCATCAAAATCAGTTCAGCAGTTTGGTTTTGAAATCAAAATAACTGGAAAAAATGTCATCCAAGTAAAAGAAATTGCGAAATTGATACTTGATAAGGATTTGTGTGTGATACGATATCTAAAAAGGTTAAAATAAAAACTTTTTTGCAAAAAAAGCGACTTCCAAAAAAAACAAAAAAAAACTTTTTGCAAAAAAAAACCCGACTTCCAAAAAAAAAAACACGAAAAAAGTGGAAAATAACTTTACTTTCGGAAGTCGGTGACTATTGTTTGTTTCATTGACTTTTTTGCCACCGACTTCCGAAAGTAAAGTTATTTTCCACTTTTTTCGTGTTTTTTTTGGAAGTCGGGTTTTTTTTGCAAAAAAGTTTTTATTTTACCCTTTTAAGTTATCGTATCACACACAAATCCTTGTCAAGTATCAATTTCGCAATTTCGTTTACTTGGATGACATTTTTTCCAGTTATTTTGATTTCAAAACCAAATTGCTAAACCGATTTTGATGAAATTTCTATGAGACCAATCGGGAAGTAAATCCATTCAGATAAAAGAAGAATTTTTCAAATCGGTTCATAAATGACGGAGATATGCGGTTACAAACACAAAAAAAAAAAAAAACATACAACCGAATTGAGAACCTCCTCCTTTTTTTGAAGTCGGTTAAAAAGTGGAAAATAACTTTACTTTCGGAAGTCGGTGGCAAAAAAGTCAATGAAACAAACAATAGTCACCGACTTCCGAAAGTAAAGTTATTTTCCACTTTTTTTTGTGTTTTTTTTGGACAAAAAAGTTTTTTTTAGTAACGTCCCTAAAGCAACAGTACACCGATGCCGGCATCAAGCCGTGACTAGATAAGGGACGAGCCGATCGTCGTTAATCAGGAACATTCTAATCTCAGGCTACAGCCGAAGTTGTGCGGTGCTGGATGGCAGCTATAATATCCTGTACCGACAGTCTGCATACTGGATACACGGCGATTTTCTGACGGAAATAATTATACAGTACCTTCAGAAAAATAGTGCATCTATACGTATTGTAAAATAAAGTCGGTTTTTGAGTCTGTACGTGTGCTCGCGTGGTTCTTCGAAACTTCTAAACAAATTTCGAAGTTAGTTCCACCATCATATAGAAAAACTATTCTGGAACATTTCATTTGTATAATACATTGATATAATTTCCATTATTTATTTCCTTTACACATTGTTTTACATTTTTAAATATTACCTAAAAAAAATAGTAGCCCACCGGTATCGGGAACAGGGTCCAAGCTACCGGCGGTCAGGGCTCCAGGGTGAGGATCTTCCTAACAATATGAGCCGCGTCCAGGGGAACAGCTTTCTGAATCAACCCCTTGATCCAGCTGCCTAACGATAAGCCTGCAATTAAGCCATTGGCTGAAACGACTTTCGGCACAATGATGGCTGAGTTCACATCCCACATGTCGACAACCTCGCGAGCTAAGTCAAGATACTTGATTTGCTTATCTTTCTCGGCTTTCACGAGGTTCTCGTCATGCGGAACCGTTATGTCAACACAACATTGATTTTATTATTAAAGAAATCTCAATATTTTAACTTATTGTAAAAACTGCGCCAAACAGGGGCGGATCACTAGTAAATACATAGAAACTCCCAAAGTTATAAGGAAACTTCTTTTTGATGTTGCTATTTTTTGTCTCTCTCTGGCACACTAAAGTTTGTTATTACGACAGAACTCATTGTACATTGTTCTTACATTCATCATTTCTTTTCGTGCCCCACTATACTCAAGAAAAGAAAATATCGTGCCCCCTTACAAGTAAAGAGTCCTCGCGCCAACATTTCCGGAAGAATATTTAAAAGTAGTGTCGATAAGTTCACGGAAACGCTCTCTCATATAACGCGACAGTGCCACAGTGCCAGGAACAGGCACGGGCTGGCGCGCCAAGGCACACTAGCGTCATCTAGTGCCAATAAAACTACATCTTTTTCAGGGTTCTGTACTAAAAAGGCGCCAACGGGACACTGTACCTAATGTTGTTACTAAATAGGGCTACCCCTATAAATAGATTGTGAACAATAATTAATAGCTAGCCAGTCTTCACAAAATACTCGGAAATATGGTTGCGAATCTGTGGTAAATTTTACTAAAAATCATTATACTCGTATAGGTTGAAAAATACATTTACTACCTTTCTGTTTGCAATTAAGTGTTTGTATAATAAAATTTTTGGTAATCCAAAAACACTTGTTAATTATAGATAAATGATGTTTATTTTGCAAATAATATGTTTTTACAAACACTTTTACACGTCTTCTTTTTTAAAACTAGATGAGGCCGGTGTTTCGTATCTGACTACTCTGAGAAGAAACAGCTGAAACAAACTCAGAGGTAATAGTCTCTTTTAAGGTCCAGACATAATCTTGTTAAACTCACATGAGGACTATGCACATGAGTGTCTGAGATGGTCTTTTGAAGAAAGAACCACACAGATTTGAGTGGACCTGTCCAGCCAATGCAAGCATTTGTCAGTTATCGTGTAGCTCGACTCATCGAAACGACGAACAATACCAAAGAAAGGACATTTGTGTAGGTCGCTTATAGTACTCAAACTGCCAGACAATAGTAAAAACAAACAGAAAACATAAAAGTGACCTACATTGTCCTCACATTCACACTAATCAAATAAAATTAATAATACTTACAAAATAAATGTTCATAAAAATCATTAAATGTCACACATAATAAAAAAAAATAAGAAGAAAAAAAAAATAAAAAAGCAAACATTCATGTCAAATCATTAAATGTCAAAGTGTATAAAAGAAAGGAATAAATGTCGACATTCATTGAGCAAATTTAATTGGAGCAGTTTAATCCCAAGCCTTTTTATCTTCGAGATGGTGATTAACGTTATAGTAGACTTTTAGGCATAGTTTCCGTTTTATAAACGATTTGAATTTATTTAGGCTTAGTGCTTGAATATGGCTCGGAAGTTTATTATAAAAATACATCGGCATCTAAACGTACCCTCTATTTTTTTGAGCCTCGTTGCAGGAACAACAAAGGTTATTGGGCAACTTAGTATGGAACCTATACCCACGGCCTACAGGAAACAAATTGGGTAGGATGTTTAGTTAAACGTCTCTAGTTTACGAATATATATGTCGCATTAATGCAGATAATGGGAAAAAACAAAAATAATACAAAAACTAAAAAATATAAAAATAAAATGTTAAGCTTAATATAACAAGGCTTAGCACATTTGTATTGGTTTTCTTGATAATAAACACGATTAAAAAAATAAAATGGGTTAAAATAAAAAAAGTATTTAAAAGTTTTTAAGTTTTATTCGACATGATCAATGTCTACAGGAATAATTGTATCATCTAAAAACCCCGCAGGCGAATCTATTTGCTCTTGATGTCTGGCCCAAGACAAAAAATATACTACGCTAGCTATATGCGCGCAGCATCCAATGGTGCGGCGGCCGTGGATACAAGAGCAGTAGTAATCTTTGATACCATCTCTACCCTGTCTTGTTGGGTTCACCAATATGTAAATATAGTATTTTTTACTCCTGATATGTCGCGACTGCATTCTTCCTCGTATTAATATTTTGTTGTTAACCAATTCACGGTGCCGGTATAGTTCAACAATGTAAAGACCATTTGGTCGCAAGTGTTCGTGAACATATGATTTAGCGATCCGTAAATGATAGGTGCCCAACGTAAATAGAATCAAATCTTCAAAAGTTAGTTGTGGGAAGTTATCCAAAGCTGCATTACTTGCGTCAATTGAAATAAAGGCTACTCTTTGCCTATTTAGATTGTGCTCGCTCACATAATCCGCCAACTCATTTCTTCTATTTACATTTTCATTAATAATATTTATGAATTGCTCAGCGTATATGCTGTTCTCGTATGGACGCCGAGTAGCGTTGATGAGCGCTGCGGTAATTTTAAAATCTGCCATCATGTTTGGTAAGGAAATATTAAAATAGGTGTGCCGAAACATTTTAAAATCTTTCTTAAAACGACCATTCATAGTTTCGACCACCCATCGGGTCATTGTGATAAGTCTCGACTTATTTGCATCGTCTGTTGTTAGTTGTTCTCCTCTGAAGCTGGATGGTGGCATATGGGATTATAGCCATATTCTTGTATAGAGTGGATTGAGTCTCGGAAGCCACGGTCTAGTATAAAGACATCGTTAGTCCGTAGAAACCAATGCCAAGTAGAGTTTTCTTCATCCATTAGGTTACGCATAATTGTCGCATCCGATGTTGTTGCTGCATATGGCCCTAAAACATCTAAAATGTAGCCATCTGAGCAAACAATCAAAAAAGGTTTTACTAAGTTCCTGAATTTATGTAGGCTATATGTTATTCTCTGGAATAAAAAATTGGAGCTCTTTTGCACATATAGATATGTGCCATCGAACACCAAAATGGCTGATTCGTGGTCGCCCCCGAAAATATGAGCCGGGATGGAAAGATTTCGAGCAACCACCTCTTCTCTGGTCATATGATTTAAGCCCAGAAAACGCGGAACGAAATCATCAGTTAAACATTCTCTTGCTAATCTTATCTTTCTCTCCAACGTTCTTCTGGACATTTGGAATTTCGTAGCCAACCGTTCATCCGGTTCACCAGTCCTTATTTTTGTCAGATAAATACCTAAAGCCACGGCAGGACTATCAGTTCTGTTATGAAGAGACGGTGTTAGTTGTAGGACAGTGTTGAATTGATGTTTAGTTACTCCTGTCCAAAAATGCAGTTCATTATCGTCAACTGAATTAATATTTTCAAAATCCAGTTGGTTCCTTCGTTCCAAGCCCCATTTGTACAAATCGATAATATCCAGTACATGACTACTATTGAATTCATTCATAATCCTCTGAGTATTCAGTTCCTCCCAATCATTTCTTTGTAAATGTGAATGACAAACACGGGCAAGTGGAGGTATATAAAAATTATTTGTATGCAATAAATGGAATTTAACATACAATGGCACTATGTGCGTAGCCATATTCCTGCAGTTTTGGAATATGCATCGTCTAGCTGTATTTGGAGCACGAGAATATCCTTGTAGGGAAATGAAACCAGGATTCACTTGTTGACTCACATTCTGTTCTTCCTCACCAGCATCTTCTACTCGTGGGGGGAGTTGATCTTGTACTTGTTGAGGTGGTTCGACATGAACTAGTTGAAGTGACTGATTTCCCCTAGGCTGATTTCTCAGAGTGGAACCCAATCTCACCCAACAAGCATGGCATATAGATCGTGAACCATCAAAAGGAATCTGAAAAAAAAAGGAATAATATTAACTCATAATACTTTATCAATCCCATTGGGTCATTTTATAAAGACTTACACCCGTATTCACAAACATTACTATGAGGTCTCACAGTGTGCGCGTCTGCGGCCTGTGTGTCTACACTAGTCTCAAAAATGTATAATTACACAATACTTGAGTGGCGAACGGCACTATGAGACCCTTAAAATGAATGCATAGGTAAGGTAGCCAGCTACCTACATTAAGCAACACACAGTTCCCAGCTTCTTGTTTGTGAATACGGCTGTAACTCTTCTATATACTTGCTGTATAAGTCTATTTATGATAATTGGATAAATGATGCTTGAGAATAAATGATTTATTATCAAAGCCACCGCCGGCATGATTGCACAAATGGAACAATAATAAAACAAATCTGGTAAGGTACTCACCTCACGTGGTGTTATTTCCTGTAATAATAACTCGGCGTGATTTCGGAACCTTTCAAGAAAAAGTTCTGTGAGGCTGTGTTTTCTGCGCCGCAGCACAGATCGGCTATATGAAACACAACTATTTTGTCTTTCCATATTATCAACTAAATCCAATCCAAATGCAAACCAAAACCCAATAAACACGCCAAAGTAATCGATAAAAACAATAGAAACTCAAGTAACACACAGATCACAACGATAAATGACGAAAGACTGCGTGCGTCGTCGATGCTAGGTTCTGCACGACGCGCGCGCAACTACGAAACCGGTTTCTACTTGTCGAAGTGCGAGTGAGACGGCATATGCATGCCACTGACCGCGAACTTTTAGCGCGCAAACGTTTCTTTTGTTTATTTAACAGAATGCTTCACTGAAATTGTTTTATGTACACATTTATAGATCACTGAACACCAATTTTTTATTCATATTTTACATTTCATTCCCATTGTTTAAAAAAGAAATAACTACATAAAATTAAATGTGGGTGAATACTTAACAATTAAAAACTAATTTGGTTTTTGTAGGAAAACTTTCGTTAACTGGGTCAGATTTTGCCCAATGACCTTTGTGTTTGTTCCTCGTATTTATATTGTGGATATCACTGTATTTTTTAAACAAATTAATATTTTTATGTGCATATAAAAGGTTTTCATAAATAAACTGAGAGGGTACGGGAGGGGGGTAAGTATATTAATTTCTTTAAATTTTTCTCTGAGGGAGTATCTGGGACTTCATTTATACATTGAACGAATTGCCTTTTTTTGCAAGATAAAAATTGTTTGAATATTTTCGGCACTGCCCCACAAGAGAATACCGTACTACATCACACTGTGGAAATAACTAAAATAAACCAAACGAGCTGTCTCTAAATCAGTAAAATCACGAATTTATCTAAATATTTCATCAATTGTTTTGGTTGTACGGAAAAACCCGTTCGCTGCGGGAAAACACACCTATTGTGTTTGTACTAACTGAACGCCAGTGCGGCGATTACGCAGGGTATGTGTTTTCGAAAAATCGGACATGACTGTACGGCAAAACACGCCTAGCGTGTGGCGGCCCGACGTTTCGCCAGTGCGGGATTACGCGCTAGGCGTGTTTCCATCTATGAGTACTGGAAAACACAACAGGTGTGTTATTATGTTGTTTCTCACTGTATGGTGATATATTCCGATATTTATTTATATGTAGGCAAGTATTATACTAATGATGAGAAATTTATGTTTTTTGTTTACAAATTTATACATTTCAAGAATAGTCTTCAAAATAATTGTGTTGTTACCTACATAATTATATATATAATAATAATACCAAAGGGACGACCCGAATGGCGCAGCGGTAGTGAGGCTGCCTTACGTTCATAGGGTTCCGGGTTCGAATCCCGGTAGGAGCAAGTGTTTGTGTGATTAAGCATGGACATTTGTTACCGAGTCATGGATGTTTATATGTATAATAAGTATGTATTTACAAACAAAAAAAGTATCTATGTAGTATATCAACTATCTAGTGTCCACGACACAAGCCTCGTTGCTTAGTGTGGCACTAGATGGCGCTGTGTGTAATGTCGAGCGATATTTATTATTTATTTATTTATTTATTATTATAATACGCGACGAGAAATTGTACTCGTATTTCAGTGACATAATCATATCGAAAATATTTTTTTTTTGGTATTATAATTAAGTAAGTATATATCGAATTAAACTTCGGACAAACCTTAATATTTTTATTAGTTTTAAAGAATCACGGTTAAGTTTGATAATAGTGAACTAATGAACGATTAAATAAATTATCGAGTCAAATAGCAATAATCTCTTAATATTGCTAGTTGATATAAAGTAAATTGTAAGGGTACCTATGCCATCCTTTTGTTTGAGGGCGAAAACTCAACCCGAAAAGACAACCAATACAATTTGTAAGTCTTATTTTATTATGTTGATGGTAGGTGTTCAAAAAAAAAAAAAAAGTTGAGAGGATCCGGCAACTGGGTCTCGAGGTGGCATTGCACAAGTCCGAGGCCATGTGCTTTCATGGCCCTCGGAATGCGCCACCGTCGGGATCCTCACTGACGGTAGGAGGGGT
Source organism: Standfussiana lucernea (assembly GCA_964057025.1). Classification (NCBI taxonomy): domain Eukaryota; kingdom Metazoa; phylum Arthropoda; class Insecta; order Lepidoptera; family Noctuidae; genus Standfussiana; species Standfussiana lucernea. The sequence continues at coordinate 685,293 of OZ059802.1, read as the reverse complement.
TTCCATCGGCGTCGGGTCGACGTTGAAGTACCTGGGACTTGTCCTCGACAGCCGGTGGAACTTCGTGGAGCACTTCCGACGTTTGGCCCCTAAACTGGAACGGACTGGGGCTACCTTCAGGCGGCTCATGCCCAATCTGGGGGGGCCGAACGCCTCCTGCCGGAGGCTCTATGCGGGGGTCGTGCGGTCCATGGCCCTTTACGGTGCCCCGGTGTGGGCGCGTTCCTTGAGGCGGCGAGCCGCCCATTATCTGAACGCGCCCCAAAAGGTGGTAGCCGTAAGGATGGTCCGTGGGTTCCGCACGATCTCGGGCGAGGCTGCGAGCCTCCTAGCCGGATTGCCACCATGAGATCTGGAGGCGATAGTCCTCGCGCGCCTACATGAATGGCGCGCGGAGGTTCTTCGCCGGGGGGTTACTCCGCTGCCGCGGCTAATTGCCGCTCAGCGGACAAACCTCCGGACCGATCTCATGGTGACATGGAGAGAGCGACTGTCGCAACCCCGTGCAGGGCACGCCACGATAGTGGCGATAAGTCCCCTCTTTGAGGAGTGGCTTGAGAGGCGCCACGGCGTCCTCACCTTCCGCCTGACGCAGGTCCTCACCGGACACGGTTGTTTCGGGAGGTTCCTGCACCGAATCAGGCGGGAGGAGACGCCCGGGTGTTTCCACTGCGAGGATCGACCGGAGGACACGGTGGAGCATACGGTGGAGGTCTGCCCCGTGCGCCGAACGCCGTGTCCTCATAACGGCGATCGGCGGCGGCGACCTCTCGCGTCCGGCCCTGGTTCGAGCCATGGTCCGGAGCGAGACGGAATGGGAAGCTGTCACCTCCTTTTGCGAAGCAGTCATGCTAGCAAAGGAGGAGGCGGAACGTGAGAGAGAGCGTTCCTCCTCACGTCCCAGCCGCCGCGGGAGACGCACCGGGTGTCGGGGGCCACGTGGTGGCCCCCAGCCACCGTAGACGCGGGCCTGTGGACGGTGAGCCAAGGGCTAGCTCGCCGTCCATCCGTCTTAGGACGACAGGCCGTGTCGACGGCGCGTTCGTGTTCCACGCGCGCCTCAAAGAGATGTCAGCATAGGGAAGGGGCCCGCAAGGGCCGATGCCTGCCGGGTGCTGCGGGTTGTTCGAAAGAGATACCGCGGCCCCGGTAAGGTGTTCAAAAAAGAGCCTTAGTCCTATTGTGTTAGGGATTGTCATTCACACTATTCTTTTATACCGATCATTTATTATATAAATGCCAGGTGTTCAAAAAGGGTCCTAAAGTGCATTGTGCTAATGCTTGAAATTCTTGAAGATACTCATATAAGTTCGTAGTATTCTTTTATATCACTATTACGATTTTAAAGTCGGGTTTTCAAAAACGATCCTATACCCTATTGTGTAGGGACTGAGCCTAGGTGCAAGGTGTTCACAAAGAATCTTCAATCTAATTGTATAAGGCCAAATATCTAATCCTATCACCGTCTTGTTTCAAAGGATTAGATACCATTTCAATTTATTTTATATCAACTAGCAATATTAAGAGATTATTGCTATTTGACGGGATAATTTATTCAATCATGCATTAGTTCCTATTATCAAGCTTATACGAGATACTAAAAAGACAAATAAAAACAATCATAATAAATATATATATATCTAGAGACTTGAGAAACATAATAAAAAGCACATGAATAAACCGTAAAATGTAGAAAAGTCATACAGGAAATAACCAAACACAACCGTATGTTTTTCCCGCACTGGCGAAACGTCGGGCCGCCACACGCTAGGCGTGTTCGGCCGTACAGTCGTCTCGTTTTCGAAGAAGCGTTTCGACTGTGCGGCAAACACACCATGTGTGTTTGCGGCCCGCAGTTCGGGTCTCGCGCAGCGATTGTTCAGCCGCAGTCAAGGGGAAAATGAAGAAAAAACAAAAAAAAAAATATTTCACATAGGCCTTCATGGGCACTTATAAAACGTCGAGAAGTGGTGCACGGTTCGGGTTGGTCATTTCCTATGGAGAACAACCGGCAAGAAACTCCATGGTTACTTTTTTAACTCTTGGAACCCTGACTTCGCTATTCCGTCTCGCACCGAGCCAGTTTTTACGACAACCGTTCGTTACGTCATCAAGACTCCGTTGATGTTCTGTAATTTCATATACAAGACTTAGTGTATCGTCGCCCGTAAAATATTTATGACTTCAGGACAATTTGGCTTCATTGTCAACACGATCAAGTTGCTCTATGTATTCAATTGTAGCCGTTATTAGCGTCAGGTAAAGACGTTAATCGCTTGTGAATGTTGTATTGATCATTTGGGTCGAAGCTGATTGCCCTGTCAATACCTTTCCGTCAGTATGTGAATGTGTTGATGAACTGCATAATACATAATTATAAAGCCAGTACAAAGTAAACAGTGACAATAGGTTGCTCTCGTGACTGGCATATGCACGTAAATTAGCTAGTAGAACTTGTCAGACATTTTGGATGTATCTAAATAAATGAAAAAACATGATGATGACGTCCCGGGTTCGATTTCCAGGGCGGGCAACGTGTTATTAGTAGAAACCACGAAGTCTGGATTTGTGCCTGGTTGATGGCAATAAGCTCGGAATTACATAGGACTTAAACATAACAGGCAAAATATAAGTTTAGTATTCTATTAAGGTACACTTCAGCCTAACCCTTCGGGGATTACAGGGGAGATGTTGTTATGTTTATTGTTTTTTTATCATATTTAGATATCTATACCTATAATGAGTTTCGCTAGCTAAGTTAATTTGAAACTGTTAATGTGTAGGTACCTACTCTTGTTCTCACTAGTATGAAGCCGTCCTTCTGTAGCTATCTATTCAGTGGTACCAATATCTACTGAGTATCGTACATTATAGATTTCGCTCAAGGATTAGAGATGCATGTATTGTTATTTTCACGTAATGAGCTTAGTTCAACTGATATAGATAGGCATCAGCTTGCTATGCACTATGGAGACAGTTACGTCAGAGTATGTTACAAGTAAATTTTGCTTTGTAGGTGATGTTGTTACAAACTGGAGCATTTTCCTTTGTCTTTTGTGTTGTTACAGGATAAAATGCATTCCATTTAATTAAACAAAATCATTACAAGGTCATTTGCCTTTGCATTGAAAAAATTGATATTCAGCTGCATCCAGTTAGACTGGAAAGTCTAACTGGATGCAGCTGAATATCAATATTTTACATGGACTGACTGCTATAAGTACCTTGGTAACACGATGCAACTTGGCAAGTGTAGTTGTCAGACTCTCTGGCTTCAGAATACCCGTTAAGACTGTCAAAGATATATGAACTGGTTTTCGTCGGTCTTTCCAAGGAAGCCCATCGTCGGAACAATCTCGGTAACCGTTCTTTGTCCTCGATGATCGTGTTGACCCTTACGGTTGTTATTGTTTAGCCACGAGCGCCACAAAATTGTTATCAGGTGTATTTTCCTAAAACTGACGCTTTTCTTTGAAAAAAATGTCCATTTGCGTAAAATGGATCACATAGTACCGACAACAAAGTAAGACAACGGTATGGTGTAGATAAAAAACAATGTATGACGGCTCAAATTTGATATTACCCTCTCTTCAGATTATAACAAGCAAAAGATTGCCGAAAATCTCCAAAATATTATGAATTGTTTCACAAAAGATTAATCATTGAACTTTTCGATATGAAATTAGAAAGGCGGTCTGTCAAAGGGCGAAGGCAAAGTCTGCGATGTTATCGTGGAAAGTTAAATTGATACATTTTTAACAAGTTCCCTCGGCATGTCCCGTGGGGACGGTTTAAGTCACGGATTTGTATGCCCCGACTTTCTAGTTATTATGGACTTGATTATTTTTTGACAGATTTTTGGTTTGCGAAGGAAGGAATGGATTTAGTACAAGCACAAGCTAGTAAGTCTCATATAATTACCGGTCGGATTTCGTGAGTAGGTACTGGGAGCAATCTGTCTACAACAAATAGTTCTACTAAAATATTAAACTGAACAACATTTTTGCTGACACCATAAAACTGAAATTCCGTGAATAGTTCGCCCAGTTTTAAGCCAAAAGTTGACCCACTTTCACAGACTGGAAACCCTCATACTCTATAAACAGCTCCATCCAATTACAATAATCGCACGTCCGGCTCCCAACGAGTGTAACCCTTCAATAACTTTGATAATATTTTCATATCCTACCCTGCCCCCGGCGCCCGCTCCCGCCCCCGCTCACGCCCGAAAGAGTTTTTTCATAAGTTTTAATCAAAATATTCGTCCCGTCATTCACCCCGTGACGAGGTGCCTGTTTATATTAACATAATACTGCCTTATTTCCCTTCTTTCTATTGTTTATACATTATTCGTGCTCTGCATTGTGGAGTTTTTTTATTTATTAGAGAAATGGAAAGTTGCTCGGTGCTTATTAATTTTTTATTTGATGGTTGACGCTTTTTTTTTAAACTTTCGGAAAACAACTTAATATTTGTTTAACATCACCAATTCCAGGTACAGGTATCTAAAATGTCTACTTAAGGTGCTGCCAGCGGTCCAATGGTCGCAATCGCCACTGCTCAACATGAGGTCCTGGGTTCAACTCAGGTCAGGAAAAGTGCTACTGGGTTTCCCATCAGGAATTTCGCTGTAGTAGCCTCGGAACCTGGATTTATGACCGATTTGAGCCGGGTTGATGAAAATGGGCCCTTGCCCCTTAATATGTTTTATTAGATACACCTCTGCCTAACCCTTCGGGAATTACAGGTGTAATGTTATGTTATTTACGTTTTATTTCCTATTTTATTTGTTTCTTTCTTTCTCATTAAACAGTAATGTGTATAATAAACAAAGTACTATCGAAGTTTTGGAGAGAGGACAGGAAAATCGATATAAAACTTGCAAAAAAACAGAGATAAGTGGTTTATCTCCACGTCACACATAAACCAAGCTTCAAAGTCCTGATTGGCAGCCCAGTAAAATTACTTATAGCACTTACCTAAAAAAAAAAACACTTAAAAACGGCGTCCATTAGATGGCAGGCAAAAAGTCAGCCGTTAGCACAAAGCAGCCTGAATCAAAGGATAAAGGACGCTTTATGTCCGTGATTGCTATTTGATGTGAGATAAAAACCTGTTATCTCTCGATGGCTCTATTGTTGATCTTTACATTTTCCTAATGAGGTTCTACGTTTGTGTGGGAGGGCGAATCTTTGAATTGTGTGATGTTGTTAGGCGGAATTAGAGAAACGTGTCACCGTAATACTTTTAAATAGAATTGTTCCGACGACCGTTTAATGTTTATGACACATTTCATTAGCCAACATCAGAATTAAAGCCTAATTAAAAGCACACTATTGGAAGTTCTACTCTTATCAGCATCGAGTCGAACGTTGAAAGTACAACGCGCTTTTATTTAGGCATTGATTAAAGTGTTTTTTTTTTTTGGTGTTAGCGAAAGCAGGTTAAGTTACCAGTACAAACCCTAAAATATTAAGTAATAGGTAAGAAATGTTTCTGTAAAAAACAAAGAACTCAGCACTTAAATGAAACAATAACTTAAACTCCTGTTGTTACTTTTCTCAAAGTGAAATGAAAACAATATAATAAACTTACATTTACAACATTGAACCTACCTCGAACCTTAAACAAAACAACACATCTCAAACTTTACATTGTCAATCAAAAGTTGTACCGGGTAGGTAATTATTGGTACCTTCCCCGAATAACAACGTATTCGCAAAGTGGTAGCAATTCTGTGTTTATAACAAGCGAGAAAGTTTCCGATACATCTCGCGTTTATCGGGACCAGAGACAAAGAGAGCTGAGTGAGTGAAATCGAAAGATAACTTCGTATTGTCGGCGGGAGACAAAAATTGTTGGTGAGCTACCGAAACTGTGGAGTTGAGTGAAGTAGGGAGGTTGGGACGTGTTGTGAACGGAGTGATGTTGCATGATAATGTGTAGGGATTGTTTTATTATTCAGATATTTTGAAAAGTGATGCCTTTCATGAGATTTATGCGTTTTGAAAAAAAAATCTTTACCTGCCCATCTTCATTATTCAGGATTAAAAAAAAGGTAGAAATAAAGGTGTCGTAGTAGCTGTAGTAGACGGGTTGAACAAAATAATAATAAGCCTGATTGCAAAGTTTCTGTTTATACCAAAGTGCTTGCCTCAACCAAAACCATTTTAACATCAAGTTTTGAGTAAGATAAAGTTAATAAAAATACTAGATTTTTATTTACTTTATCTTATTCAAAACTTCAAACTTAAATAACTTAGAGTTTATTTTAGTTTTTGAGATAATGAGATCCGTTTGAACCCTTAAATTTTCATCGTCAAGTCAGCATTCAAAGAAAACTCGTGTATCCAAAGAAAAGTTATAAATCATTTTTTAAACCTAACTAATGCGTTAAGACACATAATTTTGATCGAAAGATAAACGTTTGTCGCTCAAATATTCTTAATACTTATCCACGTACTTACAGAGTTTTCCAAGAAAATATGATTCTTTTTATATTCTAAAAATGTAATTTTAGATAAGCAGCACCGTAACTTATAATGTAAGAATTTTCTGCCACATTTTCATTCTTTAGAAAATGTGAAAATATGTGCACTCAAGACTATTGCATATATTTTGCAAATACATATTTTAAGTTAAATCACAATTTACTGCTGAATTGAATATTCTTTTTTTTTCTTTTGAAACAGGCCATCAATCTATAGTATTCATGCTATGACAGACCCTCTCTCCATGAGAAGGTATGGGCTGTATTTTTATCCACCACTCGTACCTGGGTGGTAGTTTAAAGACACAAGACAAGAAAAAACAAAATTGTATGTACCACCAGTCCAAAGTTCCCCAACTCACTCTTTGGATAGCCCTATAAACCTCCCGGCTGCCAATAAAAAGTTCCCGTGACGTCACTCCGCCATCATACCAGTGATACGTCATCTCTATGTGTTAGTGAAGCGCTTTTGTTTATCTCTGAGCCGCTGCCTACTTATTTGATGGCCAGCGACAGGGCTGTAAAATAAACGCTGTCAAGCGCTTTTTCATCATAATGGGAATGATGGGTACTTAGAATAGTATATTTTCCTTTTATTTCTTCTGACACGTCTGAAGGCGAGAGACGAATAAAGTTATTTGATTCATCAGCTAAGCTCTGCATTGCATTGTTGATAGTCCTCCTGATGGTTTTCAACCGTTACTGCCAATCTCAGTGGAGACTTGTGAGCGACGCAGAAAATATTATATTGCACACACAATTAGCGATAATAAGTGTGTGTGTAAACACAGGTGTCTGCTTCTTCCTTCAGTCACCTATTATTAAAAATACAAACATGCAGGTTTTCTAACAATAACTCCGAGCTGATATTTTACGTTTGTCGTGTTGCTAAAAATGTGTCTCAGACTTCAATTCTCACGCAATACTTATGCTGGACATAGTATCTAACAAACAAATTCTCTCACCGTTAAAGTCTAGATATTGGTTATGGGTCGATCTCCAGAGGCATTTTTTTTCGTGTCGGGCTGGATAAACCCATTTTAAAATCGAAAAACGTTTTCAAAATATTTTTTTATAGACAGTTCGGTGTCTAATCTACGTGATACAATGCTAACATTATGAATAAGTTTATTTTAAATATAAAAAAAAAAAATCTTAAACCCTAAAATCCTGATCGCTCTGGGTTGACCCGACTCCCGATTGAATGAAAAAATATTCTTTAACTATTTTAATGACAACGATCATATGAAACAACTTATTTAGATTACATAACAAATAGTTAATCTTCATAGTAATAAAATATTTTTAGTTATATTAACAATACTTTTGCCACAATTTGAATTTAAAATCGTGACCGGGCATTTTATCTCATCGCTCTGCGCTGAGGTAAAACATCGCGCTCATTCCTAGTTACGCGTTATAGACACTCTATTCCCCTCCCGCGGGGCAATGCCACTAGTGGTCTAACCGCCGAGGAGGATACCTGTGTGCCACGTGCCCGCGTTCCAACATTACGAAGGTAAGTTTATGATTGCTCTGGATTTGGTTCTCGAATTTTATGATTGCTATGGCACTTTATTTAAATTCAATAGTAAGCTTTTGAATGTGTTTGTTATGTGAATTAAGTGATCGTTATGATGTTGTTTATGAGACGTAATCACAACTTTCTACTGCTTTTAAATTCGGCTATATTTATGATTTTGTGACTTTTTCTGATCGCTATGGCTCTGATTGCTCTGTCCAAAAAGACCAGAGCGATGATATTTTGCATTAATTGTACGTTATAATTATATTTTAAATAGCAGTACCGGACTGTAACAATGACAAACGATGAACTACGCATATAACCTTTAATTTATAGCCTTTCCTGGGTTTCTTCGGATAACCTAAACCCATAAACAGATTTTGACGTATTTTACCTTGATGATACCTTGCATTTAGCTACCACAACTGTAACCCTTTCTTCTCTAAAATTTAATGGCAACTATTGTTGCAGATTGAAATCATGCCTCGAAATAAATTATCTATTGACGAAAAACGTCTTAGGAAGAAATTGGCTGAGCGTCGTAGAATGGCCAAGATAAAAAATGATCCAGATCTATACGCACCATGGCTTGTAAAGTCAAGAGTGAGTTACCAAAGGAAAAAAGCTCGGGGCACAGTACAGTTAGCATTAAGATTACAAATAGTTAAGTTTATAATTGTTTATTTTTAAGAATTTTATCATGTTCTTTATAAACGTTAGTTTTCTTTAATTACTTTTTAAAAACTAATATTTATTGAGTCTAAGTCATTTTATAATAAGAGACTGTATTATCTAATAGTTGATTTCAAAAGGTTTTTAATTTTGTCTCATTTACCTAGAAGTGATTTAAGTAAGTCCAAAGAAATGAAACTAATCCAAAAGTTGATTTTTATAATTTTGTTAATTAGTTATTTTCTCGTGGTTATTTTAGCGATTATTTTATATAAAAGATTCCGTATTTTTGATATGTATGACTGATAATATGCCTTGACCTTTTTCTAAAATAATACATTTCTCTTAGATATATTATATAATCTTGTACACGTACACTGAATATGATTGAAAACAGCTAAATAAATAATATTTTATCAATATTAGTTTTTTTGTTTCACTGCTTTCACCATTTATGATCGCTCTGGCACCAATTATGACTGCTCTGGTCACGAAATTTTTTGAACTTAAATATTTCCATAACTGTTTGTGTAAATTGAAGGCCAATTGTAAAAATATACCATTTGAATATCATTCTTTTTAATGAGATACATAAATATCATTAAATATCAATATCTGAAAAGCACCAGAGCGATCACACGAATACGCCCGTTTTGGAGATTAACCCTTATACATCAGGTCGGATATTCGCAGAACAATCTCCGTCTCGCGGTAAATATTACGGTTCCTCGCCGGCGCACCCCGCACCTGCCAAGCGGTACATTACCGACATTCTATACCATGACGTAAGTGCAGGGATGGTTGCGTGTTTACTTTTACATGGCACAGGTGACAAATGTGAGGTTTGTCTATTTTAGTTTCTTTTGAGTTTGACCATAATAATGAGGTGTCTAATAGCACCAATACTTTTTCTAAATCGTGTCGAAACCTGCCTGTTTAGAACCAAAACATCGAAGTAATGTGCCTTCTGTCAATCTGCACTACGCTCGCATGCTGGATCACGGTCTACCCCCTTTCTCAAATAATACTAATTATACTCAGTATGCTATCATTTTTTATAGTGCTTTAAAGATCCTGTTTTTTTTTTAATATGTGGTAAATTACAAGTGCTCGGGGAGTTTCCCCAGAGTAAGTGTTTACTTACTCAGTATAAAACTTCCCAATCGAAGTCACTCACGAGTCAACTGTCTTAGCCATATAACAATGCTTACTGCAATATAGAGAAAAGAAAACATAACTTGATTTAACGTCACATACATGTATGATAGAATGATGCAAACCTTACACCATTTAAAATCTCCTACATTATCAAAGCTTAGCGCACACAGTATCAAAGCAAACCGTCGCAAATAACATGTGTATAAAACCTCGTTCGTCGGTCGTTGTAGTAAGTTCATGGTACGTCCACAATGTCCACATAAGTGAGGACAAGCGACTATGGACATCAGGGACACGTTTATAGTGGACGTGGCAAGTGTTATTATTAGAAGTATAGTCGCGCTAAGGAAAACAGACGAAAGTTACATGGAAAATACGGGAAATATAAGATAATATCTTCCGCAGATTTTAATACCTAGATGAAACCTCTACAAACTTTAACGTATGTATGTATTAAAATTAAAGTCTTATCATGGCCAGTCTGTTGGACAGGGGTGTCCTTGCGGGGTGCCAACTATGAAACGGATTTACATGGACTTTTATCTTAATTTAGAAACTCGTTTAACTAAATTTTCTGTCAAATCCCAAAATCCGTGCGTTGCAAGGCGAGTCACCTAGGCTTTACCTATCTCACTATGTTAGCTTCCAGTCTTCCAGTCGAACCGGATGCAGCTGAATACCAGTACTCTAACCTAGAGCGGCTGCCTTTCTGCCCTCCACAACCCAGTTACTACGAAACACCCTTAGGCAAGACTGGGTGTCAGACTGTGACAGTTCTACGAATGACAGCCGCGACCAGCTAGCCTCTTGATCTATGGAAACTCCGCAGGGTACATCAGGCCAGCTTAGGTCAAACCACTTCTTACTGTAAAATCATTCGTCTAGGTTATTATCTGTATGAAACTATAACATCATTATTGTACTAGTCTTTCTGAAACATCAATTGTAAAATCAATTGAATTACGGAAAATGGGTAGTTTGGTCGATCACGAGATTCGACTGTTTTTATAGAGGTAGAAAATAAATGATCACATATTTATCTTCCCTCCAGTGACCTTGACAATAACCGAGGAAAACTTTCTCTTAAGGAAGGAACAATGGAAACTATGAGAGTATTGTTTACCAACACACCTACTTTAATAAAATAGTGATAAAATTGATTTGGTGATTTCCTGTAAATCTACCTAGTCAGCACCCCCTGTTTATTATAAATCACTTTTAACATCACCCTGTAAACGAACACTACATAAATATTTAACACCATCACTTGTTATTCAGATCGGCCGATAAAGAAATTATGATTGGTGCATTACATTTGATACGCCATAATCATCTTTATGTTGTATACCTTTAAGGGCGCTTATGTGATTTAGTGTTATTGCCTTGGTTGTGATTATGTGTTCGGGGGTGTATACGATGGTTTTTATTCGTTTTTAAAGGCATCGCTTGGTGTTTATGACGAATCAATTTTTGTTTATAAAAGACGATTTTATGTTCGAAGGGTAGTAATGTGTATGGAGGTGTTAAATTAAGCTGTCAAAAGATTATTTAGATTGCTTTTTATGGCGCATTTTCACGACGAAAAGCATAATTTAGTATCGTGTTGTTCCGGGTAAAGAATGGAACACCCATTAACCATTTTTGGATATGATAGGGAGCGATCAAATGGGTAAAGGACAAGAAAGTAAATATAATATTATTATGCATTTGTGTTGTAAAAAAATGTTTTTGAACAATTATTTAATAGGAATAGGGACACAATCTCAACTTTATTGAAACTTCTCATTCCAAATAACTAATTAGCTAATTGTACCCAAGCCAACTTGCAATACGATACAAAATAGAAAAATAACGTAGACCATGCTTAACACCTATCCTAACATTAAACACCAAATTATTTGTCTAAATCACAAATTCTTCTTCTAGTGCCTCTCTAATTAATTACTAACTAAAGATTGGTTATCAACTTTAAATATTTACTTGTCCTTTGCATGATAGAACAGCTCAGATGGAATAAGAGATACGAGAGCATTTGCCTCTAAATTCCTACAAATACTATTGTAGTCCCAAATAATCGTAAGTGGTGGTGTCAGAAACGCTAGTCGTCAGCCGTCGGTTATAATTAGGCAGCAGAACAATGGCTGGACGAGATGGTCGGATCGCGTGACTCGGGAGCCGACAAATGCGATCGCAGGTTAAGGCGCACCAGACGGACCCGGCGTGACGTGCGTAGGAACAACTGCGATATTTTGACGATTCATTCTTGGTAATTTCAGCCAGTTACCTTTCGTCTTACGGAAAGTTAGTTAATCATCCCCTAAACTATAAATATTCCATCTAATAGAGGATCCAACTAATATTTACAAAGAGACCATCATAAATAAGACTAACTTGGGGCTGCTGAAGATTGTTCAACTGTCTTTGCATTGTATAAATTCAATCTTTTTAGTATTATATAGCAGCATAGCCTATATTGTGTGAGTACTATGTACTAGAAAGCTATCAGTCACAGGAAACCTACTTTTTTTACTTTTTCTCGACTTGAATGTGCCCTGGCGGTTAAGAGTATGTCATGCTCACTCAAATGTCTCGCTGATGGTGGCGTGTGTGTCGGGTCATTTAGTTCCCTTCAAAATGGTTGAGTTGAATGATGGCTGATCCATGCGTCATGTTCGTGAACGGGCGCTGTCAGTTGTGACTGGTCATCTCTTGGTTGCCACGGTTTATTTGAACTAATTATTTTGTTTTTTAATTGCCTTTTTTTGTACTGTGGACACTTTTAACGTGCACGTCTTGCTACATCGTTCTCACATAATGTACCATCTCTACAAGAATGATGTATCCAAGATTTTTTGTAAAAACATTATGATTCAAAAGAGTGTCCATGGAGTTTCTTGCCCATTCTTCTCCATAGAGATCTACGCTTTGGAATGGGCAACTACAGTACTTTCACAGTTATTATGTCTTGTGACTGGGACTGTAGCTTCATTTTTTATTGCTGTCTTTGTTTCGACAATTCAAAAGTGCCTGTAATTGGCCTACTTGAAATAAATGCTTTGATTTTGATTTTGATTTAACAATTTTTTTTTACTGAATACTGTGAGTCACTTTCTGACTGACTGGTTGTAGGAAAACTCGTCCCACTTAAAATAGGGCATTTTCCAATTAGTATTATAATATACATTCCGTCAAACTATTTCCCAACTAAGTTTGGGTTGATTTACCACGACAATTTGTTAAACATCATTGCCCGATTCTGCTACTATTCCCACAAAACTTGCTTTCCATAAGAAGAACTTTATTATTTAACGGTACGCATCTATTTGTTAAATTTTGCAGTTTTGTGTTGTATATTTGTATCAACATCTAAGCTAAATAATATGATCTGCAATGTTCCGTTGAAGCAAAAAGCATCCACCCACTTACTGCCGTCGACCTTGGCTCTGATTTTGGCTAAGTGACCTTTTTGTCCTCACTCGGATCCGCCCATGGTCAGCTTGATTACATTTCCGTAACGGACTCTTCGATACGGGTCTGTACTATGTAGGGTAATCGAATATCTTTGGGAATTAGGAAGGAAGATGCTTTCATGTGATATCGAAATGTTCATGCGGAAGATTTTTTTCTGCTGTATAATTTTATCGGTCCTATGAACATAACTCATTAAACGTGTTTTCTAGTTTTTTTAGACTAGTATTCCAATTAGGTATTCGCCTGCGTGTAGTTCGTCGTCTGTCCTATCCCAGGCCATAGACTACAAGTGTGCCAAATTTCATCGAAATCTTTTCAGCCGTTTTGGCATGAAGGCATGACGAACAAACAAAAAACTCACTTTCACATTATGATATCAGTTAGGATCTTAAATGCAGCCTTTTGAAAGACTCTCCGACTCTCTTAGTCTCTTTCTCTCAAAGGGTTCTTGAATAAAGACTTTCATTTCACGTCCCAAGCCCTTACGATGCAATCGTTTTCGATTTGTTTTCAAACAAGTCGATCAAAGCAGCAACATCGACGCGTTATCGATGCGATCGGAAACCCGACGCAGCGTCGGACAGCTCGGACACTAATCCATCAAGCGTTCACGCTGAAAAACTTGTGCCAATTTATCCCAATACAAACTGCAAAAATGCCTACCGTTTGACATTAATCTTGTAACGGGTATATTTTGAACGTGGAGCTTTGGTTTTTATTTGCCATTTGCAGTGTGAAATACTACAAATGTACATTTTTTTAATGATATTAAAGAATGTGTTGTTTTAAGCTGTTTTTGTTATGGGTAACAAATAGCAGGCTTAAAATCTCAATTTAATAATACCTGTTAATCTATTGATATTTTTACTAAATAGTAAATACACAGATTAAATATTTGCATATTGTATTTTTTCGGCAATGGTTTAGCTTCAGTCAGTCGCAGCGTACAGCTACCGTGTGTAGAGCCCCTAACTTTAGTGTCGGTACTATAATAACGGGTATTTTGTGTAATTCCCAAAATTACTACATGAAGTATAAGGATAATGTGAATGAGCCTACTGTTCTGTGATTTTCAGTGCTAATGGCGACCTCACTTTTTTATCCAACCTAATACTCCTTATTTACGGACCAAGCACTGTAATATTATTCTATTTTTTTTTTATAAGAACAAGGCCTGTGCGTGTTAGTGAGGGCTCTTTGTTTCTTAGTTGACCTTTTGGTGTAAAGAAAAATAAATAGGTAGGTAGTGAGCTTATTATTTTTTGGAAAATAATTGGCTTTCCATTTTTTGTTCGTGGTGGTGTGGAGGGCTAAATTACTTTTACCTATCGTAAAATAATATAATGCTAGCAATAGCCAGGAATTTACTTAATAAAAATCTTAAGTAGAACTAGAATTTGGTGTGTTTCACTACTCTGTCTGTCTTGTTAGTACTGTAACTGGCTCATAATAAGCAAATATTGGTACGCGGTGTGAATTTGCCATTTTTGCTGTTCATAATAAAACAATTTCCACAACACAAAGTTTTCCGTGTCGCTGTCAGCAAATAGCTCAGCGCCACATTTGCCATCAAAAACGATTTACACAATGGCAACACCGCAAAAATAAAAAAATCACCGCCACAACCACACTCAGATTTATTCAAATTTAACCCGTTAAGTAGAAAATTAAATCGCCCTTTTTCGAAATGATTACATTTGTGTGTGGACTGTTGAAAAAAGGCAAAACTTTTTCGTTTGGCATTCTGCTGAGTCCGGCAGTGTAACGGGCACAATTTAGAGAGTTGGCCAGTTGGGCACAGTCGCGGGCAGAAAGCCGCGGCATCCGGGGCGCTTTTGTGCTTTTTGTTTGTTCCCCCTCGTGCTCGTGTGCCCTCGTGGCTTGTACTGTAGCCTTCATCGATTTATGGATGTATCTCTTAATTATGTTGAGCTCGTTTAAACGTGGATAAGTTTGTTTAACGTTTTAAAAAGGGGTGGTTTAACGTGAGCACAGATTCTTATAGCTAGCTTTAAGTTCAGTTATAGGTCTTTGTTTTTAGACTCCGTATTGTGGTGTAGTCATGAGCACCTTATCTCATTACTACCTACTACAGATTATAAAATTTTCAGTCTTACTTAAAGTTACGGTCACGAAATTATCAGCGACACACGGTAACAAAAATAGATTCATCGTATCAACTTTGGATAAAAAAAATTAGGCGCCGCTTGTATTGATTTAATAAAGGAAAAAGGTTCCCTACTTCAATGCCTAGAAATCAGATTGTCTTCGATCTGAGTCGTCCCGCAGTGGCGCCTAAAGCGCTAACATTGGCGAAACCCTCACAAATTCGTATATTTGTTGGAAAAATTCTCGAAACCTCGTTAGGGACGTCTGTAAAAGGAAATGGAAACTCTGAGGAGTTGATTGATGACGTTTATTTTAAGTTGTTCAATCGATCAGCTGACGGGAACTTAACGCTTTCGACGAATTTTTTTAAACACTTCTGCAAAGTCAACTTTTGGATGTTTGACTTGAAACTAACAGAAGTTATCTCATTAAAGATATTGGTCTATATAGGGTGGAAGGGAAACCGACGCCAAAACGGAAACCACATACTCAGTACATCATTGTGAATGAAGATGTACTGAGTATGTGGGTTCCGTTTTCGCGTCGGTGTCCCTTCCACCCCGTATATCTTGTATACAACTACAAATACTGATGTGTAGGATATCTTGAATCTTTCACATACATTGCCAACACTGTTACTTATTAAGCTACTAATAATAATTACCAGAGACCACGTCACGAACGCATGTCGTAAACGTAATTCCGAACGGGTTTCGAATCGAAAAAAAGGAACATAATGCTATAATTTAGTTTTTACTCTATTAATGATTGTTTGTTTTTATTGATGTGAAGGAAGTTTTAAAACTAACTTTATTACTATTTTAAAACCCTTAAATATTTTTGTTTAAGGTTTGGTGAAACCGGTGCAGAGTAATTGCGGACGTGGTAGTAAGTATCTGTCAGTGTATGCAGCCGGTCCACAACCATACAATTTTTTTGTACCTTAGCTGAAGATATGTTGCGTTTTAACCGACTCCAAAAAAAGGAGGAGATTCTCAACGAATAAATATTTTTGCCTTTGAACATGACCATACTGGTTGACCGTTATTCTGCGCGTTCGTGCTAGGGCGCCAGGCTATTCACACACACTGACGCTGACATGGATTCACACACAGGCCATTGTTTAGTGCATGTAACATCTTCTTAGACCCTTTGAAGTGCATCCAATCAACTGGGAACAAGCCCAACAGTACCCCAGTGTATCTCCATTGTAGTGTGTCCACTGAGTCTATATTATGTTAATAGTGGGTGTTTATGTCCGCTAATCTGTTTGTTCGGACGACTCCTTGCAATCTGTGGTCGATTGAACCCAGCTTTATTAGTGGTCGAGAAAATAAATATTGGACTTTAGGTTATTGTGTGGTATTGTTGAATATTTTATGGCGTTGAAAGTAAGAGATAGAAGGTATGTAAATAATACTACAGAAGCTAAGTTAAATAACTGATTGGATGGTGCTTTCATGACATTCGTACATAATTATGATACAGTTGATTGTAGCTGCTGTAAAGTGGTATTACAGGTAAAATAAACATGCGTATTTACCAGTTATTAAGCTATTAAACATAATGAGCGACGTCAAAAGCCTGTTGTTGCACTCAACTGGCTTATGATTACTATTCTCAGTTGCACATCATTATGTTATGACTACCCCATCAAGTCAAGGTTTACAACATGTTGAATTATGCCTACTTGATGAACAACTTGGCTTATATTTTTAATAATTCAGATTCTTTAGTCCGTTATGAGGTTAGTTTATTTGGTCAACCATTCAATCAGATAGATAGTAACTTCATTTTATAAAGTCTTTTCTGATTTCCTTGAAATACATCATTTTATTTTTCAATATACATCGACTAGCAAAGAATGATTGTGTACCAATTTATAGTCCGTAATAAGTCGAACTCACCAAATACTAACTCCGTTCTGACAGGGTTGGTATTTGGATAGTTCGACTTTCTTTCACTCGGTTCAATTTTTCTTTCTCTCGGTTTGTGACGTCACTTGAGAGTGACGTCACACATCACACATCTCCCCTATATGGGTACGTCATCAGCTAAATCCACCTCCGGACATGAATCCCGAAGCATATTATTCCGCTACACGCAAACACTTGGTGAGTAGCTTCAAGGCTCATGCAGACTAGCTCGACTTGGTGAGATACATGTCACATGGCGACTCAGCGATTTTATTGCGACGCAAATGGTGAAAATGTGTGTTTCTTATAGGTAAACCTCTGCCAGATCCTTCGGGAAAAACAGGCGAGATTTTATGATAGTTAAGTAATGACTCACATAACAATAAATCTGCACACATGCATCCCACTCTTTAGGACCAACCAGTCCCTCGTTGTAGACCTTTAGGGATTGTTGTATTACGCGCTTATATTTCGGGTTACTCGGTTTGTTCTCAGGTCATATTTGAGGATAGTAAATTCTCGGAGATTGTGACGTATTTCTATTCTGTTGAAGTGGCTAAGCAGTAACCCCAGCATCTATAAACAAGTCAAAGTTTTTACTTGAGTAAATGTCATTATTTAAGAGACGATTTTTATTATGTAGTTTAATAATTGCTTGAAGTTAGAATTGTTAAAAGATAGAATTCTTACCTTTGCTTTCTATGACGGTTCTTACTTCGTTTAAATTCATGTCTATTACACAAAAAAATGAATTCACACGGGCCGCATTTTGTAAAATTACTCTTGGTTGTTGAGATAGTATAATTGTAAGCTAATAACTATAACTACATTATTGTATTAGGTAAGCCTGTGATGATAGTGGTATGTGTTTTAAATAAATAAATAAAAAAAGCAAACACTTAAGCCCAAGTAATTACTTTAACTTGACTTATAGATACGGGTGTAAGTGTGTTCGCGAAGGAAATCTTTTTAGTAAAACTTTCAGGAGATTTTTGCGATTGAAAGCTCACATGTTCTTGCGGATTAAATGTCTAGACAGGCAATCTGTTGTTTATGCTAGCAATTGAATAGCAGTCAAAACCAAAACCTTTTTTTGCGTATCTATACTGAAATACTTCTTGCCTAAATTCTACATACTTATCTAGTTTGATATTTTTAAGGTAGTTCTTTTCATATTACTCGTCGTTGCTACAATCTGAGACGATATGGTTTAAATGAGTTAAAAAGCTAAAGCTTAAGCGCGTCTGCCAATGTTTCTTTGTGAGATCGACTCATGTTTATAGTTCAATTTGAGTATAGTTCTGATCAGAGCAAGTGGTAGGACATGACAGAGCTGACCGCGTAGAGAAGTTGCTACTCGGTCAGACCAGGTCAACTTCCATCAGGTTGTCCATGATAGACAAGAAAGATGAGGCATGTACTTGAGGCTCAGTTAGATATTTTAAAGCAACTTGAATTCAGCAAAACGGCTCGAGAATATAGACCCCTGGATCTATGGAAATCAAGTTCCCATAACTTTAAACAATTTTACTCAAGGAGCTACTACACTTAAGAACAAAGATAAAACTAAAATAAGCCATGGTTTACTTAGAAATGGTAAATGTTATAACATAGCCGCGGGAGGTAAAGTTATGATATTGTAGCGGCAAGTTTAGCAGGCGCAGGCGCTGCACTAAACCGCCGCAGTTTGCAACTCAAGTTAAGATCAGGTTGCGCCGGTATTTTCTCAGTGAAATATCTGCTGAAATGTATCAACTTCAGTCGTGTAGCGACGCGGATATAATTATGATGTTGTGATAACGGTGATTTAGTTGTAGAAGAAGAGGATACTACTGATAGCGATTTTAATTTTGAACGATATAACTGATCCAATAATACTATTTAATCAATACAGTGTAGGTAATGACGGTACTTTGTAGGAAGTGATTGTATATTTATTACCTTAGAAACGTTATATTTCATGAATGTCAACATAAACGAGCCACTGAAACAAAAATACTTATCATTTGTTTTTTTTTTCTATCCCAAGTTTGAATAAATGCGGTCAACATTTTTTATGATTTTAGCAACCTTCTTCTTCAGGAACCTTCACTTACACATAGGCATAATCAGCCTTGTAGTTCTCATATGTGGGACGCGGAATTCCTTTCTGTGGGCCTTTTCGAGGGCCCAGTGCGGAGTGATGAATGTTGTTACATGGAAATTACGAAATTAAAATTGGATTAAAGCCCACGACCTTCACTTGTTAGGTTTCAACTTAGAGAGTCTAAATATCCTGAAACTACAACGTACCTACTAGTACAATATTAGCTATCTACTATGGGGTACAAATTATAGAACTACTAAATACCTGCTCAGCACAATGGTCGAACGTTTCATCAATCTGCACTTCTGCAGTTCCGAGCTTGCACAGTTCTACCCTCAGAGCATGAATACGCGCTGTAGAGCTCGACTACTCTATCTATATTAGTGGTAACATAAAATGCCCAAATAACATTTTCCATTATATTTTCAGCGACATCCATAAAAGCTCATTTATTTATGCCTCAAAACCATCCAAATCCCTAATAACGTTTTCATATACTTGATTTGCTATTTGCTAGCTGCAAAATTTAATTGGTACGTCCTTCTATGTGCAGTTTGTCTTTTCCATACTGCAATGTCCAGTCTTTTTGCGGCGGTCGAAGTCTTGTGCAATCTTGTGCGAACAAGCCATGTTTATTCGGTCGAACATTCCGATAGCGGCCGGAATTATTTGTACGTTTGTCTACCGCTGTCCACTCGGAGAGATAAATCAATGTGGAGTTACCGCTCACGGTACCGGTACAGTTACAGTTTAGAACGGTATGGTTACAACAGTACGGTTTAGAAAGTATTCAATTGCAGTTAGTTAGGGTAAATGATTCGTTCTTGTGAATACGTGCCGTTTTTAGTGTAAATAAACGTTGGATTTGTTTTATCAGGGATGAACAAGGTACAAAATAACCTCACGCCTGTAGTCCCTGAAGGGTTAAGCAGGGAAATACGTAACCTATACCTAGTTCCTATATTCACATTTCGCCGGTTATGTTTAAGGCCCATGCAATAGAGGGGGTGAGTTTATCTCACAGATCAGGTCGTCGGCATCAGTAGCTTAACATGTTGAAGCGAGTTAAATAACAAGCAAAATAAGAGTTAATGTTATTAGTATGATAAATGCTATTCATCTGCATAGAAAATTATTAGGCACGATATGTGGCGCTCAATAACAACAGCTCTGCAAAACAGGACACCATAAATCGACAATCTAAATCCCGATACAAAAATCCCGTGCGCCGAGATTACGAGTCTCCTATAAAAATTTCAACAAAGTAAAATAAAGCATGGTGCAGACTCGCGGGTAATCCGCCGACCTAAATATACGCGCGCGTGTGTCATCACATCGGGACGACGGCTTACAGAGGTACCAACCAGTTGCTACTCCCCGCGATTTTATTCCTCCTAAAGAAAATATTGTACTTAGCAAGATTATGAAAGGAAAAAAATATAATTTCCGAGATTGGCACTCCACTTCAAAAGAGTAAAGATATATTTTTGCTTATTCTCATACTAAATCGCTTTTCCTGAGATGGTTTTAATGCGATTTTATTATGAGAAGGCAAATACGACGTTCACGTGAGTGCTTCATATCGAGGCGGATTTCATTTTATTTTGCGTTTACATATTTAGACATTTTCGTTTGAATGCAAAAATAATAATAACAAAATATGGTTTCCACCTGATATAATGTAACCGATATGGTAACCCACATTTCATTATTTTGCATTTCGAAACATCAATTTTGTATCATCCACAATTTTATTTACAGAGGAAAGATTTGTATTTCATTCGGATTGGTAACCCGTTACTAATGGCCTCGTGAATTGATGAAATAAAATACGGAATTTTTAATATTATTTATTAATACTCCCTTTTTCTTATTACAATTTATGTACAAGATACAAAAGAAACGAAATCAACCCCTTCAGTAATCAGTTGTCGGGTATCCACATGGATACCCACTATTAAAAACGACCTTTCCTTTCAACCGTACAAATAAGTCGTCGAATTACATTTAATAACATCATACTACGCTTTATTTAAAGGAACATAGCTATGTATATTTCTGCTACCGTACTATCGCAATATTTCAGTATTAAACTACTTTACAAGTATACAAGAAGATGGAAAAAGTCAACAGTTCGTGGCGTCGAGTCTAGCGGTACGGAGCCCAACGTACGCGCGTAAGTAACGAGCTGCGCAGGGGATCAATTAGACACTCCGCTTTAAATAACCTCAAATTTACTCCGCGCCGTAAACCTACTAAGTCTCGCGTTACGCAGCGTAAATTGACTCTATACGGATCTAGATTAACATGGAAATTAAATTCTAGTACCTGCGATGAAAATTCAGTTTATACATAAAAGTTTTAGTGGAAAACAGTCAATAGATTCTTAATAATTATTTGTCGTTATTCCCTAGTAATTACAGTTTGAAGCCTCTTACCATCGGAAATATGGAGCCCGGTATCTTTTCATTACAAAGGAAAATGTTGATACAAAGGTAAGTTTGTGTATAGCTTGCGTAGGCGTGTGAAGGCGAAGTTTGGCTTTAGGCTTGTTGGCCAAGTTGCCTGCTTGGAATTCTCAACACAAACTTATTTGACACTGCAACACCCACAGGTGAATCACGTATTAGTCGGGGTGGGGAAGTAGGAGGGGCGGAAGTTTTCGGTTTTGTTTGCGTCAAGCACAGTCTTTACTCTGCGGAACATTCTGCGTATTTTGAAAAATCAGTGCTTAAGAATAAAGACTCCAATAATTTATTTTCCTATTTTCTGAATTTTAATGACTACTGATGTTTAAAGTTCGAACAAAAAAGTTTTTTTTTTGGTGTAATATGTTGTAGTTGAAAGCAGGAATCGTTACTGTGGATGTTCATCTATTATAATAATTATTTTAATGGGACAAACATTGATCCATCGCTAATGAAATCTTGTTAAACACGCTTTGAAATGATTGATGTATTGGTAAATTCAAATTAAGTGGGCAGGAAATAATTTGATTTCAAATACTATTTTTCAGAACACACGTTTCATATTCTATAGAACTTCTCGGAAAAAAAGAGATATGAATACCTTCATCTATCAAAACACTTCCCATTTCCGACGAAAAGAGACTTAATTATGTTAATTTTAAATAGGTTGTTCTAAGAACAAAATAAGGAAAACAGTTTTTCACCACTCGAATGGTAGAACGACTAGGTACTATAATATCCAATCTTATGTATTAAACTCGTTTATTTTGTATTTACAACAATACGAAATATTTACAATGCGATCTGATATAAACTTTATTTATTCTACATTATTACGTATAGTTTACTTTATGTACAAAAAATGTTTTACATTCACTTG
Source organism: Standfussiana lucernea (assembly GCA_964057025.1). Classification (NCBI taxonomy): domain Eukaryota; kingdom Metazoa; phylum Arthropoda; class Insecta; order Lepidoptera; family Noctuidae; genus Standfussiana; species Standfussiana lucernea. The sequence goes on along the minus strand of OZ059802.1, from coordinate 662,518 downwards.
TTTCTTAAATAATAATTCGTCAACGAAATTCCCTATTATTTTTCGAAAATAATAACATTCAAAAATGAGCACTATTAAACGAGTTTAAGAAATCATATTTCATTTATTTTAAATAAATTATAGAATAATACTGCCGAGTAACATTACAATCACGAATTGAAATTTTGCAAAAATGACAATTATTTTTATAACAATTCCTAAATTAAGACTATTATTAAATTTAATATTAACTCTACAACGTTAGGGGTGGAGCTTGGTTGTTATTTCTAATAATATTAAAACAACATTATCACAATTTATTCCACTGTATTAACGTCCAAAAGAGTATTTTAGCTTGTAAGTTAGTGAAGTTTGTAGCTCAATTTGTCCGGTTAAATAAACTGATATTTGTTCTAACAGTAAGAGAGAAGAAAGAGCAACATCCCAGACCTGTTTCAACATTGAAACTGCATTACATGCCAAAAGGATTTGTACGTTTAATTATACTAATCAAATAAGTTCAGTTAGAAAATTAGATTTACCACTTTATAAATCAAACATTGCAAAAATAACAAAAAAGTAATACATTTATGTGAAAGGAATGTCGTATTTCAATGAAATGACTAAAGTGCGCTTCTACGGGCAACTCAATTACAGAACTCATGGCAATTATAACGTCTCAGCAACACCGATCAATTTACAGCAACGCCAAATTTGTGCAGCAGTTGCCAAGAGTTGCGCAACTTCAGTTGCCCGTGTGTAAATAAAGATCGCTCCGACCCCGCGACCGGCTGCGGTTAAGCCGATCATCTACAGACGGCCGACGATAGTAGGTAGGTGACGATAGCACAGCTCAGCTGTGACGTGAGGTAGGACGACGCTCGGTTGCTCGTCTGCATCGCTGCTGGGTGCTCACCTGGGCAAAAGGGATAAGTTTGAGTATAGGATAATCTATTTTCCACACATGTGTGGCAAATAGATTATTTTCTATAAGATTGTTTCCTGTCAGTGTGTAAAAGTGAGCAGGACTTTAGCACAATATTAAGATACTCCAACTAAAAGCTACTGTGCCTTGTGGGATTAAAAAGATGAAAAACCACAAAAAGTTTACAAAATTCTTCCAATATCTTAAATACCTTGAACAAAACTAATATTTAATATCACCATCATCATTTACCCTAAAGACGTTCACTGCAGACATAGGCCTCCTCCGATCATCACCACAACGACCAATTTTGTGTTTTCCTCATATAGTAGTTTCCGACGACTTCGGTCATCAATTAGTTTACCGTACGAAAGGAAGTCGAACCACGCAGATTGTTACAGTCACAAATAAGATCAATTTCCATTATACTGTAGCCCGTTTACACTTACACTTCCTTTAACGAACGTCTAAACATTAATGCACTGTTGAAATGAATTTCAAAGCTCGGTGCTGTAATAATTTTGGCATCTTATAATGTAGGTTTCGATTTGTGTTTGTACAAATAATATGTATAGTTTCTGACTCACCATTGAGCACATGCACAGACACAGACGCAGGATGAGCATTGTTGGGCACACAGGTGTAGTTTCCGGAGTCAGTGAGGGCAGCCTTGGTCACCAGCAGTTTGCTGGTGGTGCCACCTTCCGTCTTCTCCGTCTCCAGACTGATCCCCCCGCGAGGGCTGTCGAAGTCTACTACTGAGTTGCCATGATACCTGAGGGAATAAAAATTAATCGTAGGGAAGGAATTCAGTGAAATCTAAAAAATAAATATAATGTAATAAATAATTAATATAATAAACCCACAAGAAATTGGCCTTTCTGAAGGTATAGGGTATATCTCTTTGAAGCTCATACGCTGATATGATTCCACTGAAAGTACCCCCTTTATAGTTGATCAATAATTCGCTATTTTTTTAATTTTCTTCAACATTGATTCATGTATTCGTCAGCAACTCAAGAATAAACCCAAGCTAAGTACTCCAGTAGACTATTCAAAGGCTAGATGTAAAATTCAGTCAAATAGAAACATAGATATTTGCAGAGTCCACATGCATATTACGAACAATAAGATTTACCATAAAATGGAGGCGGTGGAAGGCGGCGACGAGTGCACATTCACTGAACACGTCAGCGATATTGTGCTACCTTTCTTCACGTACACATCCTGCGAACCCCATATGGTCGCCGCAGCCGCTGTAACAAACCAAACAGAACCTTCACTACATAACATTAAAGTACACAATCCGATGACGGTGACGATACAAGCATAAGAAAATGCTTGCATATTTACAAATCGTATGCAAATGGGAATTCAGGGCTGATAGGTAAGGTTCTCAAATCTCAGGTAATGAAACTACTAACATTTAGGAGCTACGCAGGTTTAGGTGGTTAACCCCGACGGTTGTTAAAGGTTAATAAAAGCCCTCGATAAATGAGTTTTGATGCCTAATGTCACGTGCAACCTCTTGAACATAATCTTTTAAGACCATTGACGTAAACTGCTCTTAGTTTTCTACTTATGGAATTTTCCAGACAGTTACACTCGTATGAAGATAAATTGAAGTTTGAACGTAAATAAATCACTGGTACCCAAGCTCAGCTGAAATCCTTTATAACTCTTTTAAGAGCCTACTCGAACAAGACAATAATGATGATGCAACTTTAAAAGCCAAGCCGAGCAAATTCCACTTCGACTAAACCTAATTTGACTTTAAAAAGTGTTTAACTTAGCATTATGGCTTTCTCTAACTTACTCGATTCCAAACACTGGTTGACGTAACGACTAAAACGTTTATTTTTATTATGGCAACCCACCGATTTGGATGTTGGCAATAAAATTTTATTCTACTTTCTGCGGCACAGTTTTAGACAGTAACAGCTCATCGGCCAAGTTTCACGTTAATTTTGTTACGGCAATATTTCTTTTCTCCTTCGTTAAACTAAAAGTTCCGGTTTTGTAACTTTGTGTCTTCAGTGACAACCATGCATCTGTTTATTCTTTACGCTACTCGATGGAGGTCAACCAACATGAACTACACAAACTGTCCTCTACAGCATGGACATCTCGCGTCGAGTTCATGCAAATTCAAAAAGCGCTACGCCGCACGCCCAACCATCTAATAATATCCAACAAAACATCTCGTGCTGTCAACGAAAACACGAAAATTAAGCCGCTACGAACAGATGAAAGTATAATGAAGTACTAATGAATAAACAAATGAAAAATGTAATTAAAAATGAAGAGAAGGATACGAAACCGGTACCTGAGGAGCGGGGCGGGGCCGAGGTCGCGGGGATGAGGGACTCATCTGGAATTCACAAGACAACAGCTTAGGAGAGGGTGAGGAATACAAAACAGCATGTAACCCTACCAGAGATGCATCGAAAGAGTTGAACATAGTATTAGATTTGGTAGAATTAGCGATAGAGATGGCAATGGAATGGAAATTAGTGACCTAGGGACGGACTGGCAAGTTGATGTTGCAGACGACCTTGATGCGGAGTTTATTATTCGAACCACAGTCTGTACAGAAGTCTGGGGACTAGAAAATGGGAGATGACGTGATAGAATTAAAACTGTGTCTCAAATGAGTTAAACTTGGGAGTTTTGGGAGAGCTTATCAATTAGAGTAGTTTAGACCCCGCCGTGAATAATAATATTGTAGAAGATAGTTATAGAGTGATATTACTAGTTGTGCACTTACCAGTGTCTCTGCATACCTAGATTGCAGAAACAACATTATCTGGCATTCTTACATAAAAAAAACTTTTAAGCCTTAAATTATGTAGTGACATGAGTTGATCTAATGATTTTTATTGTATGTATATTGTTACCTACGCATTTGGACTACAAATTAAAACAAAGTATTTAGACTATTAAGTTAGATACAGGTTGGGCGTCTTATCTTTCGATTTCTCCTTCGCTCCTTCAAGTAAACACGTTAATACCTATTATGCTAAAAACGAGACCGTTATTTGGTAGACAGTTGGCCAATTGTCACTTTATAAATTCAACTGAAATTCTGTTCTTTAATAAATTATTATACCCTACAGCTTGATGATTTTACAAAATGGCCACGGTCTTACAATGGAGAGAAAAATAACATCGTCTTCAAAAACTGGAATTCAAAAACACAATCAGCTGGCTTTGCTGAGAACTCTTATCCAATTTAAATCTCTGTGCAATCAACTACTTATTGTAATGAGTTTTTAAAATCGTTACATGCTTTTCACTAACAAGTCGATTTAGGAACGATTTTTATGCTGTCTTTTATTATCTGCGATGGTTTTGTTCGGCAATTGTCATTTTGACGTTTCACTGACGACCTTTTTTCGCCCGTTATAATCTCGGATATTTTAGACCAAATGATGCCATAATAATTGCTGCCTTAAGCACCCAGGACGAGGTGTTCTGAAGGAGGGATCTTTAATTTCTTCGGTAAGATTTGTTTCTACCAGACCAATATGTGTGGTCATCATTTTGGGTTCGTGTTTTAAGTCAAATTGATGTTTCAGAATTTCAATATTGGACGATTCCCTAGTGTGATTGTCACCCACTTTGGATTTATCAGTGCACACGGGAAAAGTCATTTATTAACGGGAAACCGGTAAGTTTCTTCTTAGGACGCCATGCTCCCCACGTGTTGAAATTCCAAGAGACTTTGTATTCACCCTTTAAAATTTTGTTACAGCTCTACTGTGGCGTTTTTTTCGTAGGATTATAATTTTTGATTTCATCTGGATTCTCTTACCATCGACGCCGAAATCTTGAGTTCTAATTTAACATTTATTTGTTTATAAAGGCCAGACATCTGGCCCGAACTTAATTTACTTTCTTTACAAAAAGATGCAATAATAATCTCAAATTAAAAATAAATAATAAAACATTAATATGAAAATAGTAATTTAATATTTAAAGTAAAATAAGGAAGCTACTGACAAAATAAACGAGGTATTAACAAAGGTATTTCCATTGTTTCTATTATCCTAGTTTAGTCACCCCCGGCAGATTAAAGGTCTGACTCTTCGAAGCGTTCTATCTGGCAAGTATTTTTTTAAATGCAGTGTGCATCTCCACGGCGCCCGAAATTATTTTATTGTTACACATACATACATCTTTTTTTTATAGGAGAACACACATCTATTTTTGCTCTTGTATGATTCCTTAGATTGGATGTAGCCCGCAGGTCTACACAATCACACACTAGGTTACATTATCTATAAAACTATACGAAACAATCTCAGTGAGCCATGGTCGGACATTTTTCAACAGTAACAAGCGGTGTAATTGACTGTGAGGAGAATTTGAGAGGCTCGCATGATGTATCTACCGACGGAGCGTGCACTAACAAATTGGCTACTATGAAAACGAGTCGGGTAAAAAATTGTGCTCATTTAGGCAACAGCGGTTTCGGTAACGAAACGGATTTGTTCCGGCACATCACTCACGTAATCGATAATGGACTTGAACTCCTAGGACTCTGGATTTTCTAGAATAGATTGACTGAATTTTTCTCTTCTTTAAACGCTGCTGGCGTAAGTATGTCGTCTAGATAAAACTGTGACAGTAGACGCTTTGGTTTCGTTCAGCTTCTTTTGTTTTATTATGAAATTTGAATTAAATTTATTTACTTTTGTCAGTCTTTCTCAGTATTTATCTCTCTCGTCGGGAATTCCTTTGACGCGGTAATTGTGATCCAGACTAGCTCGCAAACTTATGACTTTAACATGGATAAATTTTCATTTCAGATTTCTCGAATTATTTTATTGTTAAGGTTTCCAGATTTAGAAAGTTTCGCCGCTTGATGTAGCAATAAAATCCCTAAAAAAGTTTTGAAAAGTTTTTAAAAATCAACGATTATTTTAATAATTTTTAAACCGCTTTTTTTCTAACGCAAAAAGATGGAGCTTCTTCAATCACTTTCAACCATAATTTTCTTAAATATTATGTTCAAAATAAAAAAAAGAACCATAACCAGGCAGATTTTCGAAACAAAATTTGATAAAACAACAGAATCCGTGAAGGTCTGACAAGAAAGTTAATCTAGTAAATAAAGGAGAGCTAAAAATAGAACAGCCACTGGCTGAATAGATTTTCGTTCTCGGTAAGAGTTAGAACGGCTCAGTAACATTGTTTGTGTTTTCATAAACATACATAATATTATGATAAGCTTACTGACAACCTATACTTATCTCAAGATGATGTGTATACATATGTATGTAATAAAAAATATCGAAGAACGAAGCCGATTCAAATTAAAATGAAAGTTATTTATTTAAATAAGGCTGAAACCCAGCAATTATTGAATTATTTGAAACTCTAAGTATTAGATAAAACAGTCCCCCTAAACGCCCGCGCCCTTTACCACTTCCTGGTTTTTAAGCCGGCCGAACATACTCCCGTATTAATATATATATATATATATATATTTAATGTAGTACTGATAGAGAATTACATTATTCCCGAGTGAAATAGGGTGCTTTCAATGTCAAAAACTTATAATAGTATCTCCATGGAGACGAAGCCGATGTATTAAAACATCGCCAGACTAGCATTTAAAAATCTATCCAAAATATTAACAGTAACCGTTCATAATCCACGTTATATAATGAACACATAAGTTGCGCAGCGTCGGACGATGCAAACACTCAGAAATAGAGTTATTTTGTAGAAACGAGTTTGGTAGGGGCGAGTTTTTAATGTTCCATAACGATGGAATAAAATTTAAGTGACAACAATAGCGTATGCTCTAAACTTTCCGGGTTGCGGTTAACTTAAAAGGGTTATGCTTTTTTATTTTATAATCCGGGTGAGTGACGCTCTGTTGTAACGGTTAACTATCTCGTCTGGATTATAAAAGCTATGGAATGAAGTGGTATTTTATCTGCTTAAAAAATAACAGCTTTTGTTTTTATTTTAAACGACTTCAAAAAGAAGGAGGTTCTCAATTCATCGAAACCCTTTTTTTATGTATGTTACCTGATATCTTCGTCATTTATGAACCGATTTGAAAAATTCTTCTTTTATCTGAAAGGATTCGTCCCGATGGGACCACCCATAGAAATTTCATCAAAATCGGTTCAGTAGTTTGGTTTTTAAATCAAAATATCAGGAAAAAATATGTCCTCCAAGTAAACTAAATTGCGAAATTGATACTTGACAAGGATTTGTGTGTGATACGATAACTAAAAAGGGTAAAATCAAACATTTTTGCAAAAAAAAACTGATTTCCAAAAAAAAACACTAAAAAAGTGAAAAATAACTTTATTTTCGGTATTCGGTGGCAAAAAAGTCAATGAAACAAACAATAGTCACCGACTTCCGAAAGTAAAGTTATTTTCCATCTTTTTAGTGTTTTTTTGGAAGTCGGTTATTTTTTTGCTATTGTACTCAAACGATTACATGAACTGCTTGCCCGCCACGCGCCACTGTATCGTTAGTAGTTATTATAATAATGGAATACCATCCTATTACTGTCTTACTGCAGAGCACGGCCTCGTCTCCTACAGAGAAGGAAGGACCAACCATTGCTCAAGGCGGATTGAGGATTTCTGACAAACGAGTATTATTTATGATATTATTTACGAGTATATTGATAAGTCTAGATTTCTTCAAAATATTTTACTAATGCGGTGATGTCCAAGACACACAAAGCTTTTTCTATAACATAATATTCACACTTTTTCAAAATTATCAATATTCCTTTCACTTTTTCTTATTGATTGACTATTTTGACATCAATGGGCCTCCCACACAGCTAATAATGTATTTATTTCTACACGATTTTTGTGTAGTATTTGATTCGCAATACTGGCAACTTTTATAAATGGATTAAAATAACTGGCGGTACTCATTCTGAGGACACAATGAGATTTATCTCGTTTAATCCGACCGCACTCGATTAACTTTACGCACGCTTTTCACACTATTACGGTTATCATCTGACGTGGTTTAGGGTTGATTACAGAGATGTAATTACCGCCGCCACCGCCTACTTGTCACTTTTATTTATTTATTAAAAGTTTTTGCACAAGTAAAACAGTACGAAGGCGGACTTAATGCCTTGGGCATTTTCTACCAGTCTATCTTAGGGTGATGCAGACAATACACACTAGGTGCAAACACGGAAAAGAAAACTAGAAAATATTTATTAAAAAAAAAAACAAATGTATAATAATAAATATACAAAGGGCAGAGATATAACAAGAAAAATTACTGCAACTTATTTCTGAGATGAATCTGCCAACTTGTTGTGTATATATGCTCTCGAGCTTTCATTTTGAAAGTGAACCGACTGGTCACCGTCCTAATAAATAATAAAATAGTCTGAGGGAGCGCATTCCAAAGGAAGACCGCCTGGACAAAGAAAGAAGATTTGATAAAACCAGAGCGGTGAGAAGGACATCGTAGAAGACAATTATTAGCGGAGCGAAGATTCTTGTATTTTTATACATGAAATTTAAATAAATAAAGAAATCTACTAAGTTACTCTCTTTGACTAATATTATGATAAAGAAATCTATAAAGACGTTCATAAAATGTAACAATTACAGCAAATTCCATAGTGGACGCAACCAGAACAAAAATTATAATACAGAAAATTCCTCGCCCGTCAGTTTGTAGGACATAATAAATATCGCACATATTTGCAAGATAAAAGCATTTTCCTGCTACATGAACAAGGACAGAAGAATTTCTCAGTCCATTGAGACAAAACAGCAATAGAATTTTTCCCGCACATATTTTTTCGTGAAATAATCTTTGCGAGTCCCAGTGGGTGGTACTTTCAGCCCGTTGTACCGTGAGATTGATTTGAACGCATCTTACGCATCTTGAGCCTTACTTTGACAAGTCACGTCAGTGGAGTGTGAATTTAATTATTAAATATTTAATTGGCGCCCTTCGGTCTTTTGGTAAGGTAATGTTTTTTTTAAGTCTTTTGGCGTTGTTTTTGTGCGTTGATGTATAAAAAGATGCGATTACTAGCATAACTGTAGAAATGAGGTGACTAATCTCTGAAGGTTCATCATAGATACTTTTGTTTCTGGCAGACATTTCTGAGACGGATGTAACCCGTACTATAATATATTTCCCTTAACCTAACTATATTAAGGCAAAATATTTGGCTCTAGGCTATTAAAAATTGTATAATTAGTTTCTTTCACAAAGTGGAAAACGGCAACAATAATAATTGTTGTTCCGTAAAGATAACATTTTTAAACACGCCCTTCGTGATTTTCATAAGAATTAATGTTCAGCAATTAATAAAACCTGACACATTTTTTTTTCTAAAAACCTTGAACTGTTGTGCAAAATAAAATGTTGTGAAAAAAACAAAAAATGACATACTTTTTAACGTCACAATTTGTTTAATTAACCCACTCAATTGTTTGGCCCTGACCCGCTTTGTCACGAAGTTTTTGTAAAGAACCCACTGGCCGGTTTTATTCTAAAGATTCATAATCGGATGAAAAAGTACTAGCGTTATTGTCCCTAATGGTTTTGCTGAGATATTTCGGTGAGTGTTAATAATTACCTGCTTTTAATTTTAATTACATATTCAAAGTTTTGTAAAATTTTAATTGAAATTATGGATGTAGGTGATAGGAGTGAAACTCGCTAATTATTATTGGCTTTAAATAGCTTTAATATCCGAAGTGATTATGTACTTTATTTTTCTATATAGCTAGTCTCTATTGCCCCATCACTTCAAAGCAAAGGCAAAGGCCTCCCTCATTTCTTCCATCAGTGCTTGTTTTGCTCCACTGAAAATATGTCATCTAGTTACAAAATTATGCTTGAACTGCGCTGTCAGTTTGACAGTGTTTTTAGCAGCAATAAATACACTTCCAACTACCTACTTAGTTATTATACGTCATATAACCTAATTCGTGTTTACATTAAACTTGTACCGAGACGCTGACTCAATTTATTTACGGTCAAACAGGATCACTTCAAAACAGAATAGGTAACGACCTAATAAATATTCAAAATAATCTGTATCTACGTGTTAAATAATGAAAACATTGCACAATTATTATTTACAACCAAAGGACTACTGGACCAAGCTATCATGCTAATTCACGTGCGCTGATTTTTTAAATAATTCCTTTAGAATTGATGATGAAATTCTCCATTAAATATAGGGTTACCAAGTGTGTGTGTGTTTAATTTTTTCTGAAAATGTCTGACTTTTCGGCTCCCAGTTCGGACTTTATTCGGCCTTATCACTTGTACTGCTACTAATACATTTGTACGCAAAATAGAAACTTAAATAGTAAAATGTTTGGACTTTTTTGATAAAGTTAGGCTTTTGTCAGGATTTATTAAAATTTGAAATAAAAAGAAGAAATATAGTTTTTTTTTTTTGATTTTTCACAGAAACACGGGCAAAGATACAAAAATAATCAAAATACAAAAGGAATCACTTGGAAAAAATATTATGAATCCGAAAAATGCCAGCCCTACTTAAAGATTACTTTAAATTATTCACTAAACGCCTCGCCTCCATTTATATTGGATGCCTCGCTTTGATCATTCGTTAAGGCAGGACATAGATCTGATAGGGACTTGATCAATTTCTATTGAAATGCTATCGAGATGATGATACTATTGTTTTTATTTGCTTTGATTTTTAAAACTTGGTTGCCTACTCAGGTGGGGGGAAAGGTAATCTCAGACTTATGAGAGTGAAAAGTCCTGGTTTCCTTGAGATGATTTTTACGTCATCAATATCAGTGATGTTCAATATTAACTTGGAAAGGTAATATGGATTGGAAAAGATTTGAACATTTTTTTTTACATGTTGTACTTGTTATAATTTCCTATACTCAAATGGAATTTCTCTATGGATTTAATTTTGTTGTGATCATAAATACAACCCACATAATAGAGCGACAATAGTTTCGTATTTAATTCAAATGAATAAGAATGTGTCTCACAACAGTATTAATATCTATATTTATGTCTTCGTAATCTTGAGGGATTTCATCAGCTCTCAGTTAATTACGCAATCTTATACGACAGATATAACAGTCACTTTAATACTAGCATTGCATTTATTAGATGCCTATAGTTTATTAATTAGATTATTAACCTTTGCGACAAAGGACAAACATATTATTGAATGTTTGTCCTTTATCGAGGACAAATACCTTGTGATAAACGAACCCTTGAGTTAAAAATGATTTTGGAATCCACCTACCAGTATTATAAATGAAAAATAACTCGGCTTGTTTATCTGTCTGTCTATCTGTTACCTTTTACAACTAAAATGAAAATGACCTGAAGGTAACCTGGGATCTAGAGAAGGACATACACTAGTTTTTTCCTGGATATTCAAAAATGATGGAATATAAAGTACGCGTATGATGTTAAGTTAATGTTACTTGAGTGTAAGCAACAGCTGTAATACTGTATGTTATATTGTATCCTATCATATTGAAGTATTTGGTACCTATTGGTCCTTAAGATACCTTCTGGCTGGAGGATGTTTCCAATTCTCCCACTTATAAAAAGTAAAGCCTCCATAACACAAGTAATATCCTCTCAGTCACGTCCGACGATAACGTACTGCGATTGCTCGGCTTAAAATCTGAACCGTTTATATATAACTTATTATCGGCTGTTTAAAACGGTTATACTTTGTTTTTGTATAGATTTAAGCTCATTTGATGCTTGAACAATAAAGAAATGTGAGAAACTACAAAAATTTTGTACATACAGATTTTTGAATGAATAATTCACCTGCAAATAACAAGATCAATGATTAAGAGACGCATTCGTTTATTTAACTTTTGACCACGGATTCGCTTGCGTGGAAGCCGTAAGTAATCCTATTAGACCGTATACTAGGATAAAAAGTACCCAGATCATGGTCTATCTATTTGCCAAATTTCATCGAGATTCTTTCAACCATCAATAAGGTGTGATGGCTTTCGCATCTTCAGTATTAGTAAGGATATACATAAGGCTTTAGAAACGAATATCTTATCAAACATTCACTTAAGAAAAAAAATATTTTAGGAACCTCGATATCATTTTATAAGAGCTGTCAATAGACAGCCCACACAGTTATATACGTAGATATTGATATTTTCTACACTCAGTTACATGTATGGAGACCGAGCTCTATTTTTATTTTATTTTTCATAATTTCGCTTCACTTTTGTGTAGCAGTTCATAGAAGACACCTCCTTGTCTCGGAGTAAAATTGCTGTAACATAAGGTAGGATAGGTAGTAACAGACGAACAGGACGAATCTATAAGGGTTCCGTTTTTTGCTATTTGGCAACAGAACCCTAAAAAGGCCCATTAAATCCGCTAAAATTTAAACAAAATAAAATAACTGTAGTAGCGCGATACAAAGACGCGGGCGTCTCGAATGACGCAGACAGATGTGTTCCACTTTGTACCGCGGCATTAGCCCCACTACTAATATGACGAGAGATGAATGCCGGATTACGTCATCGTCACTTTTCATGCGTATACCCGGGGCCCGGACTGAAGGTCCAAGGCTTTTTGTATTGTTTATCCTTGTTATACGAGGACGTCGTGGGTAATGACCTGATATGTTTCTTTTTAAACCTCGTTTTGATGTATTTTTCTTACTTGTTTTGTCCTTTGAATCACACGACACGATAATAACAGTCTTATATACTCATTTTCTGATAGAATTTAGGATAAGTACGAGAAAGTAGGACTAAGGGTGACATTCGTCAATGAAACTAAAAGGGACGAGCACATCTAAACCGCGTTCAAGAGCTGTTAGTGTCACATTAGACTTTTAGATGTTATGAAATATTAACACAGTCAGCTGTTGACCGCTCATCAGATGTGCTGATCTCGTTTAGTTGCATTGGTGAAACTCGCTCTTTTCACTGTCTTTCAGTGGATGAGCGCAATTAAAAACTAGAACGAATACATAATGGTTAAAACATTCTAGCGCACTAGTGCTAAAGTGAAGAAAATTATACACTCTACACAAGCGAATATCCAAGAAAAGGCTTTCATATTTTTATTACAATTGCAGGTAAATGAGGACAACTCGCAAGCCCATAAAGGCACATGTAATTTCACCTAAGTACCGTCAATTTTACCCCTTCACTATTTTCGGTCATTTTATTTAGGTTTCCATTGCCGGATATGATTACCGCGCTTGTAATTCGAGAGCCGTCCTGACCCCTTCTTAAAATATGTAGGAACCATTTCAATGTGTGATTATACATTCTGTTTGAGTATGCCGTGTGTTTTTGTTACAAAATACGGTTTGTTAAAATTAAAAGTATATTTTTTAACGACAGGGTCATTTAAATGACGTTTTAATATTCATTTACCGTCTTTTATTTAGACTCACAGAAAAGGTTTCGTCAAACCGTTACGGACAAATGACATGGATTCAGAGAAGGACACTGACATATACTTTAGCATCGGTTATATTTGTCAGTGTCTATTTTCCGGAGCTGTGTCCGTGTGTAGTCCGTGACGGCTTGTCCCAAACTTTACAGAGAGCAACTCCGTGTCGCAACAGTGCGACTATAATTGTCTGATTATGATGTTATGTTGTACTGCCTACAGCACATGACACGTAAAGTCTTAGGAATATTATTTTAGCAAATTAATTTAATTTTGTGAAAATGCCTTACAACGAGTTCTTCCAAGAAGTAATCTGTTAACTGTTTAATAAGTTGAACTGGAATTTTATGTGGCGTGTAGATTAAATTGTTTTGGATAAAGACAATAATTAAATTCATTTTTATACTGTGTACAGTCACGAACACTAAATAATATGTATACACATAGCAAACGACAAAAACGATTTTCTCGCGAAATAACAAAACAGAAAATTTGAAATAAGATCTATTTCGTAATAGATAGAATACAAAAAAAAAACTATTCAAAAATCTAAATCAAATAAAAAAAAAAATATTCAAAATCTATCTGATTTATTTCAAAATACAAAAAAAAAATCTTAAATGTTAATCAATATAGTTAAGTAGTAGGAGGAAATCGCTTTCAAAAGTTGCTGCGTGTACACACATTAGAGCTCGTAACTTAATTGTAAATTAGGATAAATAATTCGTTTAAAAACCATTTATTCATTTACGTTTGCTGCGAGCAAAAGGAAATCATTTTAATTTGCGTAAAATAAAATATGAAAAAAATACCTTTCCTTCTAATCTCATTAAATAATTTAAAAGATATCTCGAGCACTTGGATATTACTACTGTTACTTTGTTTTCTTTGAGATAAATCAAACAATAATAATTAATTTATTTCAAGTTGTGCGTATTTTTTATTTCGTTTTGAGTTAGTTGGTATTACCAGTCCTATCTCTTATATTAATTTATTTTCAACTTTTTACTTTAAGTTATTTCTTCAAATTAACGTTCCCATTTTTTCAATTATCCTCGAATTATTGTTTAGTGGTTGAGGTGCTGGATATTATTATAATAATTCGCTTAGTAACAAGAAATAAAATGAAAAATTAATTTGACTGGTGAAAACATCATAATGAATTAATGTAACAGTGAGCAACGTTCCTAGAAACACTGAAAAATAATATAAAATCATCTAATAAGCAGCATTTCATTATGGACAATAATAACATAAACCACAAAATTGGAGGCCAAACCAAACTGGTCTAGTACACAAATTAAGGACAACCAATTTAACCTGACCTCTTTTGAAAATATTGATAAAAAGTCACCTTCCACCGTTAGAATGACGGCCATGTTGATTTTGGGTTCCGTGTTGATCTGACACTCGTACACCCCCGCGTCCCGTGGTTGCACGTAGTCTATCTTCAGGTCCCAGTCGTCTGAGGGTTCTGGATGTAAGACGCTGAACCTTGCGTCTCCTGTGTATGTGAAGATGTGGGAGGTCAGGATATGGAGGTCCCGTTTTCTCATCCACGATACCTGGGGAGAGAAAACGAGGTTGTAGCTTTTTGTTTCGTCTTGAAGTTGAAAACTTGTGAAAACGTGAAGATTAGTTTTCTTAAATAAATGGTACCCATGTCATGCTTTCAGTAAACTGGTGAGTTTTAAGAATAAGTTTCTGTTAGCAGAATTACATGTCATCCTAACTGAAACAGTATAAATACGTTGATCTCGTCATTTCACAAAACTATTTTTCAAAACGTTTAATAACAGCGCCCCTCTCTCGATAACTGAACATTCGAGAACATAAATATATTTATGGCACTGTTATCCAAAATAATGAAAATGAATGGCATAACATTAACTCAATAAAATAACATAACATTCCAAACGTCAATAATAACTCAATTATCAAACGTCAAATGTAATTTGAAACGTCAAGCTTACTAATAACATGAATTACGAACTTAAGTCCCGAAGGTCTCAAAAACCGGCCAACTTGGCTCAAATACGAGAATTTTCGAGTGGGCTGGCCTTAACTTGGAGTCCAACTTTACCTGACGAATATCAATTAGAAACCACTCTATATTGCTCTGAGCCTTTCTCGTGTCTATTTAAATTAAGGTGAAAATCGTTTACACCAATATAGCAAGGTTCGTTTATATAGCAAGGTTGATCAGGTCCCTACTTGATTAAGTTCTCAGATATTGATTTATACCTGTTAATGTTAATGGAATATGGAGCTGTTCTCGCAGCTGTATTATCCTTCTATTCGTAGATATTCCTGCGAGACGGAATTGTCTCGACCACGGATTCTGTAGGGACTCCTACAGACGTGCTTCGAAATAGTTATACACATATCTCCAAGTAAAGACCTTTGCGAGTAAGTTTGGCTACGTTTTGGTAAATGGCATAGTGATTTTTGCTACGATTTTTTGTTTTTGGTGTAAAAGTTATTTGAAACTTTATCAAGTTATTCTTTTAGAATTGTCCCAGTCAATCGTGAGAGCACAAAATATGTAACAACTCGAAACTATGCCACATTGTTTTTCGCATCAATAAATTCAGTTACAGTTCAGCCATAACGTTTCCGAGACAACTTACTACGTCACAAAGAGATAGGCCGGTGCCCTTTGATTTAAATTACACCGACAATAACGTTTGAATTATATTTTTAATTCGAGAGCTCTTCAGACTGAGAAATTAGAAAATAAATTCCCCTCCCTTTTGTTGGGTTTTTGTTTTTCTACGTAATTAGAGTAAGCTGGGGGTGAGCCCGTAAGCCCGCCCTGTAATTAAGCAAGATGGAACGTCCTCAGACTGTTTACAGCCTTTAAAATAATAAAATTAAGTAACGGCTAAGCGAACGAGAGGTTTTTTCTCAATTCCTCTCGAGTCTTGAGCGCTCGCACAAATTTGATGAATTAACCTCAGCATTGAAATGGGTCAGCCGACGTCGTTTTATATATTTCCGCAAAAGTGTGTAGGATATTTGTTTATTTTATTCTCCTCGTCGAGGACTAAGGAAGATTTATTCTGTCGTGCTCACGATATTGTCTGAAGACGAAATGTGTAGGATTTACTATGATCGTCCGCCAGTTTATTTTGGAGGACGGCGCTAAATGCTTTGTTTTTAAGAAATGACTAAGTTTATCTTAGAATTTAATTAAGTTTGTGGAATGTTGTGGAATCTGATCTAGAATTTCTTATACTAATTGAGTAGCATGCTTAAGATGAATTGAAACAAGATAGTATAGAGCTGAATCTATTTCAACGAGAAAGATGAACAGCCTGAGTCGATGTTGTACTTTTAAATAGAGCAATATTGCCCCAATCATGTCCGCGGCTTTTGTAAGAGCGAACATGGACAATACAACTATGTACACATAACATAAAGGTGCGATGGCATCGCCTGCGGTGACCCAAATACTACATTTGTGCCAAATTGCTATTTTAACGAGTGCGACCATTATGACAGTATCAGTACATTACACGGCAATTTCAGCGCTGATTTTCAGTAATTTTACGATTGAAAGAATGTTTATATGGAGGAAACATTTGGGTAAATTGTATCAATTTAAGTTTTCACCTCGAGTTGCTTTTAAATGACCGTAAAGTGTATGTAACAGATTATACAACATCAGCATCACGCTTATATTTTCAGAACGGGTAAACAGATATGTAGTAGTACCCACATTTTGCTAGTAGCGTATGTCCAAGTCTCGTATAATAAGGAGTAAGCCTATTGGCAACTACCGGGCTCAAATCTGTTGGTGTGTCGGAGATTATTTAGCTCAATCATACTACGTGTTCTAAAAAGACATTTCCATTTTATCTCCGCAATGCAGCAGTAATCCAAAACCATAACAGCTCAAGAAACAGCAATAACTTAACCCTCTACCACTCAGCACACACTTCAACCCTACACAAGAACCCCATCAAAACGGGATGAAAACAGAAAAAAAACTCCAAAAAAGGGTTCGTAATCCTCGCGGCCTTTTTACAAGAAAATGACGGCAGATAATCCATGCCGAACAATATATTATAATGCATCGTAGGACATGTCAGATGGCTATTTATTTTCTCGAATGGGTTAGGGATGGTTGGGGTCCCTACACCATTAATATGGCGGCCAGTGGACCGGACCTGAGGAGGGATATCGAACCAATGAGGACATCGACATTGAAAAATGATATTTCGAGAGGTTGCCAGGTGTGAGGCCTATGGGGCAAAGGTCATGTGGATTTTGATTTGTATGATTCAATCTGTGTGTGTGGTGATGCTGAGGTCGGATATTTGTGTTATGAGGGTGTTATTACGTACCAAGATATGGACCGACATTTATAAACGCTACTTAGCACATGCTTTGGCTCAGTTACGTTCACGTTTCTGTTTTGCATATGTAGTTTGACTGTTGTGCGACAATGACAGTAAAACGCTAAGCCAGACAGCCGGACACAGATTTGATAATTACGGCAACATCTTCCTGATCTGTCACTCATACGTCTAATGCACTACGTCACGACGTGTGTGTTCGGGTCGCCACATTTGATTTACTACTCAGTAATCATCGTTTGTCTAGCCTTTTCCCAACTATGTTGAGGTCGGCTTCCAGTCTAACCACAGTCTAACTACAAAGAGCGACTGCCTTTTTTTTCACGATGTGGATGTCCTCAATGGATGTCCTCCACCCTGGGGAGAGCGGAGGGGTTTGTCAAACTCGTACTGACTAAAACCACACCGCTGTTCCCTCGCAAACTTTCGTCAGGGGGCCGCGGGAACTAAAGAGCGACTGCCAGTTCGTACTGGGCAATACGATATAAGCATTGGTAAGACTGGTTGTTCGACTTTTAGGCCACTGACTACCTGTAAGAACTGTCAAAGATTCTCGATATGTAATGGATGGTAACCCATCCGTGGATCGACCTTGGCAAGCGCAGCTTAACCTGGAGATCAACTCGTGTAGCTATTATAGCATTAATTACGACATATTAATATAATTATGCCTATCGGAAAACTATTTAGGCATCTTCATCTTCGGTGGTTCGGCAGAGCAGTCTTTGTACATAAATATAATTACACATCTAAATATGTATAATTTTCGATTTTACCACCCGACTGTGCTGATGAATGCCAGCCCGAACAAGTATATAGTACGCTTTAGTTACAAAGCGTATGTATAGAGCATACTAATCATGGTATTAATGAGTAACATAATAACCGGCGGGTTAATATCTCGCTCGGCTGGCCGAAGGGGATGGACGCAATCGCGCAATCATTGCTCTAATAACAGTAATTTATGTTTTGGATTATGTTGATGGAATACCCTGGACCACGAACATGTCTTAAACGATAGTTGTAAATCTTGATTAAGGGATTCCAAGTTTTGATTTAGGAGTAGAAATAGTGGGAGGTAATTGTAATTGACATAGTAGTGAATGTTCTAAGGGTCAGTTTGTAGAACTTTGTTATTTGAAGGGGATGGGAGGGGTACGGGGGAGGGAGTCAAGAGGCGATGGTGTTGAGTGCCGGTTTGGTGTCACTCAATGAACTGCTATTTATTCTAGGTAACTAGTTCACTGCATGTAATTCCTGAGTGCACTTTGTAACTGATGTATGGCGCAAACGATTGGAGAGAGTCACGTCTTTCACATTTTTCGACGATTTCTGGACGCGATCGTTACTTAAAGCTCTCAATAGAGTGATTGCTTTGACATAGAAATTTGTGGCAGCACTCTGTGCGTTACAGATGGTATAGTTAATCATGATACGTTGTTTGGCACGGCCAAGATTTTGTTGCAATTTTCTTATTGGTTGAGTGTTAACATACGTGGTTGTTGGGTGTAAGAGATACAATGAAGTGCTAGATGTCGGTAGGTGAGATTTAGGATTTCTTTGTATTTTTTTTTCTCGACTTGGTCTTAATAGAGAACCCCGTACCATGTCCTCTCCGTTTGGGCGACCAGGGCTGTTTACGTCAGTAAGAATCCCACACGCCCCGGTCTTTTCTCGTAAATGTTTGCACAAAGCAAAAAAAGATAGCTTCGAAAAAAGTAGATTATTATGAAATATACTCACAGTCCTATTCCCTATGTGCTTGGCCCGGCAGCGCAGGACGGCGACCTGGCCCACCACGGCTGACACGTTGCGGGGAGACACGTCGTCGAAGTAGGGCCGCTCGGGCCGCGTGCCGTCTCCGCCACTCACACCCGGTAGACCACCTGCGACAAAAAGAAGGTAATGTTAAATAAATCCAATGTTTTTGTAAGCTTGGTCTTTCTATTCGTTTTTTTTCTTGATGTTGAGAATACCTTTTTTAGGCCCAGTCCCGACCAGCAACCTTCAAAACTTCAAAGGAGGTCTTTGAATCGACCCGTAGGTATATTTTCTTTAATCTTACATCACATAACATTATTTTTACGTTATATAACCATCTCCGATACCTACACCTTAACTTACCCACCGACAACTGACCGGCAAAGGTGCCTATAGTGAACTCTGAACTCGAGCATGTTCAGAGTTATAAAACATTTGGACTGCTGAACATAGTCATTCTCATGAATACAATGAATTTTTGGCCTTTGTTGGCTTTCCAGTTACGATTTTCTTGCAAGTTTCCCAAAATTTTTTGTTACAAAAAGCAGGGAGGGATTACGGACGTTAAAAGCACAATAATGGTTCTTCATTTCGTTGCATGTTTATTTATAACCCAGTTCTGTCTCTCATAATAAACTCCAAAGATAATTAATTAAAATATTTAAGTGACTGCAAACTTCATGTCATAAACAATTAAAAACTTTAAATGACAGCATCCTGTATTTGTTTTAATGGCTTTTTCATTACTCGAATAGAAGAATTACGAGTTGTTTTATGTTTTGGTAATAAAATCTATTTGAAAAAAAATATATAAATAGTTGTAGGTAGGTATGTGGATATCAATGTGGAGGTAATAAAAATGAACTTTTCAGTAATAATAATATGCTCAATGAGTTCAAGCATAAACATAATCAATCTGCCTATTACGTATTTTACTGCTTTGACTCAAGCAATCTCTCTGTGACACGAAGTGAACTATCATCGCAACTCTTATTTTTTTGGTACTGGGACATACCAGATTAAGTTTTAAGATAATGTGAATATATAACATAACGTAAGTGCCAAATGCGTTTGAAACACATCTACGCCTAAGACCGACACGCAAGTCAGGGCCGTTAACAATGGTCCATCATTGCTCTTCAATCGGTACAATGTGTAATCTAAAAGAAAGAAAACTCCATTTATTCACAAACAAATTAAAAAAGTTATTATTGAGTAAATATTATTACAGTGTTGACGAATATTTAAATGACAAATCCTTAAAACTTAAAAAATAATGTTTTTCGTAATGTTATTGTCTATGTTTTTAGAATAAGTTAGATTATAAGATACTTAAATGATAAGTCCTCTCCACATTATCTTACTTTTGCTGTGCCCGACGGGGTGCACGCTTTTTCCAAAGAAATGTTTACCATCTAACCCTACATTGTGGGATGCAATAAAGATTTGAGTATTAAGTTGACCTTAAGTAGGCACAAGTAAAACAAGGTTAGAAATTTATTCTAAAATCCTTCAGACCAAACAGATGTCATCCTTTCACTACATCACGTACAACATCATGTACCTGCCTTTTCCCGACTATGTCGGGGCCAGCTTCCAGTCTAACCGGATGCAGCTGAATACCAGTATTTTACATAAAGCGACTGCCTATCTGACCTCCACAACCCAGTTAGTACTGGGTAATACGTTACCCATTGGTAGGCTGAACCGTTCACTAGTACAGTCGTATGATTACTTGGGAATGTAGGGCTATAAGCGATTATCCCGTACAATAAGTTAAATGAAATCTGGAAATTAACAAATAGGAGTGACAGGGCGCCACCTGAGACCAACGTTATTTGCATACCGTTTGTGTTCACTGCATATGTTGGGGCCAATGTTGGGCAGGGCTGATGTTATATAGATTGGTAAAATTATTTACCCTTACTGAAGACGGACGCATTAGCCACCCGCCTCTGTACAACTTGACTTAACATCAAAATGTATGTTAGTGTCATATAAATGTATTATTTGAACATTAACCTATATTCTGGATACAATTAATTCTCCAAATGAAGGTGAAATCGACATTAAAATCCTTTGCGTAGTTTATTAGAACATCCCGGTCACACACATATACTAAAACGATCACATAAAATAATCACTTAGAGAAAAAGATTCGTCTACCGAAGCATATACACATCGATACATTCTAAATGCGGTCGACATGGGTCTCAAACTACAAAGAACACAAACTGGAAACAGCAAGATAAAATTCTATTCTGGACCACTTCTTTTTGAGGCTGGATAAAGTCATAGCAACCCATTCAATGAACTAACATTTTACTAAAATATTTTAAAAATACTATCTCAAACTTTAAAATTTTCACCTACAAGTTTTCAATTTAGGCATCCCTAGCGAACTCAATTTGACTAACAAAACATTGGTTAAGCGACTATCGTACGTGCGATATTGGCCAAACATTGGCGCCAGCGTGGAGCCGTCAGCCAACGTAATATGCCACAGCGGTGTTTACCCAACTAAGTCATATTCCTAGATATATCTGACAACACAAACATAACTTGATTATTTAAGTTAGCAACATTTATTGCGTTCGATGGTACGGAGATCGCGTAGGCAGCGATGAGCGTCTCCGGCCTTTGGGCCTAACACAGACATACTTTAGTAGATAGTTTCTTACTTTACAGGATCGGGATTACAGACATAAGATAAAACTTTGTAAAGGTAAACGTGGATGAAGCAGTAGGAGTATGTTAGGATCGTAGCAGGTAGCGTTTTGTAGTTCTACCAACCTCCATTTGAAAGCGGCATGAATATATGTACATGAACAAAAGAAAAGTTTGCTTGGTAACTCAATTTATTAACGTTGAATCGAAGAGATATTTACCTATTAAAATCTTTACTCTAATTGGTTTTCCCTTCGAAAACAGAAAGAAAAAGTCATACAATATAATATTCATGAGTGTTTTACCTTACATAAGAACAAATTTAATAAAAATACAACATCAAAAGAAAATAAGATGTTTTCTTCTCTATAAAAAGGTCATATTTTGTGAGAATTAGGCACTTTACTGGTTTACATTGTAGGCTTAAATTAATGAAAACATGAAACGAGGCACTTTTCCTCCAAGTTCAAGTTGTACCTACGATGTTATACTATCATGAAAGAAAATGAATTCAATTTGATTCACACATAGGCTACTTATAAGAACACAACAAACCTTTTATTTAGATTCCAAGAAAAAAGAAACAATTACAAAATGTTAGCTAACCAGGTATTGAGAAAAAAGAGATAACGTATGTTTTGCATAAGGCATACCGGCTTAAGCCAAACCACAGCTTGACAACTACAAAAATATTAAAGAAGCAAACTAAAAAAAACTTTTTTGCAAAAAAAAAACCGACTTCCAAAAAAATCACTAAAAAAGTGGAAAATAACTTTACTTTCGGAAGTCGGTGACTATTGTTTGTTTCATTGACTTTTTTGCCACCGACTTCCGAAAGTAAAGTTATTTTCCACTTTTTTAGTGATTTTTTTGGAAGTCGGTTTTTTTTTTGCAAAAAAGTTTTTATTTTAACCTTTTTAGTTATCGCATCACACACAAATCCTTGTCAAGTATCAATTTCGCAATTTCTTTTACTTGGATGACATATTTTTTCCAGCTATTTTGATTTCAAAACCAAACTGCTGAACCGATTGCGATGAAATTTCTATGGGACCAATCGAGAAGTAGATCCATTCAGATAAAAGAAGAATTTTTCAAATCGGTTCATAAATGACGAAGATATGAGGCAACAACCACAAAAAAAAAACATACAACCGAATTGAGAACCTCCTCCTTTTTTTGAAGTCGGTTAAAAAGTATCTGCACACAACGGTACTTTATCAAAATTTTGGAATCGGTGTCAACTTTAATCAGAGTTATTGTGCATAAGAAGTACTTTTGCAAACTACCTACCCTACGATAAAACCTCGGCTTTAACGAAACCAACTTCAACTTGGTTCCATTCAAATTCAAATGTTAAGAAAAGGAAAACACAACATATTATTATTGGAATGTGTCGTGAGCGGCGTTCGTTCCCGGTTCCGCGCCGGTTCCGTGCCGGCTACGTGCCGTCACACCACCGAACCGGAAATAAGAACGGAGCCTTTGCCCGCCCTCTTATAAAGGAAACACGGCAGAGCACATAAAGTTGCGGTCGGGCCACGAGAACCGAGGTGGGAATTGTTAGACGCCATTTCACGAGGAAAAAAGTGTTCCAAACTTTGTTTATTCGAAAATAAACGTAGAAACGGTCATATATTGTGGGGCTGAGTGGTTTTTTGTATGAAATTATTACACTTTTTGTTTTGTTTGTTATAGTAAATAGATAACTAAAATGAAATAATGGTAAGAGTGTAGTTTACTATTTTGTGATAAGATATTCTTTGAAATGAAATTCTTTGTTATTTAATCGGATGTCATCGTAAACCTAAAAGGTTTATAAGAAAAATCTTACGAATCCTTTGTTAGTAGAGCTATACTCGTAAAAAGCTATATATATATATATTATCTTATTCCAGACATTGTTCAAACCCTTCAGTTCCGAATTGTTACGGATTTACTTCAAACAATTTGTAATTATTATCTCTATGACAGATTGCAAAAAATAAAAAACAAATCTTCTAAATTCATTATGCAAAGAAACATCCTCCTTCCGCTGTTTTCGTAACTCCACACGATAAGTCTGTGGTGCAGCAAGAAAATGGGAATGACAGCGATGAAGTTCTTTTGTGAGTTCAGTCCGCGAGTCGCGAGTACCAAGGTTGAGTCTTTTGTCTTGTAACGTGTCTGTTCCGCGGTGGCTAGTATTGCTACACACAGGTGAGGCAAGCTGTCTCAACCATGCGTACATAGATGTGTTTGTAAATAAATAGGTGTATTTCTTCGTTTTTAGGGTCCCATAACTTAACATAAAATAACGGAACTCTTATTACTTTGGTGTCTGGACTGTTTTTGTTAAAAACTTTTCGTAACTCATTTAAATACTGACTATTTTACAAGTATGTCTGTTGAGTCCTTATATTTTAAAATTACCCCTGGCACTAATTCATAGCTTGATTTGGGTTTCAAAATGCTGGTTAGGGGATATTATAACGTAAAAAAAAACATCAGGTTATTAAGTGTCAACAAATTTGATTTAAACTTGTTAAATAAAAAAAAAATGGAAACATTTTACCGCAGGTATTTTCATGGAATTTCCACCCCCAAGTTACTCAGGGTCCTCGAGGTCGAAAATTTAGGATAATCTTCCTATGTAGTGTACCCCCAAACAACCTGTTGAAGTTCCATTAAGTTCGGAATACTTCCCAGGTAAAAGTACTGGACTATTAATATTACCAATAAATTGTTAATACGTAGGTAATTTGAGTTGCCATTAAACTTGATTCAGAAAAAACTTATAAGCGAGGCAGTCGGATATTTCCTGGAATAATTATTTAATGAGACGGGAAGGAAAGCTTTTCCTTTTCGATTTATGTTATCAAACAATTTAATTAGTAAATCCGAAAGAATAACCTTTTATTTTAATATGATAGGTAATTTCTTAAACTTATTATACGCCCTACAGACTCACGCGAGAAGTCTCGGCGAGAAGGCTCGCTGAGACGTCTCTCAATGAGAAAGAGAACCAAGCACATTCACGCTTCTCGGGTGTTCTCGGGGGTTCTCGGCGTGAGTCTGTAGGGCCCTACATCTATTATTGACATTGATAATCAGTTAATAGTTGAAAACTAACCAATAGGATTAGCTTCGCACAAGATAGCACAAGATCATAGGCGACCTCAAACTAGCTGTAAATAATTATAAAAATATTATCAATTCCCTTTGACTCAGATTTTGTTAACAATATTATGGGGTGTTGGCACAATACGTAGATTGTGACCTAAGTTAAGACAGAGAAAACTTTTCAATTGGGTAGTACGTTTCCCTGGAATCATTTCTGACCACCACGTGAGCGAAACCGCAGGTAAAAGTCAGTGCTGAAATCACCATCTGCTTAGCCTTTTCCCAAATAGGTTGAAGTCGGCTTCCAGTCTAACCGGATGCAACTGAATACCATTACATGGAGCGACTGTCGATCTGACCTCCACAATCCACAATCTAAAATTGACAGCCGGGACCAATAATTCTCTAGTACATTACTGCCGTGGTCTATAATGACTACTTTGCTGGTCGCGCTGATGATGGCCGACAGCGCAGCGTAGCGCAGCTCCAGGCCGACACATCGCGGTCAGCGTGCAGCACTTGATAGACGAGCTGAGATAAAGGCCGAGGCCGTAGGTCGAGGCCTTTACAGCGAGGACACCAAGGGCTGCAATGATGGCCAAGCTGGAAGGCCTAGAGCGTAGCTAGGCTAGCTCGAGGCAATCATAGCGTGACCAGCGAAGCAGTCATAGTGGGCCAAGGCTTGTATAGTGCTTTACTCAAAAATGCAAGTACCTAATCTAAATAAAACCAGCAAGTAATTTAAATAAAATATATATTAATTTTTCCTTTGAGTTTCGCGGTATTAAATTTTCAACCACTAATTTAGCTTCATCTTTAATGTCTGGCGGTGTTAAACACATTGAATCGGAAGAATTTTCGCTTTGAGAGCTCATTTTTAGCAAAAAAGTCACTCAATAAAAATAAGATTTTCGCTGAACCGCGCTTTTGTTACTTCCTTGGTTTTTTTTTAGCAATGGTAGTTGGAACTATACAGCCATATATGGAATAAAATCTTTTTGTACCTACATATCTCTATAAATACAAACAGCTGTGTTTTAAATAAAATCTTTTTGCATTTGATTTTTTAAAGCGTTGCAACGTCAAAATAGCGGCCGGTAATGTTTTGCCGGCCTGTTAGAGCGACCAGCAAAACTTTGCCGGCCGCTCCTTGAAATAGAACGGCAAGGTCGACTTTGCTCAAACAAGGTTGTCAAAATAATGACCACATTACATGCACTTTTGAGTAAACTTGTTAACAAGGAAAATTAATAAAGCGCTCTTCCTCTCTCTTCTTATTGAAAAATTTGCTGTACCCGAAAGGGTCCATAATTGTTTCTATTTTTTTTTAAATACCTGTTAGTGTACATTATGGATTGCAATAAACGATTTGAGACCAACGGCTTAACGTCGAGGCACGGAGGAATCTCGGTATGTAATGGGTGGTCACACATCCACGGACCATCCTAGGAAAGCGCTGCTTAGCCTAAAAATCGACCCAAGCGGCTATTATAATATAGCAAAGAGCTCCACTTCAAAAGTGAGTGCTGTATAAAGACAAAAAAATCCTTCATCCGTAACAATGCCGTTCAGGGCATGTACTCGGGTGCCAAAAGAAATAAACCACACTGCAATACATTTACAGAAGCATGTTTCACTACCCCCCGCTTCGCTTCATTGCGCTTCGCTTCAAAATTCGCAGTACCTGGAAAGATATATTCTAAATGGATTTAAACCGAGGTGGAAGCAACACTTTATATCGCTGAAAGCTGAACAATTTTCGTGATACTAACCGTTTTCTGATATTGCATGGAGAAGTTATTGCTAAGCGGTCCGATTTGAACGGGTGTTGGCAAAGCAAATGGATGAAATTATTTTTATTGGGCTCGAAGGGAAATTTTTGTTGTAACGTTATGGGAACGTGAGTTGTAGTTTTGTTTTCTCTTATTCAGTATTCAGGTTAATGACTATCAAACTTTCATTAATTAAATGACGTATTATTTTCTTGTTGAAGGTATCTCTACAAGTTCTGTATGAGTAATTCTGAAACTAACAAAGCAAATTATTAAAAGTTTCAAAAAACCTTTTACACCATGTTATCCTTGTGAATATTTTCCAGAACACCTGGATTCAGGATAGAACACAAGATGGAATTGTAAACCAAAACTGGATACAAAAACTTCCTCTAATCGCGCCTATGGCCCAAATGCCCACAGCAAGCAGTGACAGCCTAGTGGAGCGACCGTCGAACTGCCAAGTAGATCTCGAGTTGGACCCACGACACGCACGTCTCATTTTTCGGATTCATGTGCGTATTGTATAATTATTACTCGCTTCGGTGAAGAAAAACATCGTGAGGAAACCAACATGCCTAAGAGATATTTTCTCGACGGCATGTAAAAATAAGTCAGAGGCCCATGGGCGGCATAAAAACTCTGACATCAGATAAAGAAGAAGAGTTTTACATAGGTACCTCACAAATCTGCAGATATTAGTGTCATTTAATTTGTTAAATCTTTTGTGTAGTAAGTACCAAAAGAGAATTTACATTGAGCTGGCATACGACGAAGAAGAATAAAACTAACAACATCAGCACATAAACAAGGACACTATCGAAAACATTCCATCACCATCCATTTAGTAGCACATATTTCAGCCAGCAACGATCCGGACTAGTACCTACAACTCAGTGTATTCACAGTGCATTTCCAGTGCAATAAGTACAGTGCATATTTAGAATGCTCGCAGGCGATTGCAGAACGCGAGTAGTGTCAGTGGCACGCGATTGGGCAAAAAGTGCGGCACGCGACGACGGGCACGTTTCAACTGTAGTTGGTATTGCTTTGGTCGTATTTACAGCGAATTTGTGGAGAATCTATGTAGCTGTCGTGTCCGTTAACTAATGGAAGGATTAAATAGTCTTTGTTGGAAACTTTTCATTAACTAGGCGAAATTGTAGAGTTCAAAGCAGGTCTGCTTGGATGGGCTTGTTTATCCGCTTCTATGAATATTTTATAAGTTAATAGGTTATTTTGGAGATAAACACTATCGTTATTTAGGAGAGGGAAAAGGGTAGAGAGTCTGTTCGACGGCAGATAGTGGTGTATTTCATTAAAAAAATATTAAATACGAAGTGTCTAGAATAAATAATAATGTTTATTATATCGGTGAATGATTCTAGTAGGTAGAAGCACCGAGACCCCAGGGAGACCCTCACATCTATTACAGAACCCACCTTCTACAGCAAAGTGTATCTGTACTGTGGAATATAACATACAATCCAATAAGACTTAGGCCGATCTAGTAACATGGATAACTACACACACACACACGTGGATGTGTGGATTCACAGTCCACTCCTAATTCATTTATAAGATTCCTGATGTACTTCTGAACTCTCATTATATTTCCTACTTACAACATAATCACCATACTGCACATCACAAAGGATTAGATAAGGCAAATACACTTTCCATTTAATCTGTTATGTAGCAAAAATGTTGATTCTAATAACAAGGTAAGTCAGCCGCGCTAATATCACTTATGGCATCGCAAGCGAGCTGCCTCCGTTACTACGCAGTAAGTCGGCACTGCATAATTATTCCAGATTATATAACTGAACCAATACGGCATGTCTAATGTAACTTGGTACTAATCATCTGAAGAGGCCGACATTACGAATGTGGATGTAACGCCGGGCGACCTAAATCTATACCTAGCATAAATCAAAGTCGTTTTTCAAGTGTTTCTGTTTGACAGCTAAGTTCTTCTAAACCAAACAATGGATTTACGAGTATGTTTTTAAGGTACGCATTTAAGGTTTATAGGGATGATACACTAACATTTAACTTAGACATAGCCCAAAAATGTCATTATTTCGTCATGTCGCCACATCAGTACATAATGAGTGTAAAAGTACACTTAATGAAAAATTCATTTTAATTTAATTTAATTTTAATCTTATGACTAATCTAATGCAATTGAAGGACTTAAACATAAGTGTAAGATTAACCAAATTTTGCATGCTTATATATAGGCTGAGTATGGTGAAACAACAAACAATGTAACATCTCCTGAAAAACCCATATTATGCAAATAAAATGATTTGATTTGAAAATGAAGCCGAAAGGCACCTTCCCCCCATCATCGTCATTGCGATCATTTTGTGGTGTTTATTGTTCTAGACCATACCTTTATGTTACCTAGGGAACTTTTAAGCTTAAGTTTTTTTATATTTTATATACGAGTTTTTAATGTTATAACTTTACTTTAGATACCTTTACAATCCCCGAACATTCAATGTATCAGCACAATGATTTGAGTAAAAAAAAGTCGTTTCCCAGCAATATTTTTTGCTTAGAGATACTTAGTTTGATCTACAGAATGCTTTGTTGGCGGCTTCGTGAAGGGTCCGTTTACACCTTGTGTATAAAGGGTGGAAGGGACACCGACGCACAAACACTTACCACGTATTCAGCACTTACGTCGTTCTGAACATAAAATTATTCATCGGTAATTAAAAAAATAAACAGCCGCAGTTTCACACATTTTGCCCGTGTAGGTATTGCACTATTGTAAGAAACAGCAGATTTTTTTAAATAACCCAGCATTTCAAGTTTTAGAATGATGTAGGTACTAAGTTCGCGGTCAGCGTTTGTGAGTCGGTATCCCCTCTACCCTGTATGGCAGCCGGGCAAAGAAGGAGCGGACGCTAGTAGCGTTTTAATTCCCTAATACATAGTACTTATGTTATAGTTTACATTTATTAAAGCGTGGAATTTTCAGTTCCAATTTCATTGATTGTGAAATGTGTACATATACCTGAGGTTGCAGAATACATTGGGAATAGATCTTCCTCGTATATATTTGGGTTTCTAACTAGAATCTAGGTGTTGTGTTCAGGTTTGATAGAAATTGCTACCGGTGATATTACAGATGCATGTGACATTTCCTTGTTTCAAAAAGTGGCAACGGATAAGCAAATGCTGACTCTATATAGGCAGTCACGACGACCACTGTCCTTTAGGAGAATGTGAATGACAATCTATGACAGTGTACGTACAGTGAGTTATAGCAATTAGCTGACCCACCTTTGCATAATTGGTTGAGATTTTTTGGAATACGAATTGATGGAATTTTATCATTCTTTTATTTCTTTCCTCAAATACATAAAATATAATTACAGAAATCTAATAATGGTTCAGCTACTTGCTATAACACAGTGTACGAGGGTTAATTTTTCAAATCCGATCCAATGATGCAGTTTTGGTTTTCATCAAAACCGGGCCCGAAACTCCTTTTAGTATGTTTCGCTATTCCTCATTGTTTCGGATTTGGTCATCCACGGCCACTTGCAAAATCTGTTTAAATAAATAAACCAGAAGGCCTAAACTACGTGACATTTTATCAGCGATAACGATGAAACAAAATATACAATACAATTGTGAGCACGAGTCACCGTAAAGTTCAAAAGTATCAATCCTGTTGAAAGTCTTCAAAGTCCTGTTGAAACGCTTTGAAAGGGGTTTGCTCTTGTCTAGGCCCTCAGTTGTCACTATCCATGCGATGAATGAGCTTAACGACAACTATCACTGTATATGGCGTATGGCATACATTACTCCGCAACCTACTTCTAATAAACCGCGATACCTTCTTAGTTTCCGCTGGTAGGTCCAAAAGTAAAGTCGTTAACAAGTGTTGCTTGCATTTGTTACCCACCACGACACGCGACTCCATTTTTTGGACTGGTATAGTTCACATTTACATAAATACTTTTCAAATTGATGTTTTAACCAACATTTTTGTTCGGTAAAGTACTGCTTTATTCATATTTAACACGAACGTAAATGAGACTTAAATTATGGATGTTTGATTTGGCAGTTGCAGAAAGACCTGTAACTGTGTGGTCCGATATAGATATTATAGATGAATAAACACCTCATTAAGTGGGTCAGATGTTGAAAATAAAGATGTTATCGTAATAGTTACACCTGTTAGTTGGGTTACGTAGAAATAAAGGCTTTTATCATAAAAAAGAGGTTTGACTTTACACTATCATATCAATGAGGTATTTTAAACAAAAAACCAATATTTACTATCTGGGAAATTATTCAACATTCGGCTGTTTCTTAAATAAAAACCAACCAAAGTATGCTGACGTGTCCACTACTCCCTTTAGGTCAATTGCCCAAAGGAATCAGCTCATTAGTTTTGTATTTTATTTTATTTGGAAGAACCAACAATTACACATTTTGTGTTAGAACTAGCTGTGCCCGCGGCTTCGCACACGTGAACGCGTGTTTTTTTGGCATTGTCAGGAAACATTACATGGGAACGTGAAGTTGTAGTATATTCCTAACATCCTCTACAAAAATAAACTAATAAATTGACTCTCTGTTCATTTAAACTAAAACAAATCATATCAAATCAGAACCTGGATCGGTAAGGTAACCCATCTGTGTCTGTACCTTGGCATGAGTTGCTTAACCTGGACCGGTACGGTAACCCATTTGTGTGCAAACCTTGGCAAGAGTTGCTTAACCTGGACCCATCTTTGTCCAAACCTTGGCAAGATTTACTTAACCTGGATCGGTAAGGTAACCCATCTGTGTCTGTACCTTGGCATGAGTTGCTTAACCTGGACCGGTATGGTAACCCATTTGTGTCCAAACCTTGGCAAGAGTTGCTTAACCTGGATCTATCTTTGTCCAAACCTTGGCAAGATTTGATTAACCTGGATCGGTAAGGTAACCCATTTGGGCCAAACCTTGGGGGATTTGGGCATCACCTTACCCATCAACATCGGCAAGTTTCTTACTAATGTATTACATCGAGCACAATTAGTTTTCAGCTATTCCGACTACCCTACGACTAAAACCTATCACAGAAAATGCGTAAGTGGTAACTAACTAAATTTATAAAATCAATATCTTTTGCGTCTGTGGGTTGATTTTGATGAAATAAACGCTAAATGCTACTCACAATATAGCTTCTTATTTTTCAATATTTCAATTTTAAATACAATGAGTGGTTTTTACGTGATGCGTGCCCAAACGAACAAACAAACCGACAAACAGACAAAAGTTTTATAAACTGTTTTTTTACGTTCTATTATTTATTTCCCGTAAGTTCCAGTTCATTTTTTGCAAAAATCTGTAATGTACAGACACGGCAAGTCTACGATTTTATTATATGTATAGATAAAAGCAGTTATACAAATGTGCAACCAACAGATACACAAGAGAAGAAAGTTGTAGTAAGTAGTTGAAAATTTTGTTTAAAACATTTTTTCCTAATAACTTAACAAACGAAACTGTTCAAAGAACTAGACAAGATAATAATCCATCAAAGAAAATAAAAAACCTAAAAAAAATACAAATTTTATATTTTCACCGTTTTGAAAAAGATCATGAATTTTATTTAGGAAAAATTCATATCGGGCATTTCATAAATAATAAGTCACTTGACTCTGTAAAGTGGTTGAATTTCAGAGCTTCGGTGACAAAGAGCCGGGGATGGGACGACAGAGGGGGCAGGCAGGCACGAGGCGGGCGGGGGGACGGAGGGAGTAATTACACTAATGAATATTAACAGGATACTGTAGTGGTGTACTGAATCTAATGAAATAAGATAAAAAGTGATCCTTTCCATTATAAAAATGGCAGTGGCACTTTCGTAAATTAATTTTGCTTGCGGAGAAAAGAAAATCTCTAAACAAAATCTTGCGTAGAAAATGCTAGAACTCATTCAGCTAAATGTCTACCTAAATGTTTATGTAACATTGTGAAGTATTTTTAACCGCTTAGCGAAATGGTTATGGCATTATTCCCTACAGAATTTTATCGTGGTTTCGTGAAGAAGGATGAAAACAGACGTTTGTGTTTCTTATCACTTCGTTTTGGATTATGTAAACTTGGTTGTTCTTTTAGTTTATGAGTTATTCCAATAATTAATTACTAAATAGTTTCAGTCGCGCGCGCTCATCCCTCTCGTGAGGATGTATTTCTGACGAACGACTCTTGGCGTTTTTGTCGTTGAAAATTTCGATGACGGTTAAATGCGTTTCCTGTAACGTAGTTAAAGATGAATTGTTGTCGTATATACAAAACAAAATATTAGTGATCGATGAAGATACATTAGTGCGGTTATGTACATACGTCTACGTTTACAAGTGAAGATTTCAAAAAATCCAAAACACTGCTGTACGAGTCGGTTCCTGTGAAAAAGGCAAGAGTCAACGAGACCTAGTGGATATAAATATGTGTTGTGTTTATTAAACTTAGAAAAAAATCCTACTTTATTTAGTTCCTACCTAATCTAATGTTTGTGTTTATTTGGTTACCTACCTAATTTAATGACTGTGTTTATTTGTTTACCTACCTAATTTAATGTGAATGTTTATTAATATTTGCATACTATTTTTATGGCGAAATGTGTCACTGTACTACATGTTATATTTACCATCTTTTGTACCACATAAATAACGCAAATAAATAATTTTGACTTTGACTATAATAATTAATGTTTTTAAATCAGTGGAGCCGGATCAATTCCCAATTTTCGTAGCAAGGGACTTGGAAAAGCTACCTCCAATACTGTTTCACCACCTCGATTGCACGAAACTTCTGAAGGATTTGTTCCGGTTTTCGGTAAAGGAGGTAAGACATGTTATTATGTGTATGTCTAGGGGCAACTCTCCAGGCCACGATAATTTAAGTATTGAACACCTTAAGTTTGCTGGTCGTCATTTGCCTATAGTCTTATCGATATTCTACTTCTTGTGTATAGGACATTCGTATCTGCCTGAGCGGATGATGAAGACTATGTTGGTGCCAATTATTATTATTAAGAATAAAACTGGTGATGTTAGCGATAAGAACAACTATAGGCCCATTTCATTGGCCACTGTTATTTCGAAAGTGCTTGACAGTTTGCTTAATACTCGGCTGGATAAATATTTGAATCTACATGATAACCAGTTTGGTTTCAAAGCCGATCTTTCTACAGAAACAGCTATATTGTGTTTAAAGTAGACTGTCAAGTACTGCACTGATAGAAATACACCTGTCTTTGCTTGTTTCCTAAACTTATGTAAGGCATTTGACCTAGTCTGCTATGATCTGCTATGGTAAAAACTACAGCAAGCGTCAGCGCCAGACGAACTGATCCGTATCTTTCAATCTTCTCTGGTACAACAATCAGGTCAATGTTGTTCGATGGTCGCGGGCTTACTCAACCCCATACAGGTTGGAGTGCGGCGTGAGGCAAGGGGGGCTAACCTCACCGAAGCTCTTCAACCTATATGTTAATGCGCTGATAGAGAGGCTCAGCAGCATGCATGTCGGTTGCCATATTGGAGGTGTGTGCCTAAACAATATCTGTTACGCTGACGACATGGTTCTTCTGAGCTCCTCTGTCTGTGGTGTATCATGGCTGATTGGCATTTGTGAAAAGTATGCTGAAGAACATGGTTTGTTGTATAACACGAAAAAGAGCGTGTGCACGGTCTTTCGAGCCAAGAGGAGGTCTCCTGATTACTTGGACATTAATTGACCTTTAACCTGCAAGACGATGCAGACATTGCAAGGGAGGGTAGGGCGCTGTCTGTTCGTGCGAATATGATAGCCCGCAGATTTGTTCGGTGTTCGAGGGATGTCAAAATAGCCTTATTTAGGGCATTTTGTGCGTCCTTTTATACTGGTAGTCTATGGATGGATTACACGCAGAAACAGTACAGCGCTGTACGCGTCCAATACAACAACGTGTTCAAGGTGCTCTTGGGGCTGCGTCGCTTCTGTAGCGCGTCGGGGTGTTTGCCGAGGCGGATATGGATTGTTTCCACACAATCATGCGCAAGCGGTGCACATCCCTTGTGCGTAGGGTGCGAGCCAGCCGCAACAGTATCCTGAACGCTTTTGGTGAACGTTTCGACTGTCAGTACGTGAACTACTGCTGCATGGTTCACGTACTGACTTAATGCTAAGATATTATTCTAGTGTTAACATATTATTTTAATTTTGTCTGTCTGTTATAAATTCAAATTAGTTAAATATTAATGTATAATTTTCATTTTTTATTGTAATGTAATGTATAATGGAATCCTTTAATCTGATTAATTGTTATGATCCAAAGTTGATTGAAGTAAATAAATGTACATTTCAACGATTTTTTTTTATTGTTGGCTCACTTCTTATATTATTATTATTTTCATTAGCCTTATCTACAAGGGACCAAATTTGATGACCTAAATTTTATATGCATATTATTTTTAGTACCTAGAAGCACGATAGCTTTAATAAAAGTTCGGTTTGCCCCCATGATACTAAACTTGGCCACTAACAGCGTAGGATTGTAACAGAAATGATGATCAGCATCATCACTAAAAAAAACTACGCCTAAATTCATTTCACTTTTATTTCAAAAGGAAAACGAACAACCTCTCAGGTTTTCCGAAATCACTTCACTAAAACTACAGACTGATTTTCGCAAACCAACCCAACTCACTTGTGGGAAACTGCATACGTTACTGTGAATAATCCAAAACTGGTCAAAATTACTAGCAGCTGAACGCTGAAGCCAGTATTAATTTTCATAAAGCATGGCTCTTCACACAATGGTGCGAAATGGCCACTAATCACACTGTACCGCCACTCTCGACCGCTTGTTGTAATTATTTCTACTATTATGTTTGATGGTTTAATTTCATTTAGTTACTATTTTAGCTGGAATTTGTAGCATTGTTTTGTGTTAATTATGAGTTATGAGAACCGCTATTTGATTAAGTTGATGAATATTTTAGAGTTTGGGTTTATTTACCATTCTGACATATTTTTATGTGAAATAAACCAAAATAGATTTGGTCATTATAAACCTTTGAAAATTTGTTGTGAATGAATTCAGTCTATCGGCTAAGCCAATCGTAGTTTACCTCCCTTCCAAATCAAAAGCGTGTTTTTAACTCAAGATTATTGCCCTGCTTTTTAGAGTTCCGTGAAATGGCTAAAACGGAACCCTTATAGATTCATCCTGTCCGTCCGTATGTCACAGCCATTTTACTCTGAAACTTTTTGACAGTTGTTTGGAGAGTATGTGTCTTTTAGAAACCGCACAAAAGTGATGTGAAATCATGAAAAAAAGGGGTGGCTCTCTATGTATGTATGGGTTGTTTGTCGACAGCTATTAGATGATACATCGAAGTTGCTAAAACACTTCTTTCCTTAAGTCAGTGGTTGATGAGATTTTGGCTTCTAAAGCCGTAAAAATTGCATCCAACCTTCTAATTTATTTGTAAGACGAGGATAATTCTGAAAAAATGTAGGATTGTAGAACGTAAAAAAACTTTAAAGGGAAATTGGTTTGAATAAGATTTGATACTCAGTTTTTAAGCAAGCATAATTACAGCCATAGCAGCAGTAACATTATTTTTCATTAAAATACTATGGAAGACAAATTTAGTTTTGCTGTTGAGTGTAAATTTACATATGAATGAGCGTTAAAAATATTGTTAACATATTGTTTGGTGCCAAACCCTATGTGTGTAAGTCCGACTCGCACTTGGCCGGTTTTTTGATGATGCCATCATTCTTCTTGCCAATAGAAAATAACAAGTTCCCCGTGCAGATGACCTTTACGACAAACCGTATATCACTGTACTCTTAAAAAAATAACATCAAGTTTCAATCTTTGAACCCTTAAAGTAAATAAAACTAATAAAACGTGCAACGAAGTACGGGACCGCGGGACGTTTGGGTTTTATTATCGATACGCGGGCCCCTAAACATGCTCGGCACGTAATCCGTCGATACCCTTTTATAGGACGCGTTACGGCTCATTTTTTATACGATAGTTTGGAAAACGGTTAATTGCTGGACGGATACGTTTCTTTAGGGACATTTTTATTTTATTTTTTGTTTTGTTGCCTGTATTTTTTTTATTGCGGTGAAAAGATTATTGTGGTGTATTTCTGGATTGGGACGTGACTATAGTATATGGTTTTAAAGTGTGATGATTATT
This sequence comes from Standfussiana lucernea, assembly GCA_964057025.1. NCBI lineage: Eukaryota > Metazoa > Arthropoda > Insecta > Lepidoptera > Noctuidae > Standfussiana > Standfussiana lucernea. The sequence continues at coordinate 625,315 of OZ059802.1, read as the reverse complement.
CTCATACTTTTCTTGATGATTATATGAAAAGTTCATAATATTTTTTTTTAATAATTATTTTGATTTGTGGTTTTTGTTAAGCAAATAACTTGAAGAACAGAATTAGAGTAATTTACTTACTAATTATATAGGTGACTATTGAATATTATGTCTTTGACATTACATAATTGACAGAAACAATATTCATCACTAAATTAAGGAAAGTTCCTTAGCACAATGTTATCAAATAGGTTCAGAAATACCAATAAATTGAGAAGATATTACAATTGAAATCCCTTGTTAAATCACGTGCCAATACTTCCAATTGTAAAAATAAATTCCCGATTCCTCCATAATTTGGGTGTAGGTAATAATTAGATGGTACGTTGACATAGAAGAAGCAAATTGAGGCTCTGGTTTCCTTGGTCAGAAAATTAATGTATGTCCTTAAAAACCTGTGGACTGATTTTGCCACACTACGAACAGAATAGGGCACAGAGGGCAGTGTTAAAAGTCATGGCTCACAAACCTGTTCGATTTCCAAGTACTGAACTGTACGCTCTTTGCGAGTTACGAATAGTCAGACAAGCATTTCTTCTTGCTGCAGTGCTGCGTAAACTCAGACCTTCCATTTGATCCTGTTGTCGTTACCCAAAAGCGTAGATCTGATAGAGTCTGCCAGGTGGAACCTGCCAGAGTTCAAGTTGTAGGGCGGCAATATCACTTTCCTAGCTGCACTTTGTGTAATAGAATAAATAAACAGCTCAATATATATTCAGTGACTGAGTAATTTAAACTAAAACAAATCATATCAAATCAAAACCTGAACCGGTAAGGTAACCCATCTGTGTCTGTACCTTGGCATGAGTTGCTTAACCTGGACCGGTAAGATAACCCATCTGTGTTCAAACCTTGGCAAGAGTTTCTTAACCTGGACCCATCTGTGTCCAAACCTTGACAAGAGTGGCTTAACCTGGACCGTTAAGGAAACCCATCCGTTTTCAAAACTTGGCAAGAGTTGCTTAACCTAGAACGGTAAGGTAACCCATCTGTGCCCAAACCTTGGGGGATTTGGGCATCACCTTACCCATTAACATCGGCAAGTTTCTTACTAATGTATTACATCGAACACAATTAGTTTTCAGCTATTCCGACTGCCCTACGACTAATACCTATCACAGAAATTGCGTAAGTGGTTACTAACTAAATTCAAAAAATCAATATAATTATTTTACCTCTGTAGGTCGATTTTCTTGAAATAAACGCTAAATGCTACTCATAATGTTGCTTCTTATTTCTCAATATTTCGATTTTGAATACAATGAGTGGTTTTTACTTGCTGCGTGCCCAAACGAACAAACAAACCGACAAACCGAAAAACAGACAATAATTCTAAAAACTGTTTTTTACGTTCTATTATTTATTTACCGTACCTTCCAGTATATTTATTGCAAAAATCTGTAATGTACAGACACGGCAAGTCTACGATTTTATTATATGTATAGATTTGAAACATTTGTAAAAAGTTAAACTCACTTTCCAATTGCCCTTTGTATGTATAACATGCGCACACACACCCCCTGCACAAATGGACACGTCTCTCCCATACACATACACACACCCACACACACACACACCCACACATATACACTCCAACTCACATAAAATAACACAGTTAAAATATTAATAAATTTAATTTTAAATCGAGTTTCTATAAACTGAGTTTTGCGTTTCGATAAAAAAATATTTATTGATATTATAACTAGCTTATGCCCGCGGCCTTCAAAGTATGCTCCTTCAGAAACGATATACTTACGCTAATGAATAAGCAATCATCAAAACATTTTTAAAAGCTTATTCCGGAATTGAGTTCAGTTCTCGCCGCAAATTCTCCTTCAGGTCTTCTACTTCTTTCTTTATCGTGTGGTTAATGCCTAACCTGGTGTCAGAGTTTTTATGCCGTCGTTTTATACTCCGTCGAGAAGTATATCTCAGGCATGCTGGTTTCCTCACGATGTTTTCCTTCACCGAATCAAGTGATAATTTTAGGTACAATACGCACATAATTCCGAAAAATCAGAAGTGCGTGTCTTGGGTTCGAACCCGAGACCTATGACTTGGCAGTCCAACTGTCACACCACTAGACTATCACTGCTCTTCTTCTGCTTTATTAGGTCTTCTACTGAATGAAAGCGGCTGCCACGAAGTGATAATTTGAGTTTAGGAAAAAGAAAAGAGGCGGCTGGAGCCATATCTGGTGAATAAGATGGTTGCTCGATGGTATTTGTTGAGTTTTTGATCAAAAATTCGTTCACTATGATGCCCTTGTGTGAAGGCGCATTATCGTGGTGAAAAATCCAAGATTTTTTTTTCCACAAATCTGGCTTTTTTTCATCGAATTTGCCCTCTTAAACGCTACATAGCGCTCAAATAATAATTTTTATTTACTGTTTCACTTTCTGGAAATAATTTCGAGTGTCCAACACCGCGATAGGCAAAGAAAACGGTCAACATGACTTTGACTTTTAATCGACTTTGGCTTGGTTTCGGTTCAGTTGGAAGGCGCCACTCCGAAGCTTGTTAACTAGTTTGCATGTCAAACTCTTACGAGTTTCTCGCGTCTCGTCAACAGTAACAATGCGTTTCATGAATGTTGGGTCGGAATTAACTCGTTCTAGCATGTCCTCAGCGACTATTATGCGATTGAGTTTTTGGAGAAAATTCAGGTGTTTTGGGTCTAGCCGAGCGGCAACATGTTTCATACTCAAGTGATTATTTAAAATGGTACGGATCGACTCGTGAGACATAGAAAGTTCAGCGGCTATCTCTTTCAAAGTTGAATGAGGATTTTCAGTCACTATTTCGTTCACTTTTGCGATGTTAACTTCAGTTCAAGACGTTGATGGCCTACCAGAGCGAGGCACATCTTCCATCACATCTCAACCGTTTTTTAACCTTTTTTACCACTAATAAGCACGTGTTTTTGATAAAGTCAATTCACCGTAAGCCTTCTGTAACATTTTGAGGGACTCCGAACACGAAATTCCATTGTCGATGCAAAATTTAAGACGAACTCTTTGTTCGATATTTTTGTCCATTATAGAATTCGTAATATACAATAGATATGCTCTAACTAAAAACATTGTATTAATCTAAATAACAAATGCAACTGAAACTCCGTGCTAAAATGGAAACAGTTGTGCCAATCAAACAACAAAAAAAATCTTTGGAACTATAAACAAATCATACATTCCCGATACTTTTTTGACTGAATGTATTTCAAAATATATCAGTGTCTATTTCTTAGCGCATATATTACATATATGAAGGCTCTCAAAGGTTGCCATGGCGACGATTATTGCATCCGCCTGGCTTCGGGTCAAAGGGATACTTTATATAGAGACTTTAATAACGTCTTCAACTTCATATAAAGTCTTAGATACTGTGAGCTCCTTTGAACGACATTAGAAAGATGGAAGCTGTTACATTCAGAAATTGTATTATTTTAGTCGGATATTGTAGTGACAAATAAGGTTCTTATGGGAAGATCTTGAAATTTTTTACGCATTATACAAGGACCTTCCCCGCTTTGCCTGGCCAACGAGACGTTGCGTAAGCCTATAGTATTAGACACAAATGACTAATCAAGTAGTCAAAAACAAAATCAATCAAAAGACATTTATTCATATTAGGCTAATAATCAGCACTTTTCGAACTTCGAGTTTACAAGAGACAGTCCCCCAAAACGCCGGCCCTTCGCCACGTCCTAGTGTTTTAGCTGGGAAGAAGAAGTGGCGGAACAAACACAGCAACACATCTATCTGTTAGGTTAGAAGAACCTGATTCTATACCATAGATAGTATAGTACTTATTTAAAGAACTTCCATTGTTATAGTTAATAAAATGTTCTGGGTTGTTTCTATTAATTGTTTACTGTGTATGTATGAGTGAACATAATACAAAGCTATCAATTCGTCAGTCTTTAATTAAACTGATATTACATTCAGTTGTAGTTACTTGTTACAATTATCATTTTGTTGTTTTTTTTTTTTTAAATTACATAACATAATATCAAGCGTGTAATTCCCGAAGTTTTAAGCTCCCACACTTCGCCAGTTATGTTTTAAGTCCCATGTAATAAGAGACGACCCTATTGCCATCAACCGTGCACAAATCCGGACGGGTTATTGGACGATTTGCACAAATTTAACTCGCTCGAAAAGTGCGAGTCGACACCTTTTAAAATAAATAAACTCAGGACCTCACGCGCAGCAGGCGCGCTTGCACCGAGTGGGTGCCGACGAGGCAGGCTAATTATTTGGAAATAACATTCGATTCAAATAAACTAAAAATAAAATAAAATAAATATCGCTGGACATTACACACAGCGCCATCTAGTGCCACACTAAGCAACGAGGCTTGAGTCGTGGACACCAGATAGTTGATATACTACATAGATACTTTTTGTTTGTAAATACATACTTATTATACATATAAACATCCATGACTCGGTAACAAATGTCTATGCTTATCACACAAACACTAAATATTGTATCCTCACATCACGTAACAAGCCTTGCCCCAACTATGATGGATGGATGAACTATGAGGATGTAGCTGAATACCAACATTCGGTTGTTACATAACTAGCTGTTGCCCGCGACTTGTTTCGCGTGAAATTTTGATTTGTATGTGAGAAAAAAGATATTAAAAAGATAGCTTATGTCCTTCCCCAGGATATACTCTCCTTGCCAAATTTCATTACGATCCAATCAGCCGTTTAGTCGTGAATAGGTAACAAACAAACAAATAGAGTTACTTTCGCATTTATAATATTAGTATGGAAGTATGGATAGTATGGAAGTATGGATAGTATGGAAGTATGAATAGTATGGAAGTATGTATAGTATGGAAGTATGGATGGTATGGAAGTATGGAAGTATGGATTAGCACATTTTGAAACAACAGTAGTCTATAAATAAAAGTCTGTGCATCAGTCAGGTCTGAAATGATCGAATGCGAGAGAGAGAATATTGCCAAAGCTCTATAAAAGCTGGCAGTATTGTCAATAATAAAGAGTAAGAATATTGTAAGGTCTTTTCTGACAATCGCGTTTAACCTCTGACGGCCAAAATATAGTGAGATTCTGTCAGCCATAGTAATAATAAAAAAGTCTAAAATATTATATGGAACTGACATAAGTATTCTGTTGAAAGTCATCCAATGGTTCAAGAACGATTGCGACTTGCCGAAGTATTCAGGACATTTTAATTCTCATAGTTTGTTCGTGACAGTTACCCATCGTCGACCAAATGCGTCCATTATCAACATCTGCCAAACATTTTCCCAACTGTGTCGGGGTGCCAAATAATAGCAGTATTATCGCTGCTTATCCATTTATTAATCATACAATAAGTTTATATTTTAAACTAATTATTTGTGCCCATTACAGTAAACAAGACTCGAATAAAATTTTGTGAACACGTTTTATAATGAACCTGTATTTACAAGAGAATATGGGCAGCTACCGAGCTTGTATAAGTATTGTTATCAATCACGCAGTGCTATTAAAACATTTATAATTACTCTTTATATTAATTAGCTTATTCCGTACGTGGCAGTGTATTAAATTATTTCTCAATTCCGATACAACCGAGTTCTCGATATGTTCAGCCTGTAACAATATAACTAGCAGAAACGAGTTTGAGTTTTAAATGTACAAAAATAAATTAAAATCATTCCTTTTCCTTTTACCTTTTCATATTATTTAGAGAAACAAATTTTTAATTGTTATTGCTTTTTTTTATTGCAATTCGAGGAATTGCCGATTCGAAATTCCAGTTACTCTTAATTGTTTTCATTTAAACGACATCTACAGAATTTTAATTAAATGTTCTTTTGCTTGAGTGGATCTTGACTTATCACAAAGTACCAATCCATTTCAGATTTGTAGATCTAAATTTTATAAATCTCTTAGCCATTCTTCGTCAAGATGTTGCTACGGCGTACCCAGTGCTACGAGCAAATATGACACAAACCTATATTATAGTTTATATATAATGGTCATAAACTGACGAGGACGTAATAAGTTTTGATATCAAGCTAACATAGTAACTTAGTGCCTACGAGCTACGCCGTAGCGTCGTGGCTCGTAGCGCGTGGCTACGAGCGCGTAGCACCGAGTTTCCTCGTAAACGTCAAGTATTATTTGATCGTTCGTCGTTATTAAAGGGTAATGTTGTTTACTTAACATTGATTATTTACTTTAGGAACTGAAACAAAGTAAGTTAGCTTCGTTAAATATGACTTGTGCGTATAAATGTACTTAACTGAAGTTGTTAAAGATTTTAGGTAACCGGTTTTCGACTTCTTAGATGATGCTCAAAGGTTAGATTTATATCTTATTACTTTTACTGTTTACCGAAGTTTATTCTCAAGACTAATCTAAAAAGCACCATGTGCAGTCAATTCATGTTGTGACCGGAACTGTTAACTAATAAAGTGTCTGCCATCGTACTTCTGGCAATGTTATAGTTTTAACCAACAAAAATGAATATCAACACAACATTGGTTAGATGATCAATTTTTTGTTCTTAGATTGCTTTTGGCTGCAATCCTAACATTTATTTTATCATTAAACAATACTACTCACCTAACCGTTTCATATGACACAGTCTTAGTTTCCGAAGACTACACCATCCAAATCTGAGAACCCTCCCCTCCTCTATCTTCCTTAAATCATGGCGAGTATTAACGACGCAGGGCCGCGTCCGGTGGCGTCTCGAACAATGGCGGCCCGTGGCAGAAGGCCGTAAATCCACTCAAATGGCCGCCGCAAGGATGGCCGCACTCAAGGTTGGTATGCTCACCGCCACTTGGAGGCTCTGCACTACGGTGTGAAAATTGAATTTGATAGCGAGGTATTGATTTCCATATTTGGATGATTATTGGTTTGCTATTTGACTGCGGTATTTTTTTTTAAAGTTGTGTGATTTGCATTAACGGAGGTGTAATACTTTTATTAAAAAGATTTTAATAATAGAGGTTAAAGTATGAAACCATTAAACCATCATGGTGTAATAAATTGGAGTGTTTTTTTTTACATTATACCTATAAGATTTTTCTTTAAAAAAATGTGCAACATTCGATTTTTTAATTTCAATTGTTTTTTTATTCAGCTTAGACGGAAAAGATGGAAACGAAAATCCGAGTAATTTTTGAAAACGAGTTCCGACGCGGAACTAACGCGGCACAAATGGCTCGCAATGTCAATGCTGCGTTTGGAGAGGAGACTGCTAATGAACGCACCGTGCGTTTTTGGTTTAAACGCTTTCGTAATGGAAACTTCGACTTGAAGAACGAAACACGTGGAAGACAGGTGAATAACGTTGAATTGAAGGTTATGGTGGAAGCCGTTCTAAGTCAAGCTACCCAGTAATTACCAGTATGGTATATAACGTTACCTTACATATTTTACATGCTATTGTATAGAATCTGGTTCTTCTAACCTAACAGACAGATGTGTTGCTGGGGAGTTTGTTCCGCCACTTCTTCTTCTCAGCTAAAACACTAGGAAGTGGCGAAGGGCGTTTTGGGGGACTGTCTCTTGTAAACTCAACGTTCGAAAAGTGCTGCTTATCAGCCTAATTTGAATAAATGACTTTTGATTTTGATTTTACAATATTGACTCATTTGCATCAAATTAATAAGATAAAAAACATGAAAAATGGGTGCCTCATGATTTGACTGATCTGCAGAAAGAAACGCGTGTTGAAATTGGCGCTGCCTTGTGGAATCGGTACAGAAATGAAGGAATATTGGATCGGATTGTGACATGTGACGAAAAGTGAATTCTGTACGATAACCGTAAGCGAAACATGCAATGGTTGACCCCAAGTCAAACGCCGCAACAGTGCCCTAAAGCAAAGTTTACCAATAAAAAGGTAATGTAACTGGTAAGGTAACTGTTTGGTGGTCTATTCATGGTCTTATTCACCGACTCGTGGATCGATCTTCACCATTATTGCTCCATGATAACGCAAGACCTCACCGTTGTTACTCTACAGAGGCTGCAGTTAGAAACCATACGTCATCCTCCGTACTCACCAGACCTTGCTCCAATGATTCACCATTTTTTTCGTGTTTTGGACAATTGTCTACGTGGTAAAAAAAAATCTTCCCAGGAGGCAGTACCAAATGCATTCACACAGTTTGTCGAATCTAGATCCCCAGAATTGAAAAACGAGTTTTAATTTTCAGTATAAATCGGCATTTTCATACTTTAACCCCTAATATTGTCAGCCATCAACAAAAGAAGTATAAACTTAGATATTGTTCGAAAAACAGTTGAGTTAATAAATTGCACTAGTGCAGGAGTCATGAAAACTCTCTGCTTCCGCGAATGGCATCAAGTTACGACTCGAGACTTGAAACTTAGCGGGAATATGCCAGATACTACTCATCTGTATACAACAACGCTGAAATATTGAAGAAGCCTTACCTTAGCCTCAGTTTTCTTCGGAGAGAAGTAGTTGTTGGTTTTTCTTTTTCATTCTCGTGTTGATCAGAAGTTCGCTACGTGAATGGCATAGTTAGAGGCATCGGGAAGATCTTTGAAAGTACGAATGTTGTGTACCGCACGTAGGGCAAGAGTTGAGCGTCAGATAAGCAAAATAATAAATACCCTAATTGCGTAACACAGTTTGAATGACAATCCGAAGGATTTTAAAGGAAATCAGATTGATGATTTAGGTGTTTCGTTTTTTTTTCTGCTCAGCAACATAAATAAAGCAATGAATGTGTGAATTTTGAATGTGCTACTAATCAGACTAGCAGATTTATCTTGCCAAATTTTTACAAAATCTTATATTTTGTTCTAACCCGAGAATCCCCAATAGGTCATAAAGGCGAAACTTGAAAAATAGCAGCGATGGTTTAACACGATCGCTACCCGGATAAGCTCGAGAAATTATTCACGTGTGCCGTGCGCCGTGCGCCGGCGACCGATCATTTTTCATGGACCGCCCTATTTGGTGTAACGTGTTACGGAAGTTTAGGTGCTTTTCTAGTTTAATATGTGTCATAAGGATAACATTTAAATTTCTCCAGATTTTACAACACATATTGTTCTGAGCGTATTTAAACCTATTTAAAAAATAGTCGAATTTTGTTTTGTTTTTACGAGTAATATGTATTTTAAATATAATTAATTTTGTATGTAATTGAAGTTGATTATATTTTACGGGTTAATACATACTTTATTAAATTCATAATTATTTTATGCTCATCACATTACAGTATGTATATCAACATTTCACCAGTTTTGTTTAAGTCACACGTTGTGTTCCTAACATAATTAAAATCTCCGATGCTCCAAGCCCGTATGTATCCTCTTGTATTGTACCGCGTCACATTTCCCGTTAATGACAGTCTGTCAATGTGGGCCGACACCTTCTATTTGGGGCGCTCGTTAATTCTTACGTGGCCTTCTATGTAACCCTTATATACGCCTTATGTAGCACTCGTGTAAGAACAATACGTTGGCACGTGTCGATCAACGAGCTTCTACCTTGTGATGACAACTTTTTGTCTGAATTTTGTTGTTGTTTACTGGTATTTAAGTCTATAGAAACGTTGCCATGCAAGAAATAACCTAATCTGCAGTGTTCACAGTAAAGGTAAACAAAAACACGGGGAGTTCTTGACGTGTAGTTTACGATAAAAATACTCGGAAACTGCTTCGATATTACAAACTAATAATTTGCTAAGTAAGCTTTTTTTTATTTTTTAAATAACAACATTTTGTTTCGCAATGTTCCGTCTATACTTTGAAATAAGCATTGTATTAGATAGATAAATATATGGGATACTTTATTGTACAACTTAATAAATTAGTACCAATAACTAAGTTTATGTTTTTTTTTTGTAAAATCGTCAATTTTATGTAGTTTACATCTTCCCCACATTCCATCACATCTACCCGACGCAGAAGAACACTCCGTCCCCATAAAAAGTCCGCCATATTTACAGCCCATTTAAATCGGCCCGTAAACAAAACACAGCTTTAATCAACACCTCGGATGCTTATCCCGGACATAAACAACGGCATCGGGTATACGGCCACGGCTATCTTTATAGCCTTATAGCCAATAAAACAGCTAAATAGTTTTATATCGATTTGTGACGTCATTTGTCTCGCGCCCCGTCGCCTGCCAACAGATTAATGGCGAATGTTTGTTTTTTTGGGTATAAGGATAGGGCTGGTTTTAATTGAGTTTGGGAGGTAATATTTTGCCTAAAGTATGATGGAATGGTGCCATAGTAAGAAAAAACTCGCTTTTACAGTGTAAAAAATAAGCTATGATCACAGAACCACTCGCTTCGTAGCGTTATCTTATCTTAGAACGACTTTCAACAGCATAGACCTAAGTTATTCGGTATCTTATCAATACATTCTTAAGTTTCCTGTCATCTTTACGGCTGATAGAATTATTAGTTCTCAATACCACTTACTTACCAGAAGTTTGAATTTTCTTACGATATTTTTACTGTTAATTAAGTCACATAGATATACTGTAATTAGTCACCATTTGACCACTTGATCACGATATCAATGAGTTAACCAATATTAATTAACACCTCCCGGTTAGCAACAGAAAAAAACAATATTCAAAAAGAATCTAACCAAACCGTTTGTCTCTTCCTCGTATATAATAAAAATCAGTTTGAAAGCCATCAGCCATCGACTCGGCACTCAAGAGACTTCCCATCAACTACTCAAGTGTCAAATCGCATCAGCTCAATGAAATAGCGTTTAGCGCCGAAATAAATCGCCCTCCTGTTTTTAGCCGTAACGTTTGAGTGTAACTTAATTTTGAGGCCATTATTGCGGATGGGGTGGCACTTACTGAAGGCGATAAGCTCGCGAGTTTTTGTGTAAATAGCTGTGATTGGGCTGGAGGGGAACGGTAGGTAGTCTTAGTGTTGCAATAACATGCCATCATAGTGATGTGTCGTGCAGAGAAAAGTAAATGCCATAAATATGTTGAGTAATAATTTTTCCGTGAGTGAGAAGAAATGTAAAGTTCCTATGTTTAAGCCAGTGAGTTACAGAGTTTTCCATACATTGGCTTCTATCGCTTGTATATATGTATGTATAATTCTTATATTGCTGAACTGATCGACCGACGTATAAGACGGGGTTTCAGCGATACTTTTTCCTCACTCAGTGACACCATGATACTACTCACAAGGGTGATCCCTCGAGTGCCGTAAGAAACTAGCAATCGATCTACTTTTATGACACAGTCGGACCCACTGTTTTATGGTCAGGCAAGTAAGGCAAGTTACAAAGTAGTTCACCCAAGCTGTCTTTGCAAGCGTGATATTTTTGTAAGACAGTGTATTTTTCGTTACATAATATTATTATTTCAATCTGTTGTTACTATTATAATATAAATCATTGCTGACTGCCTCGTTGGGCTAGTGATCGTAAACCTTACTGCTGAGCACGGGGTATGGTTTTCGATTCCCAGGTCTTGCAATTTTTTTTTCTGTTTTTCCATGCGGATTTCTTCGTAGCAGTCCGAAGCATGAATTTGAGCCCTGTTGATGGCAATAGCCTGATAGGCTCACCCCTATTACATGGGGCTTAAACATAACTGATGAAATGAGTTTATACTATAGGTAAGTACCTACGTCACGACGTTACGTAAGTACGTATGTCAGACTAAAGCCTCGGGAAAAAAAGAGGGCGTGATGTTGTGTAAATAATAATTGTAGCTAGGAAAACTACCAGCAACTAGTAATTAAATAATTTGCGTCCGAAGTTGGCCAGGCTAGATATTAAGAAAGCGTAGCCATCAATCACGGGCATGCTTCTTACTGGCTTGTAATTAGCACCGAGTTACACCCCCAGTTACAGTAGATGACGCAGCTGTTGGGTGACCATGATTTGCTGCGGACAAAAATAACGATAGATAGCTACCATTGAAAATTTCATAAACCATTGATTTATAGCTTTTTTAGTTTTTGTATGTATCAAAACTACCAAAATATAAGAAGTTATGAAATATGTTTTCTGTATGTTAAATTGTACGTTTTTTTTTTTGAGAAATGAGATAAATTCTCGTGACTTTGTTAGGAAACACCGATTTTAAATTACTATTTATATTTCAAATTGCTGCTCACAGCGCGGTCTTGGACACCACGGCGTAACGACCACTGAGGCATCAGTAACACTACTACTCATAGTCGTGACGTATTTCAGAAGGTATAATATTCTCCTGTCACGCACACTTTAAGTGCTATTAACGGGTACAATATTTTGTTGAGTGGACAGAATGAGTATTATAAATGGATGAAATATTGTTTCATGGCAGGTTTTAGTGCTGAATATAAAAAAGAACAGTCACGCTTGTGTTGCGCTAATTGGAGCTGAGTTTCTGTTTTTTTTTTTTTTTGTTTAATGGGAACATTTATTTTGATTTATGGAATATAAGTGACGTCAAACATCTTGAAGGTTTCTTTGAAAGAATTTCTGTAAGCATTTTTGTTAGTTCAAAGTTGCAAAGTCAAAATATCCATGATACAGAGGCTCCATAACGAATTAATATTGGTAAAGTGAATTAAAGACCAATCATTAAACACTTTCCAAAAACAAACAATTTTAACTGGGTTCCAAAATTACTAACAATCAATCGGCAAGCAGCAAACCTTATTTTCTTAATTAACAGCAATTCTTTCCTTTCCCTCACAGAAACTGACTCAAGCGAAGCTGGCAACCCCAGCTAATACACTTGTTGTGCTAATGCAATGAAACAGTCATTAGTCAGAGTCGACTCAACAACTTTTTGTTCGTCAACAGTTAATCGAACAGTGATTGCTATTCGCCTACGCGCCTACTTGGCTTGTTTGCTCACAACTCATTAAAATCCTATATTAATAATGTATGTTCTGCGTGTTCATGTTTGCCTAGTAGATCGTGTTTGGATATGTGAGCGTGAAAAGTTTTTAATTAGGAATAATATTCATTTAGGCGCTTTTTTTGTGGAGTAAAAAGCGTTGTTGAAATTACAAAAAAACCGGTCAAGTGCGAGTTGGACTCGCGCACCGAGGGTTCCGTACAAACCTGTGGGTATATAACTTTTCTTTATATGACGAAACTAAAAATTTACGGTTTTCGTAATTTTTCCTATATCTGTACTATAAGACGTGACTTCGTACAAAATTTCAAGATTCTAAGTTCACGGGAAGTACCCTGTAGGTTTTGATTCCCGTGCGAGTTTCGAAAATTTGCGGAAATTTGCGGCCTAAGTGGCTGTATCTTTTGATTGCGTTGACTTAGAAGGTTGATTTTTCTACAGCTTCCAGGGACAGTAGAACTAAGTATCATATAGAAATTTCAGTTTGATACCTCCACGCGTTCCTGAGAAAAACGGTCTTGATAGACGGACGGACGGACGGACGGACGGACGGACAACAAAGTGATCTTATAAGGGTTCCGTTTTTTCCTTTTGAGGTACGGAACCCTAATGATAATACAATAAAATAAATGAACATTTTAAGTAGTTTGAAAGATTCGTGTTTTTTTCAACTTTTAAAGTCGTTATCAAATTATTCTAATATAACCTGTACTGGTTTTCATCAGAATAATCTGACAACGACTTTAAACGGCTGAAAATTAATTAAGGTACCTTAATTAGTTTTCAGCATAAAACTGATTCTAAGTTAAGTCAACAACATGTGGCTGAAAAGGTTCCAAAATTGTTACGTATTTCTTATAAAAATGTGATATCATCGCAAAATATCCAATAAGCCATAACTTGATAGAGAACCACTCACCGAAATCATTGAAAATAACGTTCCGGTCACTCGCTTCCCTCATATTTGGCCATTAAATAAATCAAATATTTTATGGTAAACTAACTATCAGTTCTTCCTCCTAACCTTGCAATAAAAAACTTATATAATGAACCCCGGTACCAAATAAATAGGGTGTCGCAATAACAGGGGAAATATCCCGCCATCACGGATAATGTGGCCATAATTTGATGCGTTCGGGGGACAATGGCCACTTTGAGCTCTTTGTTCTTCGCCCATCACAGAATTATTGACGAAGTTTCGATATTATAATTTTATTATTCCCGTTTTATAGGCGTGTTTAGCGTAAATTATTGTCACCGTAGTTTTGTATTGCTGTACTTAATAATTGTTTGTTCTATTGGGAAAACATGGCAATAATTTTGTTGATCGACTCGCCTGGTCGTCAGTAAGTCTACAATTTATGGAAATGTGTTGTTTTTTTTTACAAGATAAGTGATACAAATAAAAATATATACATATTTTTTGTACAATTTTTTTTCCTCAATTATTGTTTACTATTTTTAACCGACTTTCAAAAAGAAGAGGTTATCAATTCGGATGTTTATATATATATTATGTATTTTCGGCAATTACTCTGTCATATACAGGGTGGCGCCGACAATACGACAATAAATCAAACTGCGTAAAACTCATGACGTTCCTAGTCTTCATACAAAATTTCAATCGAATATATCCAGAAATTTAGTCACGGTACATTATTTTTCATTTTCTGAATTTTCTACATGATGTAGATTAATAGGCTAGCACCGACAGGTTTCATATAGATTTGATGAGTTTCGGAGACAGACAACGGAACGGAACGGAACTCTTCAAAAAATGACAGCAAATCAACCGCGATTGCTGCTATCGCATAGATATGCATTGTTTTTGTTTACACAATATCATAACATTACAACACGCCAGGCTGCTCAGAGGGGTATGTAGATGTGTACAGTACACCCAAATTTCGACAGTTAGGTATGTTAAGTTCCATTTTATTGGGGATAAGCCTGTTGCCATGGCATGTATTGTTAACAATGTAAAATAAATGCATAGTGAATATTAATATAAGATATTAAAACTAAAAATGGAAAAATAAAAACCTTGTTGCAAAAAAGAAAACGGTCTTCAAGACAAAAAAGTGAAAAATAACTTTAGTTTCAGAAGTCGGTGGTAAAAAAAACTGAATCAATCAAACAAAAGTCACCGACTTCTGAAGCAAAAGTTATTTTTCACTTTTGAAGTCGGTTTTCTTTTTTGTAAAAAAGTTTTTATTAAGTATTCTTTTTTTACGTCTATCTTAAAGTAATTAAACTGAAATCAGTGAGTTGGCAAAGATTAAAATAAGGTTTTCACAAACAAATGTTGAAATTATGCGTAATTTTAGTTACAAAATTACATCTACAACGACAGAAAGTGTAAGCAATTTAAAACACAATTATTTTCGAGAGTGCGTGTTGAGTGCGATGATGATGTCCGCTTACAAAGCGATTACGATAGTTTTACGAACAACTATTATTTAGCCATTACTCGTTGTAGCTACAACAGCTAACTACATTTTTACGCTCAAACACATAAATAAAGCCGCTCGTCCACCATAAATTAAGCACTCTATAGCATCGCTTGCCCAAAATTATTTAAGTGTTGCTAACATCGACGCTCGTTCCCCACGTTTTTGGGGAATATATAGTTAACAGCGTTATTTACGCGCTGATTTATTTTATTTGCTCGACGTTAGTGTCGCTTTATACATTGTTGTTTATAGCATTTTTGGATTTCTATCTTTCGCTTTCGATGGAAATTGGGGCTAATGTTATAGGGCTATGTAGTTAGATTTATTGTTTGGATCTAAAGTTATTGCTGGACGAAAATATTCGGTGATCAATGTTTACTACTGTTTATGGTTTCATTCAAGTGTAACGCCCCGTTCATAACTTCAAGCGATGCGACTGATAACACGATTTGCGTCAAGTGACGCGCGCGTGTCATTGCTTTCCTTTGCTTCCAAAAACGAGTCGCGTTGAATCGTGGCGTGATTTAAACAACGTCTTCTATTTGTTCGTAAGTAGTTCGTGGCTGAACTTTCATCAATTATTGTAGGACTTAAACAAAATAAACTGACCTTCACGTAACGGCTCTCTATATTAGTTTTCAAATAGTAAACAATCTTAAAACATTTAGCAGCTTTTATCAATAAATAGCAATAATACCCATGACCATGTCTCCTCTCCTGTCGTCTATTGTCCTCTGACCTCCCCTTAACCTTTAAATATACACTGAAGATTGTAAATAGAGACAGACAGTAAATAATACGAGGTGCTTTACGTATTTACTTTAGGAAAATAAGTCATGCTTAAAGTGTCAAGTGTGGTCACAAGAGCGGAGATGGCTTCTAGAATATTCGTCAATGACTTTCAAACTGTATACTAGCTAGCACCCCTGGCGAGCCTGGTGGAGGTAACAAAATAGGTATAAAAAGGATCCTGAATGTTGGCACACATGTTAATTTCCATAAATTCGACACTGGAATAGATCTCAGTGTCGAATTTGATTAAATTCCATTAAGCATTTATGGCTTGAAAAGGTAAAAGACAGACACACAGACATTTGCCTGTATAAATTAGTATGGATTTAAAACAAAAACACAGAAAGCTGAATCTAATATTTATAAATCAAATCACAACTCAATCTTAAGTTAAACCGAATATAAAAATAATATCCATCTCAAAAAGAATTTATCTCAAGTAAAAATTCTTTAAAACAGTTCTCGGCAAGTTGAAACATAAAGAAATGTTCTTCGGAGGCTCATAACCTTTAAAAACGGTATATATTGTAAAGTTACAGGCTGTCTGTATAAATTCAAAGAAAAACACAGCTCATTTCAAATATTAAAACTCGGCTTGGGAGTGCCTGGGTGAAAGGTGAAGGAAGTTTCTTTCAAAGAGTTCTACTGGGTCCCGTATGAAATATATTTTATGAGAAAGGAGGAATTTAAGGTCAAAAGCACCCATTTTAGTATTTACCTATAGATAGGCGGATATAATTATTCTATAGGTAGACAAAAGTTTATGGTACATCAAAAACGACACTAACATTTTAACATGTATAAAATAATCAGGATGTATTTTGAAATAACTGAATCTTCCGTAGTAAATTACTTAAACAAAACCAAAAGAAGAAAAAAAACAAAAGAATTTTTAAAACACGGAAGGTAGTAATTAATTTAATGTTCACTTTTTTACGTAGTTACACTTTTTCACAACGGCTAATAAACTAACGTTTCCTTCTGCCCAACAGATCCCCAAGGGGCAAGACATCAAAAAATATCCCTCACGGAGTTGCTACAGTGGGTTGGTATTATGGAAAACTTGGAATTTCTCCCCCGGAGCTAATGTCCATAATCTTGGCAACTTTTAATAGGACAGTCCCGAATTTGAAGGCCGTTATTCAAGAAATATACTAAGGGGTGTCCCGCCATCTGTGAAAGTTTATTTCATTCGAATTATGTTGAGTGTTTGAGCGGCCTTGTGCGTCAAAGAGGAATGTTTTCGGATCTATTATATAGAAACATGTTTTACCATAGTATACATACTTATTTTGATATACTATGCTTTGAAAGTCATGAACTCTTATGACATTAAATATGTTTTCATGTCAGTAGGTATTATACATTAAGTTATTCGTTATTCTGGGATATTATAGATCTCAGCTCATAAAATTATACTCCCTACAACCATCGAGACTTTTGAAATAACCTTGCAAATAGATAACAAGTTACTAAGCAAAGATTGTGACCTATGTAAGATTTAGATTGAACAAGGCTGTTCTGACTTATGCCCGGTTTCTAATGACTACCTGCCCCTGGTCATTTAATCATTATTAAGGTTGCTTAATTTATTATACAAGAGTAATTTGTCAGTGAAATCTTTACGAAATTGTAGATATAGAATGAACTGTCATTGCGATTGACGGGTAGACCTAACCAGCGTAACAACGGTCAGAAGATTTTAAGTTTAAGTTTTTGTAAACTCAGTATCCTTTCTAAACAATGAAAAAAAGATACCCATTACACAGTAATTTGAAAAGTTAAATAAAGCAGCACCTACTTGGAGTTCTTACTCAACAAACAAACTGAAAGATAGACATTTCATTACACAGACATTTCCATTTTTTTCTTATCCTAAAACAATAAAACTAGATGGAAGCATCAAATACCTAGTTGTTGAGCTCAACGGATCGAATGGTTCAGATAAAAATAACATTTTGTTCAAGCCGAGATTAACCTTTCTAAAACGAATGAAAAGCGTTGTGTATTTATTTTACTGAAAAATCTTAGCTAAACAACAAATAAAACCATGGGAATCTTCAATAGAATCCGATTGTTGAATAAAAGATCGGTGTTCTCTCAATGAGTTGTCTTTCACTTAACCCATTGTAGATGAAGAATGCCTATAAAAGCAATCAACAGCTTACACACCAATTTCACCTAGTATATCTTAATTAACATTTCCTTAATTTTAATTTATATAATTTCTATAAATAAATAATGAAATATTTATAACAAATAATGTGAATAAGAAGCTCTTGTTGGTTGTTGTGTTTTTTATTGTATTCTCGGACCAGATTCAAACTTATAATTTTATTGAATTAACCCACCTGGTTCACTTAACACAATATTAGAAAGTCTTCGATAAATTGACGAATAAAATCAATAGGTACATAGTGACAATATCGGCTCAAAAAACCTAAAATATATGAGAAAGATAAAATTCACCTACTACCTAGACTAACAATGCCCGACATCACACTTTAATTGATAACCTGAATAATTTTGAAAGACATTCCTTATCCATTGCTTTAAATGTTTCATAAATTCGTCTGCTCGCTAACATAAATAACGCTGTCAAAATGAAAGGCATTGCCATTGATCTCCAAAACACCATTACCATCGTTCTTATTTACGCCAGAACTATCACAATAATAAAAAGCTATTTTGAATATAGGTCAGTGGTCCCACCGTAACTGGGCGAAGAGTCAGGCAGGCCGATTGATAAATGGCTTCCTACTCGGAATAAAAGGGGTGGGGGGGGGGACATACATAATAGAAACACGAGTTGACATTCTGGATGCGACTATAGGACCACTTCACCCGTGATCAGTTGTCGAGCGCTGCGGAATTTAGGACGCTGGACTAAGTAGGTAGGTACGTATTTTAGGTAGAAATGTATTAGATAAACATGAAGATAAGTGGTTGAGTATACATGACGTAGCCCGGTTTCACTAACATGAAGCGATAGCTACGTAATTGCTTGAATTTTAACTCTCGGTTTAAAGCCGAACACTGACAATTAATTGATTACTTTAATTTAGGTTTCATCTAGTATTGGTGGAAATGGACTGAAGTGTTAACAGACACGCATTTGAAGTACCGTATAGTTGTTTTCAGTTAATAACATAACATTCATTTATTTTCAGGCAACTTTGGCCCTTAGATATACGGGGTGGAAGGGACACCGACGCGAAGAAGGAAACCACATACTCAGTAGGTACATCATTCTGAACATAGAAATTTTTCGTCGGTTATTAAAAAAAAACTGTTGTTTCCTACAAAAGTGCAATACCTACACGGCCAAAATGTATAGAACAGCTGATTTTTTCAGGTCCGTGACAAAAACACTGTAGGTACCCATGTCTCACGCGTTGCATCACAGTTGAACTTGATTGAAAACAGTATCGAATTATGAAAACCCTTCTATTTAGAGATCAGTAAAGACTTTTTTTTTTCAGAAAATATCGATACTATTTGACACTTCCAACATCCCCGATCGAATCTGATGTCAGTCACATTAGGCGTCTCATGTAAATTTTACCAAAACACTATTTCTAAGCTATGTCAGGCATGAACCGGACTCCATACTTATGTTTGGACCTAAATGCCCCAACTAAAGTTCGGCATACTTTGAGCTACTTACCAACTTGTGTGTCTGCCAACTTTTGCCATAACCCTTTATCATCACGTAACTACCTATTTGAGCCTTGTTTTTTAGTTGAGTGAGTTATGGAACTGGCAGAAGGCTTGATAAGTTACTCTTTGCACAAGTGCTATACTTTTTATTTCACATGCACTGGTTGTCATTGCATTATGCATGTTTCATTATGCATACTTTAAAAGGTCATGAGCGTGTCATATATCTTAGATACCTTTGGATACCCAAAAGAACTCTTGTACCCTAAAACAAAAGAAAACATTACGAGGAAACCAGCATGTCCTAAAACGACAAATGTTAAAACTTTGTGAACCACCAACGCGCACTGGGCCCGCGTCGTTGATATCATTTAGGCCACTCCATTTCACAGACAGGACCTAAAACATAACTTTAATGTATATCTAATTGTCACATAGTAATCTTACAATATTATTAAATCAATAATACAATAATTGTGGACTTGTTCCCAACAGTAGGAATTCTTGGAAGTTCTCTTTAGAGACGTAGCTCCACTCCTTTCTAAAAAGATTTTAGCAGTTAAACATCTCAGAAATATCTAACTAAATCGTATCCAAAGCGATTAAAGATGACGTTAAAAGTCCACTTAATGTAACGGATAATGGGAGGAGGAATCAATTTCACGCACCATCTAGGTGTGAATTAGTTTCAGTCCAAAGAGCCGTTAACGCGAGCTCTGGGATCCAATCTAGTTTCACTGAATTAAGTATACTAGTGATATTTTATTACATTTGTTACAAATCTTTCTGGTGATAAAGATCGCATAGTGTGGATTAGGGCAACGAATGCTATGGTACAGACTAGCTCGTTGCGTAGTCACGAAGGAGTATTCACACCTTTTCGTAATCTTTCAAGAAATACAGGTATTATATTATGTTATAAAAGACAGAATGGTGATACATTGATAATGTTTTGTAATATCTTCAAAGAGCGTTCTCAGACCAGATTCTACTGTGAGAATATTATGGCTCAACTTGCGAGGAAAATTACAAACCCACATTAATGTCACGTTGCTATTTTATAGGGCTTCGCACCCCAGGGTACAAAGTGTACCACTATACTACTCGTACTACCGTGTCTACATGATTATGTAGCATGATTTCTACCTATTATGGAACAGCGGTTGTTATGTATACTTGAGCATTCTTCTTAGAGCAGTGGCCCAGTGGGAATGGTCTCGACTTACGAGTGGAGGTATATAGGAGGTGAGGTTGTAGTGTGTTATATTTTATCACCACTGCACTATAACTGGTGAAAAGAAAAATCATGAGGTTCATCAACCAAGTTATAGACCAAGTGATACATATAATTTGAAGACGCATCAAGAGAATCTACAACTAACCCGCAGCCCATCGATTACAGCCCCACTCTCTCTCATAGCGAAAGAACCTGTGCCGTGGGGACATGATAGCTTGGTTATACATGGAGGTTCTCACCTATCCCTCCCTATAAGACCATACCTGTGACATAAATGCCCACATTATGACACAGGTGTCCTACAGCGCAACGATTATTAAAATTAACAGCGTGACGAAGGGAACCGCGAATGTAATGGCGTGTACCAAGTTAGCTGAGCCGTCATTCCTGTGCTTAATTTCTTGGATATGTTTTATTGTTTGTTGTGGTTTGTGAAACCTTTGCATTAATGGAAACGTGTGTTAATTAGTTTTCATACATGAAACACGTTCATGTTTTAAATTAGATAACTTAAATGATTATATCCTACGCAACTAAAAGTCTGTAAAAATATTTAAAGGCATTCCTTAATACGAATGCCTTAAAATTCACACTTAATTTTTAGTTCCTAGAAAATATTCTAGCAAACAAATAAAACCTTGATGCCATCGTCCAGTTGATGAAAAACGATCTTTTCCACGAAACACTTCGGACCACCAAAAAGTAACTGAATTTTAATTATTCCTCGTCACAACACAGTGTCACAAAATAAAAGCAACAGAAATCTACACTATGAAAACTTTAGCTATGAAAAAGATTTTGTAGTCATTTAAATCTCGTTTCTTTGCGTAGGAACATTACTGGCTGCGGTGTTATGTTACACTCAGGTTTTCTTATAAATATTGTATTCAGTAAAACTTCTGTTCCTGCTTATTTACCTTAATATCGATATTGGTCTCACGTACATTATACACACATATGTAGGTCTTCGCTGCTGTGATTTGTGGATACCAACGTGATTCGAATTGCGTACGTTATTGTGTCCCGGTGTGTACTGGGTTTGGTACGTATGAGGTAATAATTGTAATATAATGGGTTATTTGTTATGATAATCATGTTTAGTTTGTATCGAATAATTGGCAAAGTTGTTATGTTGGGTGACGTAAGATTAAATTTCAATACTCAATACTTTATTGCATTCCATATGTGTACATCATATAACAGTCGGTATGTTAAAACATCGAATCAATTATGGACCCTGTCGGGCACAGCAAAGTAAATTTTTAATAGGAGAGAGGATTTTGAGGAATTTGTGCGTTTATGTAGATTTTTACCAGTTTTGTATGGTTTTTTTTTTAGAGCCGGTAAACCCTCATGTAATTTTTAGTTTTCAGCCCTCTAATGTACTAAAAGTTACTTGTAGGTAAATCAGAAATGTAACCTACTGATGTACTGCCAAATATAAACAGCATCATGTAAGTACAGGACGCGTATTAAAACGGACTATCAATTTTATGATGCGAAAAAAATGTAGCTCGTAAAAACGCCAGGAAACCATGCTCAAAAACATCTTGTCACTTTTTACTAGCAATCTGTTGAAACAACAAATTTTACGTCACCAATGCAAACTAAACGCATTTCGTGTCCACTGTCGATTAGATAGGCTCACTTGAGCGTTTAAAGTCAGCGTGGTTTGTGGCACTAGTGACGAAATAAAAGCTACTCTGTCGCTCTCCTATCAACTCGTTACAAAATGGCTATTTTCACTACTCAGTACATACGTTTTGCGTTGTTATTCACACCTCAACCGTTTTTATTTAACTTAGTTCCCGAACAAACTTACTGTTTGTTAAACAAAAGTTTTGATTGAATTTTGAAATTAATTTCAGGTAACAATGTAAGCAGCTATATTTTAATGTTTTTTAAAAATTTAATCAAATAGAGACTTAAAGCTAACTCTCTAACTAGTTTTAAGCAAAATAAAAAACTATTTCTGTTAAAAAAATAATTTATTGTAGGCATTTAGTCTTTTTATAATATTATTTTACGCCTAAAGGATATTTACAACAAGATTGTAAAAAAATAACCAGTCGGTGCCAAAAAAGTCAATGAAACAAACCATAGTCACCGACTTCCGAAAGTAATGTTATTTTCCACTTTTTTTTAACCGACTTCAAAAAAGGAGGTGGTTCTCAATTCGGTTGTATGTTTTTTTTTTGTGTTTGTTTAGTGTGTTTTTGGAAGTCGGTTTTTTTTGCAAAAACGTTTTTATTTTACCCTTTTTATCTACCGCATCACACACAAATCCTTATCATGTATCAATTTCGCAATTTCTTTTACTGAGATGACATATTTTTTCCAGCTATTTTGATTTAAAAACCAAACTGCTGAACCGAGTTTGATGAAATTTCTATGGGACCAATCGGGAAGTAGATCCATTCAGATAAAAGAAGAATTTTTCAAATCGATTCATAAATGACGAAGATATGAGGTAACAAACACAAAAAAAAAACATATAACCGAATTGAGAACCTCCTCCTTTTTTTGAAGTCGGTTAAAAATGTTCTGCCAGACCAAAAGTATATACTGCAAAAACACTATCTTATGGTAACCGAACTTTACAGATTTGATTTTCAGCGTTGTTTTGAGTAAGATATTATCGAGAAAATTAAATTCTCAAAGAAATAAATAACATCTAAAAACTGAGTTATTTCTAAAATTAATCACAATAGTTGTCTGAACTCTGAACCAATTTACTAAAAATAATAAAATTGGCTTAGGGATTGTTTTTCTCCCTCAGTTTTTTATTGGAAAGTAAGATGGGACATATTGCAAACGACTTTAAGCTCGTAACTCGACATGAGAGCGTTATAATATTAAATGACCTATGACAAGTTTATTGCCCTTTAAAAAACCCATTGAACGATGCCAATGAAGGATAAAAATCCCCCTTTTCCCACGTTCATGGACTCCATTATGTCGCTATTGTTTTGAGGCTCATTCATCTTTTTTTGAGTATTACAGTTTTCGTTGTTCATTTTTTATTTAATCATTTTCACATTTTTATTTTTACCTTTTTTAAATTGGTATTGTGCAAATGTAAAAGTTTATTTGTTTTTTTTCGCACTAAATAGTAATGGAATAGGGTTTTCGATGCTGACGATTTTAATGTTCTACATTTAACGTTAAAACAATACTGACGATAATATCTTAGTACGAATTACGAAAGTCATTTGCTCTTCCTCTCAAACTCAAATTATAAACAAACTAACTTTAAAGACAGGGAATAACGATATTCTCCCGTTTGTTATTCAGCCTGGGCTCGGAAGCGGGATCTTTATGTACCAATATAAATAGGCTTTTAGTAAGCAATGGGCTATTAATGTCCCATTGGCTTGCAAATGCCTCGATCGATGTTATCAGCGAACGAGCCGTAATCACCACACCCTGTAAATTTCGGAGGTCACTCGCTGAATAAATATCACTTTCGTTGATAGCATACTAGGCGTTAGGCGTTAACTACTGGTTTACTTGCCTTGAATAGAAATTAAGTGTAAGGAGCTTAGTAGGCGTTTGTTTAGTTAGTCGACGTTTTAATTATGGGCTAGAATCCTTATGGTTTGGTGATTTAAATATTGAATTTGAAGACTGTATTTACACTTTCTTTCGCGTTAATACCATCGTGCCGCAGTCGTGTCGCAGTCGTGTCGTGGTCGTGTCGCAGTCGTTTCTTTATTGCGACGGCTCATGGCATGCTCTTAGCACTTCTTTCATTCGTTCTCTCCGCAGTCGCTGTTGCACCACACAAGTTAAGTGGATAGACCGAAGATCGAAAAACTATTGGCGTTTAATTGTGTACCTACGTTCAGTGTTCTCTACAAAACTTCCAAAAAAAGAAAACTGCCCATCAAATTAGCTCTATCCGAACCTGTTTTGCCCCACATTCTAGTAAGTGTATCACTGTACTAGACGTGGTAATAAGTAACCACATCAATATTCATAATAGTGAGCATTACTTTAATATTGTTTCGTTCCAAAGTTTCGATGATTTATTACAATAAATTGATAGATGAAGTCTTCTCAGTCTATGGGGAGTCTAGTGCATGGATCTTTCGAATATTTCAAATTCTTATGATTTTCTGTTACCCTTTGCTGTCGTTCTGGGACTTAAATAACTGTTCTTACAGTTCAGGCAGATCAATCACTGCAAAATATTCTCTAATCAGTATAATCATTGTAAAACAAAAATACTGCGACTGAAATATAGGTACAGAAATACCTTAGCATTAAAAAATAAACTTAAATTTATTGTCTGAAGTGTCTTTCATGTACCTAAGCTCTTCAGTTTGGGGCTACACAATGTATTCGGTAAAATACATAACATAAATTCCACCTCAGAAAACGACGATCTTTTCCCTCGAGCAGCCCTACAAAGTTACATAATTACATCAACCTGTACACACCGATACAATATGCCATGTACACACAAGAGCAACGTTAATATTGCCACCAAAAAAGCCGCCGCCATAATTGATGGCAAGTGAGCGCCGACCCTACATATCACGCGCTGAGCCCGATAGGAATTCAATTACGGCTGAATTACTGCCAGTGTGCCAGTGTGCGCTGCGGTTTAAACTAATAGCTGTACCTATCATCATACTGCACGAGGGCTTGGAAAAAAAGGAATCGAGTTATGAATCGTGATTGCTTTTGAAATAGGAATAGTTTAGTATTTTAATAAATACACACATCAAAAGTGTCTAGGGATCAAGCATTTTTATGCGGATTTCTTGAGATTGAGATGTGGCTTTGTAATAAATTTATGATTTTATAAATTTATATGGATCCTTTTTGGTGCATTTCATAATTTGAATCAGGAACTCTCAATCAAATTCGAGTAAAAGATGAAAATAAGCTGTCAATATTTTCCCTATAAAAACATACAACGCATTGAAGACATTATTAGTGCTACTGTTTCCCTACTACTGATTAAAACCAACGTTATTATGGAGCGGCGACGTCATTTAAGCAGGGAAGAAATGCTCAGAGCCGTGGGAATGATAGAAGCTGGTTCCCGGCAACGTACTGTGGCTTTAGCTCTGAATACAAGTCAGAGTGTTATCAGTCGACTTTGGACACGTTACCGAAGCACTGGTACCGTGGCTGAGCGCCATGGAGGACGGTATCGCTGCACCACACGGAGACAAGACCGATACATTCAAATCTTAACTCGAAGAGCTCCAACAATAACCGCCATGATGTTAGCCGTGAGGCTTCATCACTCTTCAGGGAACTTAATTAGCGACCAAACAGTCAGAAACCGCTTGCATGAAGTGAACCTTCATTCCCGAAGACCGCTACGGGTACCACCTATAGCAATGCACAATCGTAGGATTCGATATCAATGGGCTCTTGAACACAGAAATTGGGCAGAAGAACAATGGCGTTTCGTGTGCTTTTCTGATGAGTCTCGTTTTGGTATGAGACCGGATACAAGACGTATACGACACTGGAGAACCCCTGGACGCCAACAGCGATTAAAATCCTGCCAGGAAGTCCATCCTTATAGTGGTGGAACCATCATGGTATGGGCGGGTATTTGGATCGGCGGAAGAACTGAGTTGATTTGGATCAGAGGCAACCTCAACGCTCAAATTTATGCTGAGACGATTGTATCAGACGTCATCGTTCCTCTACAAGTGCAAATCGGTCCCTTATTTCAGTTAATGCATGATAATGCACGACCGCACACCGCAAGAGTTGTAAGACAGACTCTCGCCGCAGCTAACATCAATGTCCTGCCCTGGCCTGCTCAGTCGCCAGACTTGAACCCGATTGAGCATGCATGGGATATGCTACAGAGAAGAGCTCTGCCGAATATGGAGGGTATCCAGTCGCAAGAAGACCTTTTTTTGTTGTTGCAACGAACATGGGCGGCCATTCCACAGCGTGATTTGGATGAACTCATTTTGAGTATGCCAAACCGATGTTCTTGTGTTGTTAGTGTTCGCGGTAGAAACACGGATTATTAATTGTTTAAGTTACCCAATAAAATTTTAAAGAAAACTGTTATTTCAGTCTTTTTTTCGAACTTTAATGTTAGTGGTTCAAATGTCAAAAATCCCTTTATTAGGAAAATGGCAAATTTCTTTATTAATGCAAAGGTGACTTGGTTTATCGTTACTGTGACAAACGAAAACACTTTATTTGATGAATCCTTAAAGAAAATTTTAATTAATATCAATCAGGAGAAAAGTTATTGCAAAAATATATGTTGATCCCTAGATACTTTTGATGTGTGTAGTTTTTTTTTTAACTTTGGTTGAATACTGGTTGTAAAACTCAAATGCTTCGGACTTGAATCCATACACATTTTTCATGTATTTAAATTGGATTTCTATCACAGCACAAACATACAATTTAATGAAACGCTCTCATAATATTACTAAAATCCGCGCCCAACTTATGAATATTCACGAAAATTCAGCAAAACAAGTAAATAGAAGTCGCGAGTAGTCGGTGAAGAGGAGCGTTGTGACGTCATAACGAGGGTAGTTGATTGTTGTAGTGCTACAACCCCGCGGGGGGCGATCTAGGCGGGATTGCCGGGACAGAACTGGGACATAGTTGAGCCATCAATAAAATATTACTGGCATTTTGTTCCTCTTTTTTTGGGCTGAATGTTGCGAAGTTTCTTTTGGGTAAGGATTTCTTGTATTGAAAACTAAGTGGATACGTAAACAGACCGATTAGGATTCATAGAAGTCAAGAAACTGAATTTGAATTGGATCGATCCCTTTGAGCATCCTTTGTGTTTTACATAGTTGTTAATTACCTACCAGAATAACCGAATGTAGCTGAATACCAGAATTTTCTATGGTACACCAGCCCTATGATATCTGTAATTTACCGGTACTGTTAATAATTCATCAATTAGTAAAATACGCATGTTTAATGTTGTATAATACAAAAACAATAATAATCAGATTGCGTGTTACGTGTATTGAAACATAACTTCACTTGCATTATTTGTTTACAATAATTTTAATTGGTTTTCCATTAATTGATGGATACATACTCGTATAATAATCAGTGTGACAATATGAAAAACATTTTAATCAGAAAGTTACTGGGCATTTCATGTATCAACAGTTTAATCTACATAAAGTGCGAAGGTTTTTTCGAGGAAAGAGTCACCACACCAGGTGTAATATCGTACCAGGTTTCTCCGCAGGATTAGTGAGTGTCTCTCTTCACATAACTGGTTATGTATAACTCCCATGTGAAGCGGTGAACCTATTTCTATCAAACAGACATAAGCTCCGGGCTGCTACTGAGAAATTCGTGAATGAAAAGACTTGCGACTACTTCATCAATGAGGCAGGCATCCAGGGCTCATGGTACCTGTTATTGCTACCAATTAGCTTTACTTACTACTTACACGATGTGGAGAGTGGAAGAGGTGTACGGGAGTTCCTAACATTATCGATAGCCGGTCTTTTGTTAAAGTGATGTTAATCTGTTCCACGGCATGGAAGGTTAACATATCTTGTCGGCTCTTGGACACCACCTCCCATGAACATCGTCGTCAAACGCACACACACCCACAGCTACGCGCCGCTATACTATATCTTAATCTTTATTTATGTAGCACTAACTTTACGTAAAATTCAGAGTGTCGAGAGAAAACGGTGGACCAATTTAAAGTTTATCTTAACGCCAACCCGTTTGGGAGCCCGGCTGAGTAAAACATTTAATTTGAAACTACGTCATACAGATATTACAACTGAACGAGAGACGAATTCTGTTATAAATGCGTTTGAAAAGTTGGTGCTCAGTTCCGACTCTGAATTAAATGCACGAATATAACTGTGTCAAAATTAATAACACAAGTAATATTGTTGTAGTTTAAAATGAAAATACCTATTATTGAAGCGAATAATCACGTTATTTTGGCGAATAATTTAATTTCATAGGTATCCTGTCGTTAATTTTGAGGTTTCTGATTTTTTTGAACTATTAAAATATATTCGAATTTCATGTTGACAAAGCATACCTACTATCATAATATAATTATTTCCTTACCATACTTAGGTATATCCGTCACATGTTGAGTTAATACATGTTTTTTTCCTAACATCGGATGCGTATAAATAATTCGCAGTCCAATTCAAACTCGAAGTAATATAAGACTCACATACCTAGAGGTATATAAAGAAACAACAAGTAAATATCAAACAAAAAAAACATTTTCAACAAATAATTTGTCATAACCTTTGATTCCTCCTACAAAAACTCGTAAAGCGCGAAAATGTCAACATTTCAACGTCTCAAATAAACGCAAACAGACATAAAGACTTAAAAGCGATCCCGTACGGATCGATATGAATATATAAAAGGTAATACAAAGACGTCAAAAGGTAAGGATGAATATTTGAAAGGTTCAGACGTAGGGAATGCCGGAACGTGTGCTGGCACTTTTATTCGATATTTTCATTTTTTGCTGCGACTTTGTGCGCGTAATTGACATAAATTGAGCGAGATGATACCGAGTGTAAGGGAGCCACGAGTTACGGACGTCGAGAGACTGCCTCGGGCGAATCCTTAATGGTGCTGTGATGGACCGCTTATAGAAGCTGATGGGCTTAATGTAGCAAACCGTGTTAGCTATAGTGGATTTGGGCGAGGTTAAGTGTGTAGTCATTTGTTTTTTTTTTTGTATAATGTTGTCTTCGAGCTAAATGATAGAGTGGAAAGTGATTGAGGATTGTAGCCTCTCACTTAAATCATTACCTAGTCTTCACTATCAGTATTATATCTTGTGTTGCTTAAAATATAGCCCGTACATATTTTTTTTTTGTGTTGTTAAGGAAACAGGGCCAGATATCCTCAACACAATTCATTCTGTTGTCAAGGATCATCAACATCAGCCACACAATTCCGTCCTATCAAACGTCAGCTGAGAGCTCTGAGATCTAAATCACACAAAGCTTTACAAAGGCTTTGGGCTGTACGAATCCGTCTAATTCGCCCTTTATGAAGTACTCAATGTTTAGGACTGTTTTGTGTCCTAAGCTGAGCGCTATGTCCCGACGCATGTTAGCATTATGCTGTGAATGTTTTAGCTTGCGTACGTTTGTCGTAATTTGCATTTAGTTTGGAGTTTAAGGTTACTTATGAGATGTATTATAAGTGTGTGTGGTTTGAGATGCTCGTCTGCTCGGCTTGACAGCTAAAGCGCTTGTGTGTACGGTTATTTTGAGTAGTGTTTTATATCTGACCAATGACCTTTTCGAATTAAAGGTTAGCTAAGTGAAAAGGCACACACATGTAAAGATTGAATAGGTTCGCAATCAATTATGTTTGAGTGCTAAAGTTAGCTAAAGAAAATAATACTAAGTCCTCGTGATAAAACAACAGTATGGTGAAACAAATAAAACAAGGCATTAACAATGAAAACTAACAAGGAAAATACACACGTAAACAAGAAAAGCAAACGAAGTAAGGAAATACACAACCTATCTAATAACCTTTGAACGAAACTGTCGGCACGCTAAATTAAATATACTGCATGATTTCCTCGCAGAGATCAAATATCCCAGATATCCGCAACGTGTTGCTACTGTAATAATGTCAAAGTGAAATATTTTTAATGAACGTGGCTTTGTCCGGCGTTGTGCGAACGTGTGGACATTGCGACCTGAATAAGTTGCCCTGTCTCAGCAATATTAACATTTCAGAAAGAGATGTTGCACGAGTGTGAAAAAATAAAATGCTGCTATGTCAAACCATAACTTATCACTTCCTGGGATAGGTACTTGTATAAGGACAATTTTTTTTTGGTAAAACTTCAATAGGTTTTATATAAGTAGATAAGAGTGCTAGCTACCTCTGCATTCACCTTCTCTGAGTTTGTATATTATATAACTTAACCTAAAATAAAGCTTAACTTATGCAACGTTAGCAACAGACCAATCAGACAAAAATGGATAACGAAAGGTATAAAAAAGTCTAGTAAAACGAAACGTCAGTTATATCTAAGATTTATAACTAGCAATAATAATAAAAAACATAATGAGAAAAACTACAAACTTTATAATCACTTGTTTAAACGATGTGCGCAGAGAGCACAGAAACTTGTAAATACAAGACGTATACAAAAGCATGAGAATAAATGTAAAGCTACTTGGAATGCTATCTCCTCAACAATAACTAATAAAGACTTGCATAAAAAGGACATTGACTTGACGAATAAATTTTAATAATCTGACTTATAATAATCCATTAGACATTTGTAATTTTTTCAATGACTACTTTATTAATTTGACATCCAATCAGCCAGTAAACTCTAATATAATATTAAGCTTAATCAAAATAACAAAAATCCAAATACGATTTTCCTGAATCCTGTAGATGCAATAGAAGTGTATAAAATGATAATGTCCCTAAATAATAGCAAAACTAGTGGATATGACGGCATCGATACGCAAGTTTTCGAGGCTTGTGCTAGTTGGATATCTTATCCACTGGCGCATGTTATAAATTTGTCTTTTTTGGAAGGTGTATTTCCTGATCTGCTTAAAATGTCTGTCGTGAAACCATTGTTCAAAAAGGGTAACAATTCAGACCCCAATAATTATCGGCCTATCACCATATTACCAGTTATGTCAAAAGTTTTGGAGAAGGCTATGCTTGCTAGGTTAAATGATTTTCTCTGTACCTACATACACATGACATATTATGCAAGGAGCAGTTTGGTTTCCGTAAAGGTAGTTCAACTGCTCTTGCGATCTTTAACTTGATAAAACTTGTAACAGAAAACTTAAATAATGGCAATCCAGTGGTGTCTCTATTTTTAGACATGAGTAAGGCGTTTGATTTTGTAAATCACTCGAAGCTCCTAAATAAATTGGACTTCTGCGGCATAACGGGAAAAGCATATAAATGGATATCAAGCTATTTAAGTAACCGGAAACAGCGTACAGAGATTACAAAAATTATAAAAAAAATTACACAATTATAAAAAAGTTTGGTGTGCCTCAAGGTAGCATTCTCGGCCCTTTACTTTTCTTAATTTATATAAATGATCTTCCGGAGGCCACTTTGCAAAAATGTATCCTTTTTGCAGATGATACCACTATTATTATAAAATGTCAGGATAAAAAAGATTATAAATCAGTGACAGGAAAAACCTTATCAGACATAATAAGTTGGATGGAAAGTAATAATTTAAATATAAACATAAGTAAGACAAGGATAATGCAAATTAATTAAATTCCTATAATTCCAAGCAGTTATTTATCTTTAGACATTAGTCACAAAGGAGAAAAGTTACAACAAGTGTATGAACTAAAATTTTTGGGCATAATTGTAGATTCTCATTTAAATTGGAAAGCTCATGTGGAACATATTTGTCAGAAGCTAGATCGGTTTGTGTTTGCTTTAAAAAAGTTAAGACTAAATGTTTCCGTAGAAGCTGCTCTTTCGGCTTACCATGGTTATGTGTCATCTGTACTCAGCTATGGACTAATAATGTGGGGAAACTCCACCGATGCCGACAGAGTTTTCAAAATTCAAAAACGTTGCATCCGGGTTATAAACAAGGCATGGTTCTTAGATAGTTGTAAACCTCTATTTCAAAGATATAAAATTCTTTCACTGCCCTGTACATACTCGTATATAAAAGATGTCTGCATTCTTACGAAGAACCACATGCATTACTTAAAGTAACGTAGTGAGGTTCTAACAAGGCAAAAAAGAGCAAAATTTCATAACCTATTATAAATCAACCACCAAGTCATAAAGATATTTATAAGAAAAATGTGTACAATATGTGTGTCATGATTTATAATAACATTCCAAATGAATATAAACTGTTACAGGCTAATATATTTAGAACAAAATTGACAGAATGGCTACAAAAGAGCTGTTTTGTATAGCGTTAGGGAATTTATGCAGTTTAGAAATAATAATTAATAATAGTAATCTAATCTAGTTAATTGAATATAATTATGTTAGTTTATGATAATAATTAATTAATTAATTGCATGATAAATGATATAAATAATGTTATTAATTTAATAACTAATATTTTGCACGCTTGCTTGCAGGCAGAATACAGCGACTTTTAGGATATAAGATCTTCCCTTGTATATAGTGTATTTCTTGCAAATAAACATTTTTATTTGATATTAGCTGTCCCGGCGAACTTCGTACCGCCTAACAGTCAATGAATTCTACCCCACCTACACTACCTACTCTACCAACCCTACCAACCCTATCTACCCCACCTACCCTACCTACTCTACCCACCCTACCTACCTACCTACCTGCCCTACCTACCTGCCTACCTATCCTACCTTCCTAGTACCTATCTACATATCATATTCTCCTATTACCTGCCTACCTATCCTACCCTCCTAGTACCGGCCTACATATCCTACTCTGCTATTACCTGCCTACATATCCTATTCTCCTATTACCTGCCTACCTATCCCGACCTCCTAGTACCTGCCTACATATCCTACTCTGCTATTACCTGCCTACATATCCTACTCTGCTATTACCTGCCTACATATCCTACTCTCCTATTACCTGCCTACCTATCTCGACCTCCTAGTACCTGCCTGCATATCCTACTCTGCTATTACCTGCCTACATATCCTACTCTGCTATTACCTGCCTACATATCCTACTCTCCTATTACCTGCCTACCTATCTCGACCTCCTAGTACCTGCCTACATATCCTACTCTGCTATTACCTGCCTACATATCCTACTCTCCTATTACCTGCCTACATATCCTACTCTGCTATTACCTGCCTACATATCCTACTCTGCTATTACCTGCCTACATATCCTACTCTGCTATTACCTGCCTACATATCCTACTCTCCTATTACCTGCGTACCTATCTCGACCTCCTAGTACCTGCCTACATATCCTACTCTGCTATTACCTGCCTACATATCCTACTCTGCTATTACCTGCCTACATATCCTACTCTCCTATTACCTGCCTACATATCCTACTCTGCTTTTACCTGCCTACATATCCTACTCTGCTATTACCTGCCTACATATCCTACTCTCCTATTACCTGCCTACATATCCTACTCTCCTATTACCTGCCTACATATCCTACTCTCCTATTATCTGCCTACATATCCTATTCTCCTATTACCTGCCTACCTATCCCGACCTCCTAGTACCTACCTACATATCCTTCGACCGGAGAGGAAAAATGATTAAATTACTAAAATGGCTATTAAAAAATAAGGGTTGATCGTAGAAGGGTGAAAATTGAGGATTGTATGTATTTTTGTATGTTGTATCACAAAAAAATAGAAATTAAAAATTTTGTCTAAAAATAAAATTAAAAATTTAGGGGTGGACTACCCCTAACATTTAGGGGGATGAAAAATAGATGTTGGCCGATTCTCATAGATACCGGATAAGCACAAAAAATTTCATCAAAATCGGTCAAGATGTTTCGGAGGAGTATGGCAACGAAAACTGTGACACGAGAATTTTATATATTAGATGGATGGTTTCATAAACATCATATAACACCACGACAAGCATTTCTGTGCTAATACATATTACAAAAAGAGAATGCTTGCGTGTTTGGATTTAGGAGGTAGTCATTAGTACTCATCCGATTTCAAAATACTTTCACTGATGGAATGCTACTCTATTACCGAATGCCATTATATGATAGTATGTTTCTCCAAAGCGGACAAAGACGCGGGCAAGAGCTAAATAAAAACGAAGCCATTTAGCGATTACACTGCAAGTATAATTTAATATTGGAAAAAGACGAGTCATTAGTGGCATAACAAGTTAAAATCCAACGAGACTCTCATTTCCAGAGATTGACATTTACAAACCAAAATATATTCAAGTTCAAGGCTAAGAAAAGGCAACCGCTTTCATCGTGGATCTCAATTGTTAATGGAAAACGAGTTATAACGGTTCTCATGAAAGATGACCGAGCGAGTTCAGCCGAGCATTAGGATTTAGAAGCCTTTCACTGCTGCTGCGTGACTTTCAGCAATAACTATTACCGCTAACAGCGACGTACATTTACCTTGTGCTGATGTGGCACATTATTTTCAATACTTTTGCGGTATAGTAAGTTATTAACCTTCAATCAAAAGGGTCTCTTTACATTATTTTTCTGTACAATGGCACCTATGTTTTTGGTTGTGAAATAATATAGCGACACAAAAAAATGTCGACGAGAAATCTCAGTAAATTCAAATTTCACTAAAGTTAAAATAGTTTATTAATTTATACTTTCTGTATGTAACAGATAACAGTCACATAGAGAAATAGACCCTAGGCAAAGTGACATTATATCAGTAACAATGGTGACAAAAATCAAAAATTGCGAATTGGGTTGACATTATCTACCGAAAAGCATATGGCAATGCTGCTGAAAGTCGTTGCATGTATACGAAGCGGTTTGGTCGCGATTACCGCATGTTAGGTCATTTTGTGACGTGCAAGTGACATTCACTTTAAGAGCGATAAAACAATTAATTACGAAGTCAACTATGCCTACGTGATTGTGTTGATCCTTGTAAATCATTTTGATACAAAATAAGTTTTAACCGAATTGGTTAATGGAACAAAAAAGGGTTGGTTCGTTCAATTAAAAATGTTTCACTCTGATTGTTTTTATTTCACTTAATTAGGAATAAAAGGGTCACTAAGGGTATTTTTCAAATCGGGGGCAAATCTCTGAGTGTTTCCGTGTTCGGACGGCGTCGTTGCTAGGCTGTCTGACGACACAGAAGGGCTCTTGAGCATCATAGGTTAACATTAATGGCGACCGTCAAACTAGTCATGTTTGTGTTCACAGTTTTAACAAAAATTACGATGAGTTAGGATAGTTCAAGCGAAGTTTGCTTTATTAATTTATGTTGCGCTTGTTGTGTCACGAGTTTATTTTTAAAGTGCTCATATTCTATTCTCGATAATATCTATCGAGAGCCTTTGAAAGTGTTTGCCACACTTTAATGTCACATAAATTCCACTAATAGCTAGTTTAATACACTAGTGGGTTCAATTGTAATATTTTATTTTATTTTATTTGAAAAACCCAATCTTCAATGCAATTATAAAAGATGTCTATTATGTCCAATAGCTTTATCTAATGACACATAAAAGTAATAAAGTTGGAGTACCCCAGGGTGCTACAATGTCTCCAATACTATTATCGGCTTTATTACTTTTTATAGAAACTCTTTTTGCATTTTAGAAAACTTACTTTATAGATTTAAACCTGTATTGTGACTGAGTCTCGTATAATTACAATTTATAACATAACATCACGGTTTTAATCCTCGAGGGGTTAGGCAGAGATGTTCCTAATAGTACACTCACTAATTTCAGTTTATCAAGGCACATATTATGAAAAACCTTCAAATATACATTAATATTACTTGTAGAACTTTAAAATTACTTTTTATTGTTGTATTTACCCTCATCTCGTCTCATTCGTGCACATTTAACGAGTCGTCTTCGTTCTGGAGTGGTTGGTTCTGTCTGGAGTTTTTCATCCACATCTCCTGTTCGAGTGCCCTTCGTTTAATGAACGTAGACAACTTTAGAGTTTATTTTAACTTACAGGACATTCAAGTTGAGTTTTTATGTCATTTTAGAAATACTTATATTTGTATTATGAAAGTTTATTATGATCTCTGATGTTGTTAACTTAGTTACTATGGAGATAACCCTGTGAGTAATGCGAAGAATTCATCAAAACTGTTAGCGACCATTTTTGCATCAACGGCGAACAAAATGCAGCACTAGGACAAAACAAGGTTAGTTACGAATTAAAACACTCAAAACTAAGTGGATTAGCATATTGTGGTTTTAACTGTCGAAAATGTTTCACCAAATATCACATTTATTTATAAATGTTTTGTGATTACTTTCAGATTATGGAATAGAAAGTAATACGAGAAAAACTTATCTGATAAATATTTTTTAATAAAATATAGAAACTTAAAATAATAAATAATACATATATGTATGTATGTACATATATAGATAAAAGAAGAAAAGCATTAAAGGGCGTCAAAAAATTCGTACACATCGCTGTCAACAGGAATAGTGCCCAGAAGGCTGGCAGCATTGCCACGTTGAATGGCAATGCTGATTGTTTGACCCAAAAATCGGCCAGGCCTCTGGTCACGAGAAGAGTCGATCAACCGCTTGGCGATGTCCCAAAAGACTAGGTGCCACTCGGACCCCATGGCTCCAGTGTTTCAACCCCGAACGGCTCAAACACCAATCTCGTATCTACCAATGAGGTTAATGTATTTGCGCCGTTTGAGGTTTTCAGCACCGGCAGCAGCCGCCCTAGCACAGCCCGCCGTGCTAGGAAGATGGGATGGCGCGAGAGTGTTGCATTCCACACCAACTGGCCGACCCAACTTCCAAGGCATTATTATTTATTGGAACTTATAGAATTTTAATAATCAAGTTGCAGCCCAAATTATAAAAATTTGCAATACTGGAACAGTACCAGGGCAACAAGAGCAAAGAGAAGTAAACACAGTTGAACGTGAGCAATAAAATAAAGAGAGCTAGCTACTTGGTAAGCAACGTAAATACTAGGGTATTATGCAGATAAACAATATCCGATGCTATAACAATAGCGATTGCGGCTGCACCGAGATCGTGACTACAGTTGAGGTGCATTGAGTTATTATAGTAGATAGAAAAGGAGATAAACGAATAATTAACTTATTGTAAAGGAAATAACAGTGTTTGTTAGTAGAAATAGAAATAAACTCATTCGTTTGACATTTAAATTGCCTCGTTGGTGTTGTGGTCGCAAGCGTGACTGTTGAGCAATTGGTCCTGGGTTCAATTTTCGGGACAGGCAAAGTGTTATTGGGTTTTTGCATCACGAATTTCTCAGTAGCAGCCACGGAGTCTGGATTTGTGCCCTTTTGATGGCAATAGACTCTCCCCCTATTACTTGAGACTTAAAATAACTGGCGTAAAGCTGGTGGAATATTAGGTACACCTCTGCCTAACCCTTCCAGGATTACAGGCGTGATACTATGTTATGAAAATTTGAATAAGAATAAGAAATTTAATTTGCTCAAACATGTGTACCTATACATACAGAATTAAAATAATACATGCAAGCAAGATCTTAAACAAGATTGGCTCACGACATGCAAAAAAAAAACCAAATTTATTAAATGCTTATTACCACGAATAGTAAACAAAATTTAACAACAACATATATAAATATTTATTCATTGAATTTCGAATTTTTTATCTCATTTCAGTTTAGAGATACACAAAACCGAAAGCAGGGCCATTTAGTAATACGGTTATTTCTCTCCTTCAATTCTATATTCAGCGAGGTTTTAAATCATGTCGGTAGCTATAAAAAGGTCAATAAAAAGTATTTCAAGTTTTTCTATCACATCCACTGCCCCTTCAGTACATAAAGAATTTGAAATCCAATTGATATTAGGTATTATACAGTTCCCGAAGTCAGCAGAAGCCGTAAAATGTAATTCGAAAACTTGATCGGATCTCAAAAGCCATTTTTGTAAATCCCACAAGAACACGCTGTGAACCTTTTCAGAGGCGTTTACTAAAATAAATCGAATTCTGTTTAATTGGTAAAGTTGGCGGTTTTCTCAAGTTACTCACGAAATTAGCGAAAATTTCACCATCGTATAATAAATTAAGAGCTGAAACTCAAACAGAACCTGCCGGCGATATCGAGTATCGCTTTGTGAGCTCGCAAAAAATATTTAGCGTAATTATTTGAGCGCTGCGAGCACTCGGAGCGCATCTCTCGCTCTTCGTAAAATACGAATAATGGCTAGGCATTTAAGTGTTTTAATAAAAGCGAAAATGCCGGTATAATGAAGGTAACGTGATAAAGGTATGCATGCAAAAAATAAAAGAGAATTCAACGATAAGGCTATTATTATAAAATGGGTCGTGCTTGTAAGCTTTAAATTTCTACAATAAAATTGCTGCCCTTTTGCTTTTTCTCCTGGATTTATTTTTAAATAAATGAAAATAGGTTAACCACAAACAAGTCTTTGATTTGCACCGCTTGCCCAACACAACAACTTTGAAGTGCGGTTAGGTATTCCTAAACACAAACTATTGGTTCGAAATGCAAACACAGCCCGTAAGACTCACTCAACTGTCACTACGTGTATATAAACGTCCCTTGCTCAATTGACATCAAACAGTTTGCTTGATAGTAACCTCGAGCATATGCTCCGTACTCCCTTTTAACTGATTGGACGTTTGCCTGCTCAACCTTGCAAGCAAATACACCAAAGTCATCAGACCCCCTTGAAACATGCTCGTCCTATTTTGAAAATCCTACTATGTTTCGTGGTAGCTCGTTCTAGAATAAGTATTCCTCAGACTTATCTGTCATCTATGCTAAATATACCAAGTTGGTAAAACCCAGTTGTATCCAGTTATCCGTTCATCACACCGAGATTCATTGGCGACTCCATCAAAGTTGCGACAACGACATATAAATTCCATCAACGTTGATCTGATGTTGTGATTCGGAACGGTTTTCATAACTCCATCTGTTTTATAAAAGGGTTTTGAAACTGATCAGCTATCTTGTTTCGTTCTTGTTTCAGACAACAACCGGAACATTGATGAGCTTTGTTTATCATAAAAGCGTTTCAACACTATTTCAATGCTGTGGCGAAGATTTTATCACTGTCAAAGTTGGAGTGACTGAAGTGGTGTGTTCAGTGATAAGACCGCGTTCTAACAAAAGCAATCGTCGCGCGAACATTCGACATTCGCGTTCAATTCGTTCGGTAAACCTAAATGCATAGTCGCGCCGAGAGAAAGCGCCTTTCAATTTTGCGAACAAAAATGAGATCCGAACGCGACGATCACGTATTCGGTTTAAATAAGACGTGGAGTTAGCGTTAAAGGGATTGTGTTTTAATATAATAAGAAAAGATACATAACGTCTACGAACTTATCGAAGAAAAAAAACATTACTCAGATTAGATTTAGACTGATAGCCAAATCCGAAATAAAATTTCGAGAAATAAACAAATTTTGCATAAGCTCGTTATATTTTCGTCAAAGGAAACGAAAGTGGCCTGAATTTCCAGAAAATATCATCAAAACGTTTTTCAATAAAGGAAATTTGTTAGTCGAGAGACGCGGACAGTCTGGGCGATTAGGCATAATTTATTTCTTGTGAATACTCTTTAAGGATAAAGGTCAACAAGATTTTTGGCAATAACGACAAAATTTATTGTACCTACCGAAAGATTCCGTACAATATACATACGATATTTTGTTGCGCGAAACTTCTAGTAACACGACACATACAAACAGATTGCCATAGGGTGGCAAACGGCTCTAGTGCCTAGTTATTCCCGGTAGTTCGTTAATTATATATTAATTTTCTAATAAATATATCAGATTATAGCGTTTATTGTGTCTACAGCTACTTCTAAGAGAAGTGAAGAGCTACTTCTAAGAGACAGCATCCTGTTTCTTTTTATTTCAAGATCATTTATGTCAAACCTTCCCAAAACTTGAACACCCTCTCTTAAATCAACAGTCTCATAAATAAAAGACAACATTATCACTTATCTTGAATTATTAATAAAATATACATGATTTTTCACAAAGAATATTCAACAAAATCGCTCCGTAGTATAAGAACCATTAGACAGGCAGCAAGTCCCCACTTAAACACAATCTTGAATTGTAAATCCTCTGTCGCTCCGTGTAACGACCACTACATAGTATTGGTGCACTGTTCACAATTGGATCTGAATACATTACTGCGTCTGCAACGTTTTATACTGCAGAATTTTATGGACGGGCGGAACTGTAAAGTGAAATCTAACCGGCTGGTGCCAGGTCGTAATTCGTCTGGCTAACTTGGTAGGGGGACGTTTTCTCTCCATGAGTATGCATTGGCAAGAATAATGTGTGTTATTTTTATGCAAAATTGGTGGTGAAGAAATAAAATTGCGCCATTTACACAATGAAGTTATCATCACAGATATAGAATATCTGTGGTTATCATGTTTAACACAAAGTGTCTGTTGCAATTTCTGTTCATCAAGGATGCCAGCATAACAAATTTTTTAAAGGAACTTTGTTCTTGAAAAACATAGTAAAAAACGAAGCTCTATAATAATAATTATGTAAAAAAAAATTTGTACAAGAATATTTAAAAATATAAAAATAAGTGAAAAAAATAAATAAAGGATAATTATGTATAATAATAATTATTAATTATAATAATTATTATAATCGGAAATACATTGTGAAGGATGGCACGGTTGACATATGTCGGGCATGCCACCGTCCGGGAGAATCGATCCGACACATTATTTCTGGGTGTTCTCGTCTGGCTAACGGAGAGTACTTGCACAGACACAACCTCGTTGCTAGGATTATCCACCAGCAACTTGCTTTGAAGTACAACCTTGTGGAATCAGAAGTGCCATACTATAAGTATGCGCCAGTTCTCGATGATGGTAATATCACGTTGTATTGGGATCGACCTATCGTCACTGACAGGACTATTGTTGCTAATAAGCCTGACATTGTGGTGATAGATCGATTGGAGCGTCGCGCAATGATCGTTGATATAACGGTCCCGCATGACGAGAACCTCGTGAAAGCAGAGAAAGATAAGCAATTCAAGAATCTAGATCTTGCTCGCGAGGTTGTCGACATGTGGGACGTGAATACAGCAGTCATTGTGCCGATAGTCGTATCAGCCAATGGTTTAATAGCCAAGAGCCTCGACCAACATCTGAAGAGGCTCTCGCTTGGCGGCTGGATCAAGGGCTTGATTCAGAAAGCAGTACTTCTGGACACGGCGCGTATTGTTAGGAGGTTCCTCTCTCAAGAGCCCTGACCACCGGTAGCTCGGACCCTGTTCCCGGTGCTGGTGGGCTACTATTTTATATATTTTTAAATGTTTTTTTATACTGATTTTGTATAGGGATATTTAAAAATGTAAAAATATGTAAGAAAAATAAATAAAGGAAAAAAAAATTATGTATAAATTCAAAAAAATACCTTCTTTTGATAATAATTGTATTTAGGTACGAATTGTTTTGTTTCACTAAACATTTTCAATACAATCTAAACGTGCTAATAAAATAAGTTCATGTTAAAAAATTACGGTTTTCCAATAATTTTGTTTTGAACGTCTAAGTTAAATTAGTTTAGAAAACTGTGGGCAATAAAGCAATAATGATGTTTGTACAAATAATGTCAAACTCAGCAAAACTAAATAAACGAGTAAAAAATACAAAATAAGCTGACAGTAACTACTTTACAGTATGACATATTGGTAGACGATAAAACAGTTAATTTACTCACACAAAAAAGTAATTCTAAAAATGCTTTTCTTTTGTCTTATGTATCTCGTGTAATATCCATACAGTACAAAATGTAAATGACTAAGAATTAAACGCCCGAAAACGCGTGTAAATGACGCAATAAAACCACTATTATACACAGAATCAAAATTTCCCCAGTAAGTATCTCTACACATAATAACCTGCCTATCTGCCGTCCTCGCGAGAGTATCACAATAGCCCCGATATTCTATCATAGGCTGTAACCGCAGAGACGCACACCATTACGCCGTAACGGCAGCGCAGCGGCCATTTGTCGCGCG
This sequence comes from Standfussiana lucernea, assembly GCA_964057025.1. NCBI lineage: Eukaryota > Metazoa > Arthropoda > Insecta > Lepidoptera > Noctuidae > Standfussiana > Standfussiana lucernea. The sequence goes on along the minus strand of OZ059802.1, from coordinate 582,599 downwards.
ACATTATCTCGCGCCGCGCTGCGCCGGTGGGTGTGGGCCCGCCTTTATCTCTAATGTGCACTATTATGCGACGTTTACTCAGCTATTTGTTAGGATTGCTCTTGAGTGATGTTATTTGTTCTGAGTATGAGGGTGTGATCTGAGTAGCTGATGGTTCGTTGCACGATGGTGCAGTAAGTAAGTAGGTACATTTTGTTATTTTTTGTGACCTGTAATGTGAAAAAAAGTAATGAAAATGTCCTGTGTGTGTGTGTGTTTCTGTGTGTGTGTATAATATTGCGAAAACACTTACAATAGGCTTGCCTTTCGTTTTGATAATCTAACAAGTTTTGATTTGCTTTATTTACGTCGTCGAGCATATTAAATTAACAGGTAAGATTTTTACTCAAAATCCTTCGAATAGTGATTGAATGATTGTTACGTAATTGGGTTACCGAATAAATATCAATGCTGCACTGTTTAGTTAATGAATATTGAAATGAGTAACGATTTTGATATTCCATTTCATGATAAGTTGTGAAGTTTCAAGCTCATTACGATAATGAGGTGCCCAGGATTTATTTGCGGAAAATAATTATGGAATGACCAGTACCTACAGTAGTTTATTTCAAATTTACATAAAAAGATAATCACAGTGTATTTTCTGACGCAGAATTCCAATACGAAATGTAAATCCAGAGATAAATTCGTTAATTTATGAAAATAACTTGCCAAGGATTTCTGCTACAACTTCGGATTATAAAGTAAGGTTAATCACGAATGTTTCGTTAATTAGAAATTGAAAAGCAATGGCTTTTTCCTCATAATTATTGACTTATTATGATTTTAAACTTTGTTTAGCTGATTTTGCTGTTCATTTAAGGAACTTTTTGATGTTATGTGATACTAGCGAACACCCAGCGTGTGCTACTACGCTATAGCGCCTAGTGCATTGTTTTAGTGGTTTACAACCATCTTCGCATTATTGCCTTTCTAGTGATAAATCCGGTTTGTGGCACATCGGTTGGACGGTTTCAAAGTCTATAAGGGACATAGATGGATGTATGAACCAGTTTTGTATATGAATGTAGACTATAATAATTTGGGTACGTCCCTGTTTTGGCAAGTAGGTCAATCATTTATTTACCAAGTAACTTGTGTGTTGTTTCAATAAAACATGGCTATTACAGGTAAGACCCTGAAAGACGCTGAAATTGAGAGTTTCCTTGAAACTAGGAAATACTGTATCTTGAAGGACAGTTTTCCTCAGTGGGATAGACACGTGTAATTCAAAGTTTACTGGCTTAAAACAGAATACATTACTTAGTTGACATAGACAATTCTTTTACAGATCTACTTGGTTACTTACTATGCAGTAAAATCAATCACAACTCAATACTGCAAATAACCACTACCTTTTGAACTTAGATCTAGAAAATACCTTCGAACCTTCGTATGTGTATGTACCGCATCACTCTCCTGCCCTTATACCAATTTATTTACCTTCATATACCTAATACGAGTTATAATACTCGTATATGCTGCCAAATTGAAGAGTCTGGTTACGATTCAATCTCGCTATTTGACCTAGTTACGTACCTATGCCTATTTAACGCGTAGTTTAAAATCTAGGAATATTGGTTGGTATAGTTGGTTGCAAATGTGGGCATGTCTTTATGGGCGAAGAAAATTCAAGCAAAAGATGCATATATTAACGCGTTTCCAAATTTTACGTTGAAATTGTAATGATTCAAGACATTGCCTTCACCGTTTAACGATAAATTTGAAATTCAAATCACATGTTTGTTGTTTTCAAGGTTTGAACATACGAGAATTACATTCGAGATTGTTTTACTTATGTGCTGTTATCATAATATTATAAGCAACAACATTGCCTTGGAACGTGCGACTCTCCTCTAAGAGCAAGTAATCGCTAGTGGGTAACTGGAATTAAGACCGTCAAAAAGTAATGTATCTACTTTCATGATGAATATTAATTATAAGTATCTTTTAGTTCGACGACTTTTGAAAATAAACATTTATCTATACTAATATTATAAATGAAAGAGGATCTCTGGGATTCTGTCTATCTGTCTAATACCTTTTCACAGTTTTATAACTACCTATTTGCAAAACATGCCTTGTGCTAGGATATAGGATACTCTTTATCCCGGTATTATAATCTCGTGAGATAAATTCACACCATCATGCGGACAAAACCGTAAAAGCTAGTGTTCTTAAAACCTTGCTCATTAATGTCATTATTTCCTGAATTTTCAGCTTATTCCGCCTCAAAACTATATATTTTATTACTTTTGCTAAGACAAAAATTTTGCCAAAAGAAAGGACCATTATTTTTAATAGCAACAACCATTCAGCTGTATCTACAGCAATGCCGACTGCAAGCGCATAAGCACACAAGATCTTACAAAATGCTTACAGGATGGTCGGAAGTGAGGCCGTTGTGCGGTGATTCGCGACGGGCGGCCATAACACCGGTCGGCCATGTTCCGCTCGCAAATAAGCGCTGTGTCTGGCCCCCTGCCTTCACAGAGTTAGAGAGAATGGAGCGGCTATCGCTGTATTATTAAGTGGCAAAAAAATAAGTGGCCTAGCTAATGGAAATGCTTAGGATGCCTAGCTGTCGTCATCGCCGAGAGTAGTCATATGGAGAGGCATTCCACATGAGTACCTTGCCATCCCAGGGACAAACTGTGAAATGTGTAACGTCCAGTAACCCTGGCACACTCCAAACTAGAAGAAGGTAGCAATACTTGGTGGCCAAAGAAAGTGTGGATGTGGTTCGGAAGAGCTCCTTTACAAAAAAAAATGTTTAATTAGAAGCTTGTTAAAAGTAGCACAACAAATCATGCGTCATGCAAACACGACGACCTCATATAAATTACATCTCATGTTCCTCACCCCGTAAACAGACGTGACAACATCCAGTAAAACTATACATCGTTGTCCATTGCACGCTTTACTTTAGAACCGAGGACTACACTAACGATTATAGTTACTGCCGCAGCAATGGAACGGGCGCTTGTTTCGCTAAAAAATGTTCTCGCCTGCTAGAAATTGATTGTTTTAAGTCAGCGTTATGGGATTGCATTAAGTTGAGATATTTCTTCGGAAATGTGCGAAAGTTTCTCCTTCGTATACGGAAGGAAGAATTGTGTTTTATTTTGGCCGGGTTATCGTATTAAAGTTATGGTAATCAGTTTTTACGGTGCATGCTTGGCATAATTAGAAAATTGTAGGGTTTTGTTTTGCTTATAGCGCTCGAAAACGGTGTGTTGTTCATAGAACTTTTAAAATTTAAGACCACCCTCTATTTATGGCGCTACTCAAAATTAACGCGATACAACCCATCACAAAAACTTGATAAATCACAGAGTGAGAAATTGGCGTCGTGAATGTATCTCAATTTAAATACAAGTGTTGCGACATTTTACTGACTAATGATTTGAACTCGTAATAGGCTACTTATGAGTAGCGTCGTATAATTGTAAAAAACTCCTTCCTAGAACTCCTTTATCTCATGCAAATGAACAAAATAATCACGGTAGCATCGCTGAATATTTCTCCAAAAAACTCTTTAGAAATTTTTGCTTTCTTTTTGGCTGCTAGCAAAAGGTTGCAGAACCCATTATTAGCATTTCCAAGCGACGGACGCGCCTCCGCTGCAAATAAAAATATCGAAAATACCGAGAGTTATAACCGCATCCTTTTACACTAAATTCGATTTTATGCACAAGACGTATGGTTTAATTTCCGCTGGCAATATAAACGAGTGACGGCTTTAATAGGCAGCTTCGATTCAGAGTATTTTTACGTTATTAAACCTGGTTTACTACAATATTGAATTTGAAGAGGGTTGCTCGAGAAATTAAATCTATTTTCTAGTCTAGATAAATGTGACCCTAGGACCTCATTTGAATATTGGATTAAATTAAAAGTTTTATAATGCCTCGCCTGAGCTTCGAGTTTGTTGAAGCTTTAGTTTCATTAGAAGAGCAGATTTTTTTAATAAAATGACCAGAGAGAATATCAGCCTCTGTCACTTTTTAAGTGGAAAACTAAAATGCACTTCGTTCGCAAATGAACTAAAACGTATAGCCTGTATTTTGTTTTTAATCTTTTCCACATATTATGATAGAATACAGTCAACTTCAAACATACGATAGTTATTTCAATCATATAATATTTGTCATACTAATCAGATTTCCGTTCAACCCACCATCATGGCCATCCATGAGTCAGTAGTTGGGGTGAAGTGTTTGAGGGTTATCCTCCAACTACTGACTTAACCAAATGAAAACTCATTCGAATTCATCACGGTCCGAAAGACGTACTATAACGTTCGACATCGAATCGAATCGAATCGATAGGATACTCGATGGCGCGTTACTCGATGTATTTCACGTCACTCAGTCATAACCCCCCCATGCCGACGCCCGGTCCGCGCGACCCCGTTCGCGAATTGTATTGTCACTCCACATTTTCTGTCTATTCAACGGGTTGAATATGTTTCGTGTCCGACATGAAATCGTTTTGTTGAATCATTCGACACGTAATAACTGTAACGTTTGATTGGACGTCAAGCTTGATAATGGAGAGAAGGGTTGTGACAAGTGATAAAAATTGTTGTTCCTTTTTGTGTTTCGTTCAGGCGTAATGGCTGTCTCGTTTCGAATACCTGAACAAGTATTCAGAAATTAAAAACATTTCATGTTACCTTCTTCAAATTTCGCTGCCAGTGTCCAAATGCCAATAAAATATCATACAAGAACAAAGAAATAAAAGGTGAGTAATATGTATGACATATCATCCCACCTTTGTGAAATTCGGTATGAAAATATCATCTCCAAAAATCAACTAAACAAGTCCTTTAAACTTCATCCCGACATTAATCGAATCACGCGGACGGAACCCTCAAATCATCACGTTCCAAACTTTTAGTTAAACAAAACTGCTTGTCAGCTGATCCGGCGGACCGACGGCCCCCGGCGTCCCATCGGCCGTCAGATGTCATCGCGACGCCGCCGCCGCCGCGGCCGCAGGGGCTGACGCGAACAAATTGTGCCTGTCACTCCCTCATAGGGAGCACTTGCCCGACAATTAACGTAGCGGTTGCAGGGTTTTCGTTTAATTGAGAAACGAGTTTGACACTTGTTTGATTTGAGAATTTTATTTTATTTGTGTTTTTTTAGATTGCTGTCAAAAAAGCATTGTATTAGACAGATGTAGTGGAAAGTAATTTCATAATTATTTTGATCTTGCAGAGATGGCGGTTAAGGTCAAATTATGCTAAAAATATAGCAAAATATCATCAGTCAAAACGTACAAAACAAGGAAGCACAATTCTCCGCCTAATTAAATTACTGAAACAAATATCTATTCAGTAATACGACAACAAGCTATCGTAATTAATCTTTAATATGTCCATTCATCGTTACACGCTTTACTTAACCTTATCTACATAAAATTACGAGGGGAATTAGAGCTTTATTGTTACTCTAATAAGGTTGAAAATGTATTGGTAATTAGGGGGTGAGGGTCGTGGGTTGGGTGGTGGCAGGATATTAATTGTATTCGTAGTATCGGAGCTGACGGGTTATTGTTGCGGCGTCAAGGCGTTTTGTCGCCGCGCGCCGTCGCGTCATTGTCGCTGTCGCCGTGTCGCGCGATTTGATTCATGATTAATTGTGGCGGTATAACGATGTTGTTCAGTTTTTAATGAGTTGTTGAAACATGACCTTCAGGAAGGTCGTTAGGAAGTTTCGTAATGGTTCGTGAAGTTTAAATGCAATTAGATTTCATTAATTGTTATAAAGTTGTCTATAAGCATTTTCCGTTTTCAATGAAATTAATTGGTTAGAAATCACATTATCTTTCCATGCAGAAATTTTAAACGAGAAAAACATACATCTTTAATTGAAATCGAATAAAAAATAAAGAGACAAATTGCGACGTGTTTGGAAAAAAGGCAGCGATAAAGACAGACACTCCTACGATACAGCCACAAAAAGCGTTGTTTTTGTAAACGAAAAGCATTGATTGCACAAAAGGTGGCAGGCTTCGCATTGTCGCCACACTATTGTCCGACGATCTGGCTCACGGCGCCTAGACAGCACCGCAATGTTACAACACCACAGAAATACCACTAAGAACAGCACCCTATATAGTAAAGAGAACACGTCATGATAGTGTACGTCACTACACTACACTACAGTGTACGTCATCATTTTGAGCATCCAGAAGAGTAATAAGCTCTCTAATGTTGCATCCAATTAGCTTAGTGATAATTTTATTTAATAGGAGTACAAACAGCAATAACAGATGTATATAAAAAACCATTAACCGTAACCAACCAAATAACCATTGTATGTATTGGCTCTGTAACACAGAGCGAATTACAGGTTCTTACGAGTAAAAACAGGAAAAGTAGTAGAAACCTTAGGATCACTATAATATGTGACCCTAAGAAATGCAGCTGATTCCAGCTACTCGAAGTCAATCAACAGTAGGTAATGCTCGAATTATTTCTAACAAGTACGAACTAGACGTTTGATACGTTGGAGCTTTCAAGTCAAGGTAGGCTAGAAATTAAAAAGTGTTTTGAAAGTTGTTTCAGCGTTTTTTCTCAAGCTAGCTCTAGCCTTAAAATTCTGGTAACTCTGAAAACTTGTCGCATAGCTGTTCTTATTGAAGTATTATTTGTTAATAAAATGTATTTACATAACATAGAATCACGCCTTTCCTCCCCGAAGGTCTAGGTAGAGGTGTGCCTAATAGTACACCCACATTTCGCCAGTTATGTCTAAGTTCCATGTTATACATGCGAGCCCGTTGCCATCAACCGGGCATAAACTTAGACTAATGCCTAGCTGTACTGAGAAATTCCAGATCTTAACATTTTTCCCAGCCTGGGAGTCGAACCCAGGACCTAATGCTCAGCAGTCAGCAGCAGTAAAATGTATTGATTATGCTGTAGTTTCCGCAGTATTTTCTCCCCTTATAAATAAAAACTTGAGCTTCTCCTTTAATTTCATAACGTAGTATTTTGCCGCGGGAACATGGCGCTAGAGAGCGATTAGCTGCAATCTATGCGATCTTTGTTTGTAGGCAGCCTTATTTACTACCTATGTACTACTCCACTACTACGCGGTACTACCCGGTTGTGATTTCGTTTCTGAATACGTACCGAAAGATAATAGTTCAACAGACAATGTAACCTTATTGGAAATACGATATCTATTTCGAAGAGGTTTTTTTCTACTTGTACGTTTCTCTACGAGTATAGTACCGTATACTCATATCTACGTGACAACAATTGTGTTACTTGTTTAATTCAGTCCTTCTGTAATATTTTTTTTGTACTTTTATTTAATTCATTAAAAAATAAAAGTAGCGATTTAAAAAAAAAAATATTATAGTTTAGGCAAATGTTGAATATTCTTTTGGTATAAATATTACGTAAAATGATGTACAACTTCGGAGATATCGGGCTTGTTTCGAATTTGTTTCGGTCAATATAATTGAATCAGGCACATTTTTTTTCTTTACAAAAAAGGCATGTAACGAAAATTTATTCAATCATTATTGCAGTTGGGGATATTTGTAAGATGAAAAAAAATATTTTGATGGTCTACTATAATCACGTCTCCGTGAGTTTTTGTCTAAATATGCATCGGGAGAATGATTATTACTGAATAAATAAATAATAATTTATCTAAAATTCGCTTTATCATTATTATATTAGAGGCAACGAACTATTTTTAACAAGTAATTGTTATTTCAAACAACGAACGAATAACATACAATTTCAACGAGGACACCTTGCAATTCGCGTTTTTTTACGCCCCTTAAGTACCTACTAATGCTGTAACATATAAAAATATTGTAAAACCAAATGATTTTAAAAGAGTAACCATGGAGTTTCTTGCCGGTTCTTCTCCATGAAAACGACCAACGCGAACCGTGCTCGACGTTTTATAAGTGCCCAAGTAAGCCTATGTGAAATAAAATATTATGTATTTTTTTTTTTTCGTTCTTTTTTTTTCGTATTTTTGTTTTTTGCCGACGGACAGTTTAGTGCCGATTGCGTATAAATCTAGATTAAGATGAACTGCATCTGGTCATGTTTCCATTGTAAGAAGCAAGTTCAGTGAAAATTGGAGAGTCGACAGTAATGAAATGGCTTTGAAACCACAATTATCCATATGTCATTATATTGTTTAGGTTTCTTCTGCTCCTTGTTCTATAATTAGAGTTAATGAAAATGTGGACTCACTTATTACTAAGACTGGCACCATAGAGAAATCATTACCTGAAACATATAAAACATTGACGGTCAAGAGAGATATCCTTCTTTGGACATAAATAATGATGTACTATATTAATATCATAAGCAAGCAAACACCTACACTAAATCATAATTAAAACTTTTCATACAAATCCAAACTTTGACACACATCCAAAACACGTAATGCCAAGCAGGTATAATACACAGCTCTAAATTCAAAGCCGTTCGCAAGTACTGAATGCGTCGCGACTACTTCTCAGTGCGAACAAAGCCGCGCCAACTGCGCCCGACACAATAAGACGCTGTGCGCCGACTGTGTGCCGGTTGCGCCCCGCAATCAGGTCACTTCCATTCTCTCTACGAAGGTGGAATTAGCTAGATTTTGTTTGCGTTGAAATCGTTTTAATTATGTCACGTGTGTGCATGTCAGGGAACGTTGGAAAGCAGTTTGTCGATAATGAATTATTTTTAAATCTATGGCACAGGAGATAGTCCTCTAGATGAGGAGAAATAGCTTAGCAAATGCTTTTAGAATTTCTACAGCGACTTTCATGACATTTGCTTCGGTAGCTTTTTTATGGGTGCACCCCGAAATAAATGCTATATTAATGAAAATTAATCTAATACATTTCCGTCTTCATAATTGCTGATAGAATGACACATTATCCAGGTCCTCGGGAGTCTAAATGCCGTTTTCTTGCCTAAAGGATCCTTGCTTAGAGCTGTAATTTTGGAGTTTTGCCGATATGAAAACTTTGAAGAATTTTGTACAGAATGTTATTAACGCGTTTCTTTTTTTTATTATGAAGTGCACGTAATTTTGAGGGTTATATTAATAAAAGGGGTAATCCAATCAGTTTTATATAGAAAACTTATTAAGCGAAAACTCAATTTAAACAAAAAGCAAGAATAAACAAAAACAAATCTCGTTTAATTTTATTTTGTTTTTATCCTTTCAAGTCAATGTAAAATGTGAGTCTATTTTTAGGGTCGTGTATTTTTCTGACTTGTTAAAAATAAATTATTCGGTTATTTCTAGTCTTTCTTTTTCGTGTGATTAGTGCCTAACCTGGTCAAAGTTTTTATACCGCCCTCTAACTTGGCTATACATGCCGTCGAGAAATACCGCACAGACATGCTGTTTTCCTCACGATGTCTTCCTTCGCCACAGCATACAAGGTGTTGCTTTGCATCCTCGTCAAATTCAAGGAGGTTGCTAATGATTCTCGACCCGAATCTATACTAAAATGGGTAGATATTTTTTTATATTTTTTGCCGATATTAAATCGGAACTCGATAAGTGTACACCACACCACCCGTATTAAAACGCGGCCCGTCTAATACTAGCCCTATAACCGCGCTTTCACACACACAATCAAACGCAGACGTTTATTCGATAAACGGGTGATTCTCCTCTTTTGAAAAGGTCTTCATTCTGAAATAGTGTCAAATTAAAACAACAAAAAAAAAGCAGCGTTTATTATTATTGACCAGGTACCGTAATTTATATTGATCATTTACGTCTTCTATGACAACCTCCTGAATTTTGACGGGGTTGCAAAACTACACCTTGTATTTATATGATATGAATCAGAAAATCTGAGGTGCTTGTCTTGGGTTCGAACTTGAGACCTATGATTTGGCAGTCCGACGGTCACACTACTAGGCTTTCACTGCTATTTTTAGTCATCGTTTTAGTAGTAACTGTTCTAGATATTTATGTTAGCCCCAGACAATCTGCCTACGTATTGAATAAAGTCAACATAACTCTATCCTTTCCAATCTAGAGACAACGGTATCGTGAAATGGATCCACGAAACAAAACCGGGGATGGAAACTGCATACGAATAGTTGGAAATATTGCTAGAGCAGTGATCTAGCTTACGAAGTGATCTATCTGGAGTCTTATGACATATCAGGATGTATACAGGTATACGAGTTTATATAGTACCTAGTGAGCTTGATATATTATACACCTGATTTTTATTGAAATATCTTTTTATGAAATTCAATATGTTGAAAATGAACATATTGACAAAACGCATTTATGAACTTGTGATTGGTAATCTAAGACGATTTAAAAGGAATTTTACGACTCGAGTTGTCATGACAACGACTTCATAAATGGATTTTAGTCGCAAATTTGGAAGTTCCTCGAATAAGGTTGAAAATGAAAACCACATGAACTGGACAATTACACAACATCATTACCCAGTTCCACAGAGTGTAACAGAGCCTATGGCCGACACAACTGAAAATCACGAAACAAGTTATCACCGCACCGCATTACTGAAAGCAACGCCCACTAATCACGGCGCGGTATCAATGCAGCATCTGTGCCGTGCTGTGCCGCGCCGGGCCTGTGCCGTGCGTCATCGAGCCACCTTTGTGTCGTCATTGGCGCTTTGTGACGCGACGTCATCGCTTTGTGCTCGCTCCACTTGCGAGTGATGCTTTCCCGCTAGTTCTCTATAGAAATGTCTGCGATAGTTTCTGATGGATGTCAATGGACGGAGGAGTTTCGAATTGATTGTCGGTGTGCCAGTGATGTACTCGTGACGGTACGTTCATCTAGTTAACTGACAATGATTGCAGATTACAGGCGTGATGTAATGTTGTGTTGTTACTTTGAATGTGCTGCAGTGTAGTATGTGCGTATTTATATTGTTTATGTTAAAGAAAAATGGTTGAAGGGGCTCGTGGCTAAGTAACGATAGCCGCTCTTCGAGGTTAAGCAAAGCGGCTGAACAAGTTGCCGCGGTCGGTACGTGGATAGAAGGTAACATAGTCAATTGTCCACTCTATGTTAATTACTGGTATTCAGTGGCAACCGGTTAGACTGAAAGCCGACCCCAACATAGTGGCCTAGACAGATGATGATGTTGGAAACAAATGACCAAAATCTTGTTATGTACACACAGCTCCATTTAGTGCTTACCCCCCAAAAGACACGTGTGTTCAAATTCGTGATAGGCATCAAGTTGGTTTTAGTATTTTCCAAAAATATTTTATTATATGTAATGTATTGTGTATTAGTGAATAAATAAGTTTAAGTTAGTATTTATTGTGAAAAGTGTGTTTTTATTATTGTTTTTTTTTCAATAAAACGTTTAAACTTTTATTATTGAGTCTAACGACAAGCAATAATAGGGTTAACATTTACGAAAAGTTATTCAACGTTGAAATAGACCGAAGGTTTCAAGACCGTTTTTCGTGCATAAAATTGGAGGCTCAAATCCTGGGCACGAAATGTGCTTTTTTGTCATACATTATATTTTTTTAATATGAAGTATTTTTCTATTTTGTTTTAATAATATTTATAAACAATTTAAACATCAAGAAAAACAAAATACCTACTTTAATAATCATCTATTAATATTTATTATTGCATTATTTAACAAAACTTTGATCTTATTCTACTACCGAGATTTATATTTTACAATTTGATTTGAAAATTTACAATTGCATTTTATAACTTGAGGGTATAGATTAACTTTATAAAGAAAACGTAAGTAAATAAAATTTACGAATACCCGCAAATTATAACAATCAATTCAAAACTCAATTCAATTTCATCACTGTTCATATGGCCTCGCTGGCCTGGCTAGTTCGTCATACTGCCGGTATGACCATGACGACGTTCGGTGATGCGATGGTTCAATTTTTTTTAGATATGCTTTAGATGATTCATAACGAATTCAATGTTGAAGCAGTGTAATATTTTAAAACTTGAGGCACTTACTGACTGCTATGTGTACATATTTTGAATATACACACAGCAGTCATAGGATAATGAATGAAATGATGAATGAATGACGTCAGATTCTCAATCGTTTTGGGTTTCCATCCAAGTGCTGTTAAACTAAACTAAAAGACCGACCTCTATGTTTTTATTTGTTTTCGAACCATTTGCGGCGCTTGCAGTGTATAGCTCTCAGCATTTAGGAATTACACTAATTAAATGTGAAACGTTCCATCACTTCCGGACAAAAACATCGAATAAACTGAAATGTTTATTTTCTGAAATTCTGAAAGTATCCCTTCAAACACAAATAAATACACATCTGTAGACAGATAAATACACATCTATGTCTCCTCTCAACCGCTCATTGGTTGGTTGATTTCAACGTCGAAGTAAAATACTAGCTTTTGCCTGAGGCTTCGCTCGCGTTATGGTCGGAAATTATTTTATTTTATGTTATTTTATTTCTTAAGAAAACTTACAGCTAGGATATAGATAGTTGACAGTTAGTGAAAGAAGGCCAATTAAAAGTTTTCACCGACAATATAAGGAGCACAACAGCACAAGAAGCAGGAGACAGGCAAGGGGAAGTAAGAAGTAAACACTCGGAGAGAATTAAGTTTTAGTGATCTTCAAAAAAGTTTTTATATATATATTTTTTTTATTTAGTAACCCCCGGTGGATAATAAATCAAGATGATCAACACTGACGCATCGAGTTATATGCTCCGATAACTCTTAGCATATAAGAGTTGTGCCGATAAATGCACCGCACAGAGGTTGATGATTCCTCTATAAAGTGAAAGATGGAACTCAATTTTGCTTACAAGAATAGTTATATGCTAAGAATAGTAAATATAGCCTATAACACCCGGGAATAATATAGCTTCAAGTAGCTTGTAGCTTATAAGTAAGAATTTTCCAAATCGGATCAGTAGTTCCGATGTTTACCTCCTACATTCAAACTTACGAACTTTGTCTCTTTATAACAAAATATTTATGTATTTTTTTTTAAATTTCATTCAATGGTAGATACATACTCATGCAAACTGCAGAAAAGCAAAAATAATTCATATCTCAGCCAACTAACAAAACTATTAGTTGTCACTCGTATGGTCTGACTCATGACGCACGGAATCCCATCACGTCATATCCCTGACTTGCACTATTGGTTAAATCAGTCCATATTTCCACACACCCCCCAAGCTATAACCAACCTTATTACACCACTTCACGGTCCAAAGTTCTTTGATTCAAGGTGGTGCTGCTGTCAGTTTGCCGTGAACGTCATCAAATAAAGGGTGGTGTAGTTCGGATTTCCAGGAATGGAACTTGAAACGTTTCCTCCATAGAGTTGCCTTCATATAGCGAACATTTTGTTACGTTTTGCTCTGGTTTTTGTGGAACTCTATAAACGTTAGGTTAAGGAATAGAAATTATTGTGCTAGAATTACAAAGAGATGTGGATCTAATTGTTTTAATTTAAAGCATGTAACTTTGCAACACAACTCGAACATTGCTACGGTTATCACAAAATACCCAGTAACCCGGTTTAACCCTGCTTATACCTTTCTATTTATATCAACACTACCTCTTACACGCAGTTTTTGAAATTATCACACGGGATCGTCCTACCGTGATGAAAGTATCTTACGTACCCGGTCATGGACTATTTGTATGCCAAATTTCATCGAAATCCGTTAAGACAGCTGTGAAGGCTTGACAAACTATTTCACTGTCACATTTTTATATTAGTTAGGTTTCGTGGTTTCCAATATACCATAGTGCACTTCACTATAGCATCAAGATGCCATGTCCTCCTCAAATATTGAAGGACCATCTCTCACAAGACGCAACGCGCGTTTGACGTCACTGGACAGCCGCTGACTGACATAAGCCGAGCATGTCACTACTGACAGCATCGGGCCGATAGCTGTGATCACGCAACTGACAGATTCATGCTTTAACCGATTAACACTGACATGTTGACCTGTTTATTCTATCTGTTTATTTCTTAAACTAAACTCCATGTTCAAAGTAAAGTGGTTTGTTTCAGTGTATTCGATTTATTTTAGGTAAAAATCGGGAGGAGACGCCCTGTTAAGAAGATCAGGTGCGTAGTATTCGCAACCGGCGCGGCGCGGCGTGCGTGTATAAACTTGGACGTAGCAAAAGGTATCTCAAGGATCGTTCTGTAGTTTTTGCCTACCCCCATGGGAACCAGACATAAGTTTATGTATTTATTTCTTGATATTTTACTACACTTTATAATACGGTAAGATTACAGCAAATAGTCAGACACACATCTAGGATAAACGAACCAGTTCATGTACATATTCCAATTCAAAACCTTATTCAATATTTTTATATTGAATAAGGTAAGGTAATGTACAAAATAGTGGCTCAAACTTTAGAAAGTTTTCTAACTTTCTAAACTTTGAGCCACTATTTTGCAGCCAACATGTTACATAGAGAACAAATCCAGGTCACACATTGCTCCGGCAATATGCGTTAAAATATCAATGTTTACCTGCCACCCGGTAATATCGCAGTGATTGTCACCGCCCGCGTGGAGCCTCGTCTGTGCACTGTGCCCCGCCGCCCACTTCATTTGTGCACATAGTGTTTGTGTACCAGTGTGTTTGTGCACCAGTGTGCTTGTGCACACGTGTGTTTGTGCACCAGCTTGCACAAGGCGTCATATTAGCGATCGAGGCGTAATATCAATTCACGTTATTTGCCGAATTTCACTTATGAAGTGGAGAGATTTTCGTTTTAGGTTGATTTGGTGACTGCGCAGGTTTTCTATTTCAAACAAATACGGTTGGTTTTCTTGTGTTAATCTGTACCAGTCAAAACTTTTTTTTTTTAATTTCTTAATTTTATGATAACGAAGAGAAAAGAAAGATTAACTAGAAAGATCTCTTGACGTCCAATATTAATATCTCAGATGCCGTTTATAATAACTGTGAGGCACCCAGGCAGTTGCTAAAAATAAAATTTAAAATGAAAACTTAGTAGAGTTTAACTTGATGAAACTTTTGCGACATGCGTTTATAAAAAAATATACAACCGAATTGAGAACCTCCTCCTTTTTTTGAAGTCGGTTAAAAATGCAAGTTCATTTTATGATATTTTCTGCGAGTTATTTTGCATAACGTAAAACCTCGCACAGGATATATCCAAGGCGAAAGTGTGTAAATAGCGTTAAACTCATCCCCTATTTGGCGGCACACAATACTGTGTTCGACAATACGCCGTGCCTTCTTAGATTACTGGTGTTTCAGGGCCATGAAACACCAGTAATGGTTATGATTTTTTTTTAAAACGACTTTAATTACTGTTACAGTCTGTTTGTTCACTACAGGAACTGATGGACGCTACTGAAGGCGCCAAACTAGTGGCTCAATTCTGGGTCGGCACAATTTAGATTGCCATCGACACGCTAAGAAGAAAATTACAGTTTATTGTAATATGCAAACTGGTATGTTAACAATCTTATTGCATAAAGCTGTTGATCTAGTAAACTTAACACTTTTTTTAAGGACTTAACATTTCGACCTCAAGCTGGCCCAGTGTACCCGAGTGGTTCCCGTGTCTAGGGAATTTCAATAAAATAAGAGCAATGCTAGTACTGCTGACTTTATGTTGGTAACGTCAGTGCTTATGAGTTTTAAAGAACCGGTTTGATGAACACCATAATTATGATGTTCAAACAGTGTTTTAACACTGTTTTAAGCTTTCACGGTTTTTAGCTTTTATCGAGAGCTCAATATAAACATTAATCGCGGAAGATATCCCGTAAGTGATAGTGTAAGTTCATTGTTGATAACATTAAAGAACAGGTTTTCATTTTTAGTAAGTAGTTAAATAAGGCTGAAAAATAAATCCACTCTAATTAGTTAAACATAAGAAACGCCGCATACCTAACATAAGACGGGGATTACAGGCACCTTAATACCTTCCGCTCACTTTGCAAATATCCTTCTAATATGCAAACATATGTATAAGTAATTATGCCAGGTAAGGCTCTACTCTGAATATGCATTATGTTAATGTATGTAAAAATTCCTATACCTACATACTTTTACTGCTGACGAGTAAGTCGGAATATGTTACGAATATGAACGGAATTTAATGTGGGTAATAATTTTTGTACCTAGGTGTTAAAGTTTTTGCCGTCGGGAATTTTATCTATAAATTACCATCTATGAACTTTTATTAACATCCGTTAACCTAAACCACCTTTCTTTATATTATAAATGCCACCTGTTTGTTTGATATGTTTTCTAGGCTAAATTATCAAACCATTTTATTTAACGGTAGCTAAACCGTAAAAGGACATAATGAGAACGAAATAGAATTATTATCTTTATGCAAAACTTGCCAACCGAAGGATGCTGAAAGTTTTTTACGGACTTAACGTTCAAAGAGCCAATTTCGAATGTATTACACATTATTATTAAAATCTCCATATTGAAACTCTTTCTTTATACAAATATGCAACACATGAACTTAGCCCGAGGACACAGCAACGCACACAAGATGAAACATGTATAAATGAACCCAGCACAAAACTATTCATGAAATTGATTCGGACACACGTAGCGAGTCGAAATGTGCTTAGGCCAGGCCACACAATATCGGGGCCTTGGACAGGGGCCAAGTTTTAATGAGTCCACTAGTAAATTTTACACGTAACGGAATAACTAGCGAGTGAAATAATGCCACTCGTAATTTTACTAGAAACGTTTCCAGTACGATCTCTGTTCTATGGTTAATGTTTAAACGACTGCTTTTAAACTAGAGTTTAATCGGTTAGAACAGTTATTCTGAATGCGTGGTGTAAGTGGCTTAGATACTTAGCTAATGGCTGTTCTTTATTTAAATAATATTCAGTGTTATACTTTTTTGGGTTAAAACCTTAGTAGAATACTGGTGACGCAGTTAAAATCGTTATAGATCTCACTTCTCGAGTCTGAATGTTCGCTAAAAATATTGTTATTATATTGGTTGGTTCAAGTCCAATTCGCACTTGGCTAGTTTTTAATCACTCATCGTAATGTACCAACATTACCTATCAGTTATATACATTTATTTTTCTTATTACTCTTTTATTAACTATTAAAGACGCCTAGTATATTGTGTAATGCGGCGTAGTCGCCGCACGTTAGCACTAAATTACACTGCAAACTGATTAGCTGTTATTAGTTAATGCTAATCATATAATACCGGATCAGATAATATTAATTAAAGCAGTTAACAGTAATCGGTTTAGTACTTACATAACATATTGCTAAGCCAGTATGTACCTTTACCTTTAATTATAGACCGTGGCGTTGTATGGTTTCTGCGGACTCCATATATGTGGACTTTATGAAACTATGACCTTAAAAAGTGAATGTAATGATCCTCTTGACACTTTTTGTCTAATAAATTGATGGTAACACTACTAATTGAGACAAAACGTGTATGTACTCTCTTCATACTTTTAATGTTGTAATAAATGTAACGTTAAATTGCAACGAACTGATTAATTGATTATATATTTAATTCGGTGTGCCGAGGCGGATTTCAATATTAAATTATCAGAATGACAATAACACGCAATAAAATTTTTGAGTGTTGATCAATATCAGTGTACAAAGTCCTACTTGTTGCCTGATGAAATCAACAATAAAACACCTTATTGTTCGTACCTAAACACGTACACATGAGTGCCGCCCGTACTCAGTACTCAAGCCTGTGAGCACGAGCCCACATACATTAATTCGGCGACAATCAACGGGAAGGGTATAAAATTTACACAAGTACTAAACGTCACTAAAAGGCTCCTTCGGAATCCGATCCCAACTCACTGTTGACATGTACCGATCTGCATACAAATTACTCACATTCACACTTATATACCACGGGAAAATAACCAGTATAGCTTGTGAATAAAGATTATAGTCGTTTGTATGGTTGTGCCCAAAATTATGTTCTCGAGGCCTTGTAGGTATGTCATACGTAAGTTGACAGATGTTGAGTTGAACTGCTCTGTGTGTACTAATGAGATTTCTCGTTAAAAGTGGAATTGGTTTTGTTGCATAAGAGCAACAGAAGTTAGCACTAATTGTCCTAGACTCTGATTGCCATTGGGAAATTTGTAAGGATTATATTTTGAGCGAGGAAGGCACTATTTCTATTTTGGATGGTGATACTCTAGACTTTTGAACGATATGTGTGAAAAGGAAGACTCCAATAACGACTGCAGTTAGTGAGGAATTGAAGAGAAATTCTCTATTGGGTGCTGTACCGTTTTAAATCAACATATTTTAAACTTATACATTTTTGTGTTATTTAAATACGAAATACTATAAACAAATAAGTGGTCAATGAGAAAACATCAATAAAACGAGAAAAAATATCGAAATTTAACTTTAGTAAATGAGAAAATACATTATTATTTTTGGGCAAACGAACCACTCCACTAAAAAACAAAGCAAATAATCTAATGTAGTTTAAATACCTACATCATTTTAACCTACCTTAAAATTCCCCACAAAATTCCAACAGTACTAAAATTGAGGCCGGATACTACCGCCATACCGTACAGCAGTAATTGAGTTTGTTTAACATCACAGTCCAACTGTTTGCATGTCCTCTACGCCGTAGCACTCGTAGCCTCGTAGCTCGTAGCGCGTAGCAGCTGTGCTACGCCAGGCCAAATACTAAGTAAAGTGGGATTATAGTTGATTGATTCGAATCATTACTGTAAATGTTTGGACAATAGACTCTTTATGTAGTCGATAGAAGAAGAAATACTTTGTTCACACAATTTAAGGAGTAATGTAATAAAATGTGGCCATACACAGAAAAGAAAATCAAAAAGTAGAAAGTAAAGCAAGAACATTATAAATAACATAGCTGGTCTAGAATAACACGATACAGAATTGTAACTGGCTTAAAATGCCTGAAATCCCCACAGTAGAATAGCCAACTAACGAAAAAAATCCGCCATTCTTTGAACGCGATGGTTTAAAAAATCCTGAATCCAAACATGCCCCAATCGTGTTAGCCCTTTATTTGTTACAAATACAATTGAATTGTCCCCGACAGACTCGATACAATAAATAAATTGTGTTGTGACAAACAAAGAGGAAATCAACACTCAATGACCCTCAGTGGGAGTGTTCCAAAGAGGACAGATATAAAAGGCAGTCAGAGGGAATAGTTGCAAATTCATGCTGATTTTTGTACCAAGCCGCGTCGGCAAATACCTTTTAATAATTGCTTTTCGTTTGTAAGGGGCTTTTGTCGGTTTTAAATGACTTTTGTTGTTAATTTCCTACTTTATTGAGGACGTTTTTTGGTGGGGTGTATGTAGGTGAAGAATTGTTTAATTATGTTTTTAAGGAGGGTTGTTTGTGAGTGTTGCAGATATCCATATAATATGATACGTAGCTTCGTCAGTAAATAACGATGTTGTTCTCTTTTTTCTTCTTTTTTTCTTCTTATTTTCTTTTTATTTCTCATAATTTGAAGCTAAATCTATATCTTTCTTAGATTTGGCATACTAAGCAAACCAATGGAACAATATTTGTTACTAGACTAGTCAAATAATTATAACAAAATATTACAAGCATTTTAATATAATTATTAAATTATTGACAAATATTTACCAAAGCAGCGAAATATTTGACGGCTAGGTATTTGCAATGTTGCCAACTTTCAAAATGCAACCTTTTAATACTTCGTTAAATTTTATTTCTTCTGATCTTTAAATACCATTATTAACGTCAAAGACTGCCGACATAAAAGTCGAATTGAATTTCTCGTATAATATGTTTTAATGAAGCGGAATGTTTTTATCGCGAATCCAATACATTAAACTGTTGGACAGCCACAATCCGTTGTGCATGAATATTAATATAAAATGATACATTATCTGTCTTTCCGTATAAATATGTATGACTGTAACTTTTGCCTTTTTCGTACATTTATGTATGAAATTTTACGAAAATGCGAAGATTCATAAGATCAAGAAGACTGAAAGAGTTAGTTGTACAAATATTATAACATTACATCACGCATGTAATCCTCGAAGAGTTAGGCAGAGGTGAACCAGTGCTCCAAAATTGAAATAGTACCTACTCCCACATTTTGCCAGTTATGTTTATGTCCCATGTAATAGGCGGCCAGCCTATTGCTATTAACCGGGCACACATCCAGACTCCGTGGCTGCTAAGAAATTCTTGATGGAAAAATCCAATAACACTTTGCCCAACCCGGGAATCGAACCTAGGAACCCTTGCTCAGTAGTCGTGCTTGCAAAATATTATTTTTATGTACTTTTGTATATTTTTCATAGATATAAAAAATGACTCTTGATAATTTTGTATTATCAATGAATATGTTCAAGGGAACATTCATTTATCGCGTTTCTGCGTTTTGGAAACATGTTGTCGGTAACATTTGGCACAATTCGCAAGTAAAACATGTTTAACAAACAGAAAAATGTTGTACAACTTTTGTTGACCAATTTTCCTAAAGATTTTGGAAAAAAGTTGCTTTGAAATGGAAGACTAGGTATATTAAGGGTACTTTGGCTAAGAAATAACTATCCCAAACTAAATTCAACTTTGATCAGAACATGTAAAGTACTAAAACAAGACTTGAGAAACTGTCCCTAAGACACAAGTTAGTGAGTTTATGAACTGGTTTGATCATCCAAATTATTTGCTCTATCGCTGTAGTCCCAAATGTAGGTTGTTGCAAACTTTTGGGTCTAGTATCAATCTCACACTTCTGTCTGTATTCCTCGAGGAGTTGTCGTTGTATCGACAATTTGTTTAGGTAAACCAATGTTGGTTGTTATTGTGATTTTGGTTAATTATCTAAAGTTATGTAAATAAAATGATACTTGTAAATATGTTTGTGTTTGATTGTAACGAAGAACAGCTCTAGATATAAAATACACTGGCCTGCAAAACTAAGTACAACACTTTTAATTTTTTTTTCTACACTATAGAAATTAGAGATTAAAAATAAAAAACATTTTATAGCAATTTTTATCAACTTTCTTTGAAACTATAGTAAATAATACATTAGTAACATTTTTAAGTCTAAAAAAAGATAAAACAATAAAAATAGCCATTTTTAGCTTAGTGCCATAAAACTCAATTAACATTTACAAGTATGTTTTACAAGTTATTTATTTTTTAATAACTGGTATTGCCTCCTCGGGCTCTGCTTACAGCTTCGAGTCGATTTGGCATACTGAACACGAGGTTTTGGAGCCGATGTTGGGTAATATTCTCCCATTCTTCTATCAGGGCCTGTTTTAGTGACCTGATGGTGGTAGGTGGTGTTCTGCGGCTTCTGACTAGCCTCCCTAGCTCATCTTAGGCTTCATCTTCTTGATGGCTAAGCCATCACGCTGATACTAACCTCCTGAATATACTCTTGCACTACCCAAGCCGTGTGTGGCTGGGCATTATCATGCATCAGCATCAATCCATCACCCATATTTACTAAATACGGCCCCGCATACTCATTGAAAATCTCCTGGGCATATCTTTCCCCAGTCAGAGTGCCATTTTCTATGGCCACTAACTTTGTGCGACCTTCTGAAGATATGCCAGCCCATATGTACATGTACACTGCCTCCACCGTACTGGACTCTTTCTGAGAAGCAGGCTTGAAGGTATTGCTCACCAGGTCGCCTGGAGCCACTTCACCTTCCATCAGAAGTGTAAAGTGAGAATCGAGACTGATCTGTAAACAAAACTCTTGACCATTCTTCTTGAAGAAAAGTCGTGATCCTAGCACATTCTTCAGGTGAAAGAGGCATGATAAATAAGTTTATGTGCTGTGGTCTAACTTAGCTTTTGTAACAAGAATCATCGATCAAAAAAACATTTGAAAACAAAAAATGAATGTTAAAATTGTAATTCGAAAAGGATATTTTTTTTATTTTTAAGTTTTTTTCAGCCATTTCTTAAAAGAAGGTTACCGACTATGAAGTTTTTATGTACAAAATTAAACTTTTTTTTGAGTCCTTTTTGTTTCGAAAGTATATCTTGTGTACTTAAAAAGTTATTGCAATTTTAAAAGTGTGATACTTAGTTTTGCAGGCCAGTGTAGGACCGCTTTCTTTATTATTTTTTTTTATAAAGTTTACACATGTAACGTCTTCAAAATATCGTACATCTTAGTCTCCCACTTCTTTCTTATTTGTCGCTCCTTCTCACTTTCACCGAGTTATTTAATATTCTCCATTTATCTCATGTGACATTTAGATAATCAATTTAAGACGAAAAATCAATTTAACTGACTCAAAACCAATTTCACATTCTCGGATCCATATCTTAGATCCTGCATTATTACTTACAGAACTCCCTCCCTCGACCCTCGTGTCATCTACTCAAAGCGTTTTTTACCAGTTTAAACGAAATAAAACTAAATATTTACAAGGATACTACTTTTTGCTTAAAAACATAAAAAATAACCCTGAGCCCGGCGCTCCAACTTAATCCGGAACAAAAAAATCTTATACAATTTTCAGCGCAAGCATCTTGGCGTACAACGTTGTAACAGGAAAGGATAAAAAAGATTCAATTATCATAATTAGTTGCTGTTTCCAGGTGTACGGGATGTACGGGATGGACCGTTATGTCGTAGTTACTCTACTAAGATATTTTAAAGTCGGTTGAGTCAGGTTATCGGCATTTTTGATATTTCTATGGTGAACCCCAATTGATGGTGAAGCCCAAGATAGAGAAGAATGGAAAGAGGGAAGGGAGGCCTTTGCTCGACCAATACCTGAGGAGGCTCTCGTTAGGCAGCTGGATCAAGGGCTTGATTCAGAAAGCGGTACTCCTGGACACGGCTCGTATTGTTAGAAGGTTCCTCTCTCTGGAGCCCTGACCGGCGGTAGCTTGCACCCTGTTCCCGATACCGGTGGGCTACTATTTTTTATATTTTTAAAGGTTTTTTTTTTGTATTTTTTATTAAGAAATATTTAAAAATGTAAAATAATGTGTAAAGGAAATAAATAAAGATAATAAATAATAATAATGGTGAACCAGTATTTCGTAATAATGATGACAGCTGTTTGAGGTTTCTTTAAATGCCAATCGAATATTGTGCACTTGCAGCGTACAGACGTGCTCAGTAGCAATATTTAATTAATACCTACTTTAATAATATTGACTTCCTTTAGTGTATTACTATCGTAATGCATAGAGTAATCTTGCTTAGTGTGTAGTTTTAGTGGATAATGGACACGAAATAGTGAACTTTAAATAAATCTAACAAAATGGAAAACAGCCTAAGTAATCCAAGGAGGCCAGCGGAACCCTCCGCCCCGCCGTCGCGGTCGCGTTCTCAACACCTGAAATCCAACGATGGATGGCCACCATCCAGCTGTACTTGAATGAAGTTTGCTCTATTGCTGCGGATGGGAAACTCAACACCGAGCAGAAAGTGAAGATTACGAACCTTTGCCGTAAAGTCGAATCTGGTACGTCACAAATGGCAGTCCTATACCAGTCGCTAAATCAAAAAGCTATTCACTCGGATAGCAGGATTGATACCCTTAAACAACAGCGCGACCTGACAGAACATATTTCGGAACTCAAGCAGACGGTTCGGGATTTTAGTTCTGCTGGAAATGTTTCTTTTACCGATATGGTTAAAAGATGATCTAATCATTTCATTCGACCTAATAACCTAAGCTCAGTCGCCATTTATCCCAATGATAAATTGACAACAAGTGACGAAACAAAAGAACTAGTGCAAAAAATCGTACACACATACATACATACATAAATGAAGCTGAAAGTACGTGGTGTACGAAAAACAGTGACGTAATGATAAGTACAGAGACGCTGATAAGCTGAAGAACGCAGTCCAGCTCTCTAAATCTGGACTTACCGCCGACGAACCCAACGAGCGCGAATCCCGGATCGTGGTTGTAGGAGTGCTGACATCCTTGGCTGAAAATGAGGTCTTCAAGTACATTTTCGAACAAAATGTAGCCGACAAGTTACCAGCGATGTCCTTGGAATCCTTCTTGACCTTGGTAAAATTAAGCCACAAATCTGGGAAGAGAGAGGCTGCGACCTGTAAATATATTATTGAAGTTGCGGCCAATATGCGAAAAATACATACAAACACCTCAATCAAGGATTTTTATAAATTGGACATCTTGTCCTGTCAGGGACTTTACGTTGGTTACGAGGTATTATAAGATAACAGTATGGCCATGCAGCCAAATCTTGAAGAGAGGTAAATTCTACATGTGGTCACTGTGGTGAAGCAAGTCATATGATGGCCGAATGCGCGAAGAAAGCTGACACTCCGAGATGCGCGACTTGCTCTTGCTTCAAAAAGCCCAGTGACCACAAAACGGGAGACGCTGAATGCCCTGCTAGAAAAATTGCGGAACGCACATACATAAACTCCGTCGATTATGAGGGCGCCTAGTGCGTCATACTCTAGGCTAGACTTCCGTTGATTTTCGCTGTCTAAGCAAATTGTCGCTCGCAACAAAAATGTCATGACGGTGTTTTTTTGCAATATTTACTTGTTTAATACCTACTGCTGATAATCATATTTGTATTAGCAAGTAAGTGCTACAAATTGTTTTAATTAGATTTTATTTATATGACCTTAATCTTTTTAGTTTGTATCTTATAATAGCGTTTAAGTACATTAGGCATATCATAATATAAACTCATACTAACTTATTTCACTATTATTTTTTCACTATAATGTTAAATATTATTAAGAAATCCATTGTCCAAATAGTAGTTATAGAGTTTATTAACATTTTTTATAAGATTTAAATTGTATTTATTGTGCCAATTCAAATTCAAATCTTTAGATAAATATATAATCAAAACAGTAATACGCATTTTTGCATGCAATCAACACAATTTACCAACACTAGGTGACACCTACCTACATGAATGCCTAAATATTAAGTTTTTATGGTAATTTCCACTCTAGGTATAAGTGCCGACCGTTTAAAATTCAAGTGCGCTGGTTGTGTAATCAAAATGCACCATGCCGTGGTATGGTGGAACAAATTTTGAAATAAATTAATCGTTTAACTTCTGCAGTTAACATTATAACATACATAACATCACGCCTGTAATCCCCGAAGGGTTAGACAGATGTGTACCTAATAGTACACATTTTGCCATGTAATAGGGGCGAGCTTATTGCCATCAACCGGGCACAAATCCAGACTCCGTGGCTGCTACAGAAAAATTCCCGCCGGAAAAACCCAATATCACTTCGCCCGACTCGGAAATTGAACCCAAGACCTCATGCTCAGCAGTCTCGCTTGCGACTACTATACAAATTAAAAATAAACAATTTAAAAAAATTAAAACTAAATAAATATTATAACTTGAAAACTCAATTTACTAAATCAACTGAGTTTTTAGTTGCAAACAAGTGGAGCCCAAGTCGAGCGAATTGCGTCCATCGTTCCAATTTCATAGAAGAGGTCCATCAAAGTAGTTGGCATTGGCTGGCAGACGTCGAGAGGAATAGCTTTTATTTGCTGAAAATTTTCTACCTTTTCGTATATCCTGAAATGCAAATCTCCTGGGAAAATTGACATTTTGGCGCTCATTGATAAAAACATTGGTATTTAAATTCTTAGAAAAAAAACTGTTACGATGGAATAAGTACTGCAACAAAAAAAGGATTACAATAATTAAACATTGCATATGTTCGTAAATAAACGTTAACGAGCTATTTTCTGTTATCCATTAATTAAATCATTAAATACATCGAAACGTTATAATTATCGTTCTGTTTTGGATAATAATTGGCGTCGGACCGCGCTAGATACAATTTATACCACGTTTAATTGCCCGATGGCGCGAATAACGCGGTTATAACGCCATAGTTACTGTAACTGCTACAATAACCGTTAATGTGAATCGTAACGAGTTTAACTGTTATTTTTATTGAAATTAACACTTCTCTATCTCATCAGATTATCAATATTATTTTATTTCTGGTAACTTTGTCTTGTCTTCGTCCCTTTTTAAGTAGGTAATTATTTAATTAATTGTTTCATTTATAGGCGACTAAATTGGGTAATTATTTGTTTTCTGTGAATTAAATTAGCGTAATATGAAAAGTCTCATCCTATACCAGACCTATATTTGTACAAGCTGTTAATATGATAAATTGATAATAAATATTATTTTCCGAAAGCATGCATTCTACAAACAGAAATAAATTATCCATATATTTGATCATTTTAAATAATCGATCATTTAAATCCTCTCGTTTTGCATATTATTTATTTACCTGGAAATTATGTTTTCAGCGATGCATTTTTTTTTGCTTCAGTATTCAAACTGAACTATTTTATTTGAAATAGCATTTACTTTCTTGAATGTAAGTTTCATAAACCATCAAGAATCTCTCTAAAGTACTTACAGGATTTTCAACATATCACCCAGACACGGGAAGCAAGGAAGGGGCCAGTATTCTTGTATGTGTTACTGTTAGCTCGAAAAGGTACTCTTTGTTCAACCGTGACATACAAAACAAACTAAATCTCTAAGATAAATAAGCAGTACCATTGTACTTAAATATTATATGTCATTTCCTGTGTTGTCTTCTGTGTGTACATATAAAACCTTAAATTCCCTTTAAATAACCCTATATATGTAGTTGTTTGATCATTTTTGTATATGTTCTTTTAACTATTGTTTGTACCACTACTACCAATTTGATTAACAATAAATACTTCTCGAAAGTCTGCGTTATTGATCTAGTGGTCGAGAGCGTTGCTGCTGAGAATGAAACCTTCAGGTGTACTCCCAGGTCGGGCAAAGGGTTATTGTTTTTACTATCTGGAATTTCTCCCCTTTAATGGGACTTAAACCTAACAGTGAAATACGGGTGTACTCTAGGTACACATCTGCTTAACCCTTCAAGGATTACCGGCGTGTTGTTATGTTTGTTGTATTGAGGGTCGTAAGACTCCTTGCTTCAAGAATCAACACATCTTGTCTCCAAGACCCCAGAAGCCAGGCATTGACCCATATCTCGCACGAGATAATGACTCAGTACGCTCGCTAATGAACCCACTAATTATTTCAACGCCCATAACTGAGGATTTATTGTCCAATGTGGGTGTGTGAGGGGGTGGGGTTGTAGTACATGGTCTATTGAGCACCCTGTGTATGTGGAGTTTAGCGGGTATCTGCTAATGCGGTCGTATTAATGATGATGTGTTATGAAACCGATGGGAATTAGACACAGGGTTTTGGAAAGTATTACGTGGTTAGGTTTGTGGGAATCAAGGGTTTTAGGCACAGGCATGGGAATTTAGTTATGTTGATTTATTGCGTTCCATCATGTATAAAAAGATGACATAAAAAGGCTTATAGCTAGGTAATATAATGAACACATTTAGGGTACAACAATATGGTGTATGTATATGTATATAAACTTAAGTTAGACACATTATTTACCTGACTACGATGGACCCCAAAAAGAGGGTAATGTTTTTTTTTTTTTCTATAGTACCGGTTGTTGTAACGCCTGACTATTTTAAAAATGACGTAATTTATGACGTTGGTTTAGTTAAAATAATCAACAAAACGCATACAACATCCTAATTACTCAGTACTCCACACATCAAGTTAGTAAATACTTGTAGTAATAAATGCAGTGGAATTTATCTCTTTCTACCTTCACGGTGAACTCTATAATGTACGTAGTGGAGAGCTCCCACAGGAAATTCCTCGCGTTAATTTGGACAAAATAAACACAAAACGACATAGCTTTAATTACGACAAAACCCAGCGGTTCGGCATAAAAATTAACTAAAGTACTAAATTAGCACATGCAGTATGTACTGTGTATTTTATTTGTTTATGGTACAGTGTGAATTAATACTGTCTGGCAGGAAGTTTATAAATTCCGGAGTTTACGGTTCTTTCGTAGTTATTTCACGTCTGATTCTGCATAATTGTGTAAAACACAGTGATCTACATTATCTTAAGAATAGACTTGCTATTGGGAGGATGTCATTGCGAAGCCTCTATCATCTCAGTACAGTAAAGTTGCCGTACGGTTGCTGCTGTCGTGAAAGGCCGGTTCAAAACATACTTCTAACTCACAACGTATCATGACGTTGTTGAACTGTTAGAAATAAAATTGACAAGCCATCAAAAAAGAAATGATCGCATTTCTGTTTCGTTGAAAATTACATTAGAATCTTTTCATCTCGCTGACTTTTACTGAAAGTTATGTCTATCGTTCTCTGTTTTCAGAAACTCTAAGTGCCACCTTAAGGAAGGTCTACCCAAAACTGCATTATTTCGCGCGATATAAGTAACGTGAGGACGCATCTTACAGTTTAAATCTTTGTTATCTCTGAATACCCCATTATACCTATTATCTCAAAACTAAACACGAACAGCCCTCGTTACATAAATATTTTATAAACTACATGTACCTTACAAACTTTAACTCGATCACGCAGACAACTTCCTTCAGCAACGCACCCCGACACTAAGTGAAGAATTACCTCCCCTAACTTGTTAGATAGTTAAAAAGGGAGTGTTTTCACTACAGCCGAACTTTGCCGAAGTTGACCGAGGTCGGGCGAAGTCAGCTTTGCTTACGTGCGGACCGCAAGTTGCTTGCACTTTGAGATAGTTTTCTTCAACGTTAAATTGACATCCGATATCTTTGGAACTGTTTGGTGGTTGAGCTAAATATTAATCTATGTAAATAACTATATACATTAAAAATAAAAACAACAAATTGAAAATTCTTGCGTAAGATAAACTATGTTAAAACCTAACTCAAAAACTCCTCCTCAACCCTGTCAACTGGTAATGTGTAGACAACACATGTGTGGCAGCATTGCCACGGTGTATGGCAATGTTCAAGTTAAAGACCTAGGTAGCCAAACACAAATCTTCCATGAAAACA
Source organism: Standfussiana lucernea (assembly GCA_964057025.1). Classification (NCBI taxonomy): domain Eukaryota; kingdom Metazoa; phylum Arthropoda; class Insecta; order Lepidoptera; family Noctuidae; genus Standfussiana; species Standfussiana lucernea. The sequence continues at coordinate 553,606 of OZ059802.1, read as the reverse complement.
AAATAGTGAAACGTAAACCTATCACTGCACACACAGTTAGTGATTACCTAAGTCAATTGCAATTTAAAATGTTTCTACGTAGGCTTTGAAACACAAAATTAGAGATGTATCATTAAAGTTTAATAATTAAGTAAGCTAAGACGAATATGTTTTAACCATTAAACCAAAATCATTTCTCTTTAAAACAATATGCATCTGAAAAACTGCCTGGACACAGCGTCTAGCAAAATACATGAGCACGTAACGTCACAGCTTAAGAGCGTATAATTGCACCATTTAACTCCTTCATAGCACTTGGCACAACTCGCACTTTAATCAAATAACGCGCCATCAAACCACCCTTTAATTTATCGTGCCACCAATTATGGCGACCATACTTCAACGAGAGAATTAAAACCAACAAAGTGCTAAAATTAGTTTTACTAACTAATGCACTTACATTATTAATTATAATGAGTTATGTGAGTTTAATTAATAACATGAGTTTAGTGTAATAAAGTTTGTTTTGTTGTTAATTCGATGATAGAATTGTATTCGTTTGTTTGTTAATTATTTCCATTGTGCTTTCCAGTTTGTGCATCGGAGCGGGCAGCCGAGATAATTTAGCTACGGTATTATGATTGAGGTTTAATGAAACATGTTCATTATATATATATTATGCATATAGCTTAGTTCAGCGTAAACATGTGAGAAAGAAAATGCTATGAAAATCTTTTGGTTTGAAATTGATGAATGTCTTCAATTTTACAACCTAAAATATATAATATTAACCAAGTCAACAAGCCAATACATGTTACATTTCTTATCAAAAAAACTGTTCCCGCAAGCGCCTACAGCAATTCGTATATCATAATGTTGAGGCTACGTGGATTATGGCCAATCGTTTTATTTTTTAATGCTTCTCGACCGCCTACCTACATTTGTGATTATGTTAGGAATAAAATTGCACATTCAATCAAGCAACGCATTTTTTCACTCTTCCCGAAATTATACCTGGATCAACCCCGCACATGGTCCTTCGACGCCTGGATGTGGAGATTTGAAGAATATTTACTCCGATCAGCGAATTGTTATAAAGGGATTGAAGAATTGGTGTACATCAAAAATTATAGTCGACGCCCGGCGTGGCCGGTGAATTCTGCTACGTCATTCAGAGGATTATTGGAATTTACGTGGTCTGGATACTTAATAGCTGAGAAAAGGCGTATTTATTATTAAATTTGTGTACCCAACACTCTATTTAACAGGTATAATTAGTGTAAGTCAGCCGTTAATAGCCAGGTTAGTACGAAATACCTATTGTCATTTTTCTTTGTTCTGTGAATGGTTACAAATTGTAATACAATTATTAACTGATCAGTAATTATTGTTCAGTTTTGTTATTTACACATTGTTAAAGAGTAGTTCTTTATAGCAACTGCATTATTTTGCTTTACGGTGTAATAATTTTACAGTTATTGAGACAGTTATGTAATCATATTAGTTAGCACAGGTAGACAATAGAAATCATTGCAATTGCAGTGTTATTATTAAAGTTTAGTACAATATAACCGTCAAGACGCATGGTTTATTATAAATTCTAAATTATTATTTATGTAAATTCACTCTAAAGTTAGTGTTAATTAGTTAATTTTAATCATGTACGTATTTCAGGCTGCTTCATTAATTTAAACGTTGCTATAACTTTATTTATATACATTCCAGGTTGATTGCACCAGCTTACGCAATGCCAGAGGATAAGGAATTAAATAAGGACAATAAAGATCTCGTTAGGAAACGAGCGAGTTGCAAAGGAAAGGTGACAATGTTCTCAAACTATCTAAATTCTTTGAATCCTTCTTCCTTGAGCCCTACTGAGGTAAGCGAGTTGCAATTACGTTTTACTAGACTCGAGGCGTTGTATGCGCAATATGATGGGGTGCAATTAATGCTGGAGTGTAGCACAGATGACTTGGATGGTCAGATGTCGGAACGCGAGGAGTTTGAATCTCTTTATTACAAAACCCTATCTAAAGCTCAACAAATGTTGGACGATAATAGGAAAGGAGATTCTAATGATAATTGTGATGTAATGTCGCGTTCTAGCAATCATAAGTTTGTTAAATTACCGACTATTCAGTTGCCGAAATTCAGTGGTTCTTATACTAACTGGTTAGAGTTTCACGACACATTTGTTAGTCTCATCCACTCAAACGACGATATGGATGAAATAAATAAATTTCACTATTTGAGGTCATCCCTAGAAGGGTCTGCTGCTGTGGTGATCAACTCAATTCAGTTTTCTTCTGCAAATTATTCGGTAGCGTGGAATCTTCTCTGCGAGCGGTTTGATAACAAACACCTGCTTATCCAACATCATGTTTCTGCATTATTTCAAATCGACACCCTTCAGAAGGAGTCTTCAGTTAATTTAAAGGGTTTACTTGATGTTGTTAACAAAAACATACGTGCCCTAGAATCCTTAAATGAACCTGTTAATCATTGGGATACTTTACTCATTCATATTGTCACACATAAATTAGATAGCAAAACTTATCGTGAATGGGGTGAGTATAAGGGCCGCCTGGACAAGAATTCTAAAGTTACGTTTGAACTATTTATGACTTTTATTAAAAACCGTGCTGAGATATTAGAAACGTTCGAAATGGAAGCTTCTACGAATACTAAACACTCACACACAGTTAAAAATTCAAACAAGGTTCGGTCAATGTTAGTACAGGATTCTAATAAAAATAATTCAGGTGAAAGTTCTAGTAAACAGGATGATGGTGTTTCGAATAAGCCTAAGAATTGTGTTATGTGTAACGGTGATCATAAGTTAAGTAGTTGTTCTCAGTTTTTATCGTTGAGCAATGAAGCTCGTTTAGAGTTATTACCTAAATACAAAGTTTGTTACAACTGTTTTAATCTGGGACATTATGCAAACAATTGCAAAAAGCCAGGTTGTAAAATATGCCGTCGTAAACACAACACTATTGTTCACGTTGATAAATCCTTGAAGTCAGACGCTAGTGGTGCTTCTGCTAGCAGTGTTGTTATTGATAAAAATGGCAGTGCGACTGTCTCCACTCATCCCACTGCTGTAGGTATAGGTACCGGTGTGTCGCTGTCCGCGAGTGTAGAACACGGCGACGTGTTATTGTCCACTGCACTCGTCAAGGTCATGAGTATTAATGGTCAGCAGTATGTTGCTCGTGCTGTGCTTGACAGTGGCAGCACGTCATGTCTCATGACTGAGAGGTTATACCACCAGCTAGGTTTGACTGCCAAGACTGTAAACAATTCTATTATAGGTGTTAACAACTCGTCATCTTTTATCAATAAAATGTGTGCTTTATCAATAAAATCTTTAAATAACAATTTTAGCATGGATATTAATTGTTTTGTTCTCCCATCCATCACCGATAAGATTCCAAGTAAGCAAGTTAACTTGTTAAAAATTAAAATTCCGTCTGATGTTTGTCTCGCAGATCCCAACTTTTACTCACCGGCGCCTGTCGATATGTTGCTGGGTGCTGACATCTTTTGGGATTTATTGGAATCTCAACGAATTAAGTTGGGTGATGGGCAACCAATTCTTTGTGAGACTAAATTGGGTTGGTTGGTCTCCGGCCCAATTAACAGTTGTATTTCTTCTAAAATTTTAAAATGTAATTTTATAAAGGTGTGTTCAGACTGTGACGATGAATTAAATTTTAATGTTGATCAACAACTCACAAAGTTTTGGCAACTTGAAGAAGTGTGTACTTCGTCTCCATATTCCCCAGAGGAGAAGCTATGCGAGGAGCATTTTATGAAAAACACTACTCGTTTGGAAAATGGTCAATTTTGTGTTAGGATTCCTTTAAAATGTTCCCCGGACAATTTAGGCGAATCTTTGTCAAGAGCCAAACATTGTTTTGCTTCTTTGGAACGTAGATTTAAATCTAAAACTCAATTTTGTAATATGTACAAAGAGTTCATTATGGAATATGAAACTTTAGGTCATATGTCTAGATGTAAAACTATTGATGATCAAGCGTTTTACATTCCGCATCACGGAGTTCTGCGCGAAAGCAGCGCCACCACTAAGTTAAGGGTGGTCTTTAATGCAAGTAGTTTAACCAACACTGGTATTTCTATTAATAATATCCAGATGATTGGACCCGTGGTACAGGATGACCTTTTATCGATCCTGTTGCGTTTTAGACAACATAAGTACATCATAGCTGCTGATGTTGAGAAAATGTACCGGCAGATAGTTGTTCATCCAAATGATAGGTATCTTCAACAAATTATTTGGCGTGATAATCCGTCAACTCCAATACGCGCTTATCAACTTAATACCGTGACCTACGGCATGGCCAGCGCTCCTTACCTAGCAACCCGGTGTCTTCGGCAGTTAGGGCTAGAGTGTGTTGATAAGGAGATTGGTGACGTCATCCTCCACGACTTTTACGTGGATGACTTGCTCACCGGAGGAGATGACATCAATAAGGTCAAAGAGTTGCGTCATAAAGTTACTTCAACTCTCGCTTCAGCGCAGATGAATCTAAGAAAGTGGAAGTCGAATGACATACAATTGGTCATTGGTTCTGACTTTCCCCAGTCTTCACTGGATTTGAATGTTGGTGGATTTGAGTCAACCAAAACCTTAGGCCTAGGTTGGCAGCCACTGTCAGATTACCTTTGTTTTCCAATAAGTCAGTCAGTTAATTTTAATAACACAAAACGTGACATGCTTTCGATTGTTTCACAAGTTTTTGATCCACTTGGATTATTGGCTCCGTGTGTAATTGTTATGAAAATATACCTTCAGAAGTTATGGTTAAAAAAAATTATCTTGGGATGAACAGCTATCACCGGACATTAGTAAGCTTTGGAATGAAATGATTATTAATTTACCTAAATTAAAAGAAATTCATATTCCACGTCGAGTTTTAATTGATTGTTATGAGTTTTTAGAATTTCACATTTTTACTGATGCGTCTGAACGCGCCTACGGCGCTTGTCTGTATGTAAGAAGCGTTGATAAGCAGGGACAGGTTTTAGTGCGTTTATTGTTAGCCAAAAGCAGAGTTGCGCCACTCAAGCCCACGACCATACCCAGACTTGAGCTATGCGGTGCTCTTGTAGGTGTTCGCATCTTTGAAAAGGTTGTAGCAGCATTACGAGTCAGCGCGCGACGCACTTTCTTTTGGACTGACTCCACTATTGTTTTAGGGTGGCTAAAAATGTTACCAAATAAATTACAGCCGTTCGTTCGTAACAGGGTTGCCGAGATTTTAGATAAGACTGGTGGCTGTGAGTGGAGACATGTTCCAACTGACCAAAACCCTGCTGATCATTTGTCTCGTGGAGTAGACATTAATTTATTACCTAGTTTAGATGATTGGTGGTCCGGTCCTAGTTTTTTAATGAATGAAATTTCTTATTGGCCTTCCAAATTAATGAATTTTAATGATGAAATTTTGCCTGAAATGAAATTAGATGTCACCTTGCATGTTTTATTCAATAACAATAAATTTGATGAATTGATTAATTTTACACGGTTTTCAAACTTTTTAAGACTTCAGCGAACAGTCGCCTATGTTTTACGTTTTATTGACGCATGTAGAAAACAACCTATTCGCGGTCCTCTTTCTGTGCATGAACTAGAAAGGGCTTTAAACTTTATTATATGTTTATCTCAAAGGCAATCTTTTAAAGACTATAAATTACTACTTAATAATAAATCGTTACCCAAGAAAAGTGAATTAAATAAGTTTAACGTTTTTCTAGACGAGAATAATATAATGCGAATTCGAGGTAGATTACAACATTCAGATTTTCCTTATGATAAAAAGCACCCGATTCTTATTCAATCTAGCCATCATTTTTCTAAGTTACTTTTTAATTATGAGCATAAAAGATTGTTTCACGCTGGACCCCAGTTATTGTTGGCGTCGATACGAGATACCTACTGGCCCATACGAGGTCGCAATTTAGCTAGGATGAGCTGTAAACAATGTGTTCGTTGTTGCCGATTTAGAGGTAAAACTGTAAGTCCTATTATGGGAGATTTACCACAGCAGCGACTTCTAGCAGGTTTTCCTTTTGAAAATATAGGCTTGGACTATGCAGGTCCTATTCAGTCAGCTGTTCGACAAGGTCGTGGCTGTAAATTAGTAAAAGTTTATATAGCTATTTTCGTTTGTTTTTCTACAAAATCAATTCATCTTGAATTAGTCGGTGATTTAACAAGCAATACTTTCATTATGGCATTAAAGAGGTTCATCTCACGTAGAGGAAAGCCGACAAATATCTACTCAGATAATGGCACCTCATTTGTTGGTGCATCTAATGACCTTTCTAGGTTTCTTAAGGCGAGTTGCGATTCGCTATCTGAGGAAATGGCTAAAGAAGGAATTAAATTTCACTTTATTCCTGCATATTCCCCTCATTTCGCTGGCCTTGCGGAGGCTGGTGTTAAATCAACCAAGCATCACTTAGTCAGAGTGCTGGGCCTTTGTAACCTTACCTACGAAGAGCTATACACCATGATGGTTCAGGTTGAAGCAATTTTGAACTCCAGACCACTGACGCCGTTATCATCGAACCCCGAGGATCTGACGCCGCTCACACCCGGACATTTTTTGATTGGACGTCCTATGACATCGCTGCCGTCACCTGATTATCGAGACCAGTCCATCAATTCTCTGAATCGATTTGAGCGTATTGAGCTTCTCCGACAACATTTTTGGAGTAGATGGAGCAAGGAATACATATCGGAACTCCAACTTCGCACGAAATGGCGAGCATGCAAGGGCTCCTTGAAGCTGAATTCTTTGGTCCTGTTAAAGGAAGACAACCTCCCCCACTCAAGTGGAAAATGGGTCGGATCGTTGCTACGTATCCAGGGACAGACGGCGTAGTCAGAGTGGCAGACGTCAAGACTTGTAGTGGTCTGTTACGCAGATCATTCAGCAAGATTTGTCCGTTGCCTATAGATCCGGAGTCTGAGGATTCTTAGTGGTTGAAAGGCAGGCTTTCAACGCCCGGGGGTATGTTCCCGCAAGCGCCTACAGCAATTCGTATATCATAATGTTGAGGCTACGTGGATTATGGCCAATCGTTTTATTTTTTAATGCTTCTCGACCGCCTACCTACATTTGTGATTATGTTAGGAATAAAATTGCACATTCAATCAAGCAACGCATTTTTTCACTCTTCCCGAAATTATACCTGGATCAACCCCGCACAAAAACATCCCCAAATATCACCTTGGCCTTCAAACGAAACGCAATAAATTACAACCCTAATACCATTCAAAACCGGTTATACCCCGATTTCCCCCCAAACATTATCCTCATTAGTTTATCCCCCATTTCCGGCATCGCCATCATTCAGCCGTCGGAACTGGCTACAAAGGCGCTTACGTTAAAGTTGCCAGTTGAACAGGCGACAGGGGTGGAGCCTACACTTACTTTCAATTGCCGAGACTTGTATTTATGTGTTGTGCACTAAATAAATTCAGTATAAGTAGTATTTGTGAGGACATGTTCTGCTCGGAATTAACTTATGCTGTCGGCTTGATATTTGTTAAAGAGGCTGGAACGGTGGATCTAACTTGATATTTGTAGCAGAATTTGCATTAGTTTTATGAGCCGGGCGGTGGTTTGTAAATGGTAGGTATGGTTTAAATAAAATACCAACTTATCGAATTAGAGTCTACCCTGCCACCTGATATAGTTGGGACAAGGCGAGGCATGTGTGGTATACAACATGTAACATAATTAACGCACATCCTGAAATTAGTTTGTTCAGAATCGTTTACTGAATCGATTTCTACCATTTTTAATATAGGTAATTTTTTATCCCAAAATTAACTAAAACTACGTAAATTACAGTCACACTGCCCCTGTACAGCCAAAACAAACTGAAATGGACTGTAAATCAAGGCAATAAGAATTTTAAAAGTGCAGTTTTATTTGTATTAATACAAATTCCGTCATTTAATACAAAATACAGAAAAACGAACCTTATTTCAAGGAGATTAAAGTCTTTACAAATACAGTTAAGTAAACTTAACGATTGTAATCGCGCGCACACACTTACAGGCACTGGACAAAGGACACAATAGAAAAACCAACAAAATACAAAATATGACATGCTTGTTTTCGTTCCCTTTCTCTGCAAACTAAAAACCCCGGGATAGAGCGAGATAGCTACGACGATACCGGCGCTTGCGCGGCTACAATGAAAGCAAACTTAAATGTAAACAATATTAGTCACGCGCGGACATTTTACAGGAGAGTACGCTAAGTGTTTGCAAATAATTTTTCGCGCGCGAAAATTGGAAAGACATTCCAATACACAAATGTTCAGTACACCGAAATGGTGAGGACATTGACATGGTGTGGTGATAAAGTGGCTCTAGGTTGCAGAACATTCTACCAAAGCTATGTTACCTACAAGAGTAGACCGCAGGTTTATGTTAGCTGCTGCTCAGCGGCTTCGCGACCACGGAACGTTCCGTCCGAACACGGCCATCGACAGGGGAGCCGATGTGCCTACACGTACTCGTCTTCAAAACGAAATACTGGACTACTTCGACGAGAATCTCCATGCCAGTAGCCGAGAAGCAGCGCCACGCTTTGAATGTAGTCATAATGCATGTGTGGAGAACACTTCGTGGTGATAAAAAACATCCATCCCACCTCAGAAGATGCCAGTGTGGGGATGTACAATCAACACAACACACATTAAATGGATGCACGAAAATTCTCACGCATGCAGAGTGACCTTCCTACACCGTTTCTCAGTTAACGTCTGGGCCGGTGTCACTGGTACATACATACTGGGGCCTGTTTTCTTACAAAGATTAACACAGCTAGAACGCTGCTAGAAGACATACCTCTTCATAATTTACAAAAGGTTTTCTACCAACACGATGGTGCCCCTGCTCATTTCACTAGGAGTGTTCGACAGTAGCCTCCCAGATCAGCTGATTCGACGCGTCTTGTCTTTCTTTGTGGGGACGTATTAAATCGTTAGTTTATTTTAGTGAGACAATAAGTGCCGAGGACCTAAAAAACAGGATAGTGAACGCTTTTGAAATAGTGAAAAATGACACTGAAGTGCTTTCTAAATTAAAACATCGATTAAGAAAACGGGCATTAAAATGTATTGAACAGGTGGAAGTTTTGAAAGTGGTTTAAAAGACAACGTCGGTAGTCGTCGAGTGTTTTGGCAATCAGTAAGTTTTCGATTTATTAATTATTGTAAATTGATTCACTTTTAAAAACGCCGTCTTTGAATAATGCTGTCGTATCGCCTCCTATGTTTAGCAGTTCATTATTATTTACATTAGCATAACGTCTTGTAACGAATATTGCTAATCATCCAGAGCCGACAGTCCAAAGCCTGAAAAGTGTGATAGAAAGATTCAATCAAATGTTTACTAGACATAAATAAACAACTATCACACAAAAACACATTTCTTTAGCGTAAACAATCGTGTATTGTCGGCTTTTTTCGGCACTAATACCTACTCGTACAGCTGTGTCGAGCGGCGGCGTTAACTCGTCTCGAACGCGAGCGAATAGGTACCTACTAGGCTAGCACGATCCTCATAACTACGCGTGCAACTGTGTGCGTTCGTGGATTTGTACTGTGACCACAACGTTCTTCCGGAATTAGTATAAGTAATTTAATTAATAATCAATGCCTACACATGTTCAATAAAAAATGTAGTGTATGTATTATGATCATAACATAATATTCTAATTGGGGTGTTTGAGGGTGTGCGTTAATTACGTTACATGTTGTAGATACATACATACTGAGTTTACACTGACTTTTTTCAGTAGTAGGTATGTTCCTGAATGCGGGCCTGGACATACAAGTTTCTACATCAAATCCTTGTCCATTTTTTTTTGTAATGGTAATTGAACATGTTTTATTTAGATAACTTTTCAATTATAACAACAACATTCAACATTTAACATGTATAAGGATGACAAAATAAAGTCGAGCTTATTATCATTTGGAAGCCTTGATCACGGCTCGTGTAACAATTCCAAACTCCTAACAAGACGAAAATTATAAAAATATTTTAGTACACAATACATTGCGTCTAAATTGTACATACTTTTATGAAAATAAGAATTTTTAATAAAAATGTTTAACATAATTGCTGGCACTTAGTAAACAATCTCCATATGGCGTAACTTTGCATCATTTCTTCGTAATAGCTTGTAGCGAAGTTAAGGCGGTAACAGACGAGATACGGCCAGGTTCCCACCCCGGCTTTTTATTAAATTGCTTTAGCACACCCGGTCCTCGTGAATCCAGCCTTCTTGCTATAACATAATGGTGAGTAGGTGCAGTTCGTAAAACATGTGATAGATAGCGAGCATGTACCCACAAACTGAGCCGAATGAACTGTAACTTTCGCTAGCATAGCAAAGTGTATAGATTCATGACGATAGTAGCTTCTGGAAAGCATGTTCGATAGCAGCGAAGTGATTTCGGGGTTGTCGGATTTAAACTGTTGCAGAACTAAAATACACGGTGTAAGTATCGGTACTTATCTACACCTTGTATTTTAGTACTGCAACAGTTTAAATCCGACAACCCCGAAATCATTGTAGTTTTTCTACGGGACCAAAATTTTGCTATTTCAAGGTTGGTCCTACTATAAAATCTTTTATAGTGATGAGTAGTCACAGTGATTCATTTTGAGTTTCCAATTATTTCCTGAACACCTTGTATTAGCAAAAGGCACAAAAAATCCTCTAGATCTCGCTTCCAAAGGCAACCAAGACAGCGACATGACCCCCTGTCATAGAGTGGGCGACGTAGCTGCCACACTTGCAAGACTACCTTTAATAATATTAAAAGCTTTACCTTCGATGGGCTGCACTCAGTAGCTCAACTTATATATTTACGAGTTCCCTGCCATTGTCTACTGGAACTTCTGCCCAACCCTGCACTGTATCCCCACCACACAAACACATGTGATTTCCTTTAGTGTTCCTCAGCTACTTGGTGACTTGTGTTATTGAATTTTTGTATAAAATACATTTCAAAGATCAGCGCGGAATTTGTTAAACGAGTGTTATATTATGTCGTGTTCTTTGTGAGTCGGTGAAGGTGTTTGTAACATTGTAGCTGGGAGTTTCTATGTGAGATGATACTTATATGTAGCGGTGTGTTAGCATAAAGAACTTAGCCAGTTCTCACTGCAACAGAACCCAAACCTCGTCTCCGAGAGGGCCCGGTCACAATCAACCACGTGGGTTTATTGCGGGTGAGTAAGTCATATGTCTTCGATATTTCGGTTCTGGACACAATTGTGTCTGATGGTAACTCGTCGTATGTAGTTACAAACGTTGGTGCAAATGTCCCTTAGAAAAAGATCAATATAACTTATATATTCAATTATTTAAGTTTACATTATCAATTACTATGTACATTATAAACAATACAAACTATAAAATAGATCTAAAATAATAATACAAAATTATGACTAAACTCATATAAGTTCGCTACTTCCTCACACTAGTGATTACTTGATGACTTCTATTTACGACTCAGAAATGATCTTTACTTTAGTTACTAGCTATATGTAGAAACAAAATCTAAAATTTCTGTTCAAATAAATATTGAATTATTTTCTCTTTTTACTTCTGGGCTACATGAAACCAACTTGAGCCAATATTTATGCCAATAAACCAATAAAGTGTACACAATCGTAAAATATTTCAAAATCGTGAAAAGCCAAAACTCAATATTTTACTTAGTATAATAAACATACCACACAACAATTTATGTTTTGCCTATCAAAATAACTCGAAAAACCTCAAAAAAACCAATGCAACAAGTCGTCCCTAAAAATGTGCTTATAAATAGCAGAACACCATTTTACAGCACAAACGTATTTCATAAAATCTTACATTGCGCGCTTGTTGCATCGCATATACGAGCATTTGTCGACTTACGTTGTGAGAACATGGTGTCATCCTTTAAGCCAGATTTCACGTCGTGTAATTGTGAAACCAACAACGTGTTAGCAGAAATGCCATTTGTAACCAACTTGTATTATGAAGCTAAACATGATAATTTTATTCTAGTAGCCGTGGAATCGACTAAACAAAAAGCTCTTGAACTACTGCGATGTTTTGTATTCAAATAAACTCCATAAATGCTAATGCATTTTTAAGAACTGAGGACATAAAGTATGAAACTGATATGGAAGGAGAGCGGAGGGTGTTGGTTGTCGATGCAACATGTTGGCCCACAGGTTTTCACGCAGTACACCGGTAGTAAAAAAAAAGCTTTTTGAGGCTTTTTTGGCTAGTCATTGGACACTTGCACTGTGGGTTCGACATACGCAGAGGGCACACAACGCCCTCAGAGTTCAGCATAACAATACTTCCGCCACTTTCGGGACGTTGTTGGGGCTTCCACGACACTGTAGTGCATCAGGAATGTTTGCCGAAGCACGCACTGTTGATTTTAATACCTCTTGCGTAAATAGATTGCTTCCATGATGCACAGAGTGCCTGGGAGCGTCTACGACGTTCTGAGGGTCATCCTCCATTATGAAGCTTTGGGTACATGGTGCGTAAGGTGAGAGCAGCAGATATATGAATTGAAATCTTTTATTACGCTTGTGACTATCATATAGCTTATAAGTAGTGTGCATTACTAATATCATAATTATTAATAAAGGTCTTAAATAAAATATTTTTATTCCATTTTATTTATTTATTAAACTCAAGCCGTTTTCCCATGGGGTAGGCATAAATTAATTTCTGCGTTTATTGTTTTCCTTATGCGCTTACAGATACAAGAAACGAGTTTTTAAAAGCGCTGAATTTTTCACACAAATGTTTCACAACATATTACCTGACTAAGTACTGACTGCTTAGCACCCGCGGTAATGAAAAATACATTATTAATGCGACAATTAAGCATGTTTAAAGTGCTTTGCAGGATGAGGACGAGAAAATATAAACGAGGAACATTTAAAGAGGTTTGATGGTGATGAGATGCGCAAATATAAAATATAATGATACTCACCGCGTAGCAAAGGCCTCTTTTGATATATAGAAGACATGACCATAAGAATGCTGAAGGCAGACTGGCGATTTCAGGCTTAGCTATATTCATTATAAGTCCAGATCTCCTCACGATATTTTCGGTTAACGGTGTCAGTTATGACCAAATATCAGTCATTTATTTGTTAAACATTGAGGGACTGAAAGTAATTAACGTTTTTGCTATGTATTGTCAATACTGACATTAAAAGCAACCACACACTTACAATATAACCTCAAAAAGTTCCTACAAATAAATTGGAAAAATCACAATGGTTTTTTCCCCGGTTTTGAAGCCACAACACTCGCACCCGCACGACTTCGAGAGGCAATGCCTTAACCATAGAGCAATCATGACAGGTCTGTCACAGAATAATAAGTAAATGTCTGCATGGCGGCAAAGACTGTAAGACATGGACAAAGTTTTCGAGAAATATAATCATATTTTTTCGGAACTTACGTTTCTGTAGTATACTATTCCATGGGCGAAGTCCCTTACAATATTAGCTTCACATTGCCCCTGGCCAGAGCATTCCTCACCCCGTCGTCGACGAAGTATCGATGCATTGAAAAACATTCGGTAGATTGTCAGAACGAGGTCAGTGGTCTGCCAGACCATACCCCACAGTTCGCGCCACGGAACAACCCGTCTTGCTACACAAATGCCTAACAGACCGCACGGAGTGGAGACAGCTCGAAACACGAATATGTACCCCAAATTGTATGCAAAGGAAATGGAGAAATGGTGTTGCTGGTATTCATAAATCTTATGTCTTGCTCATTTTAACAAGGAGACAGCAAAAGTGTTTTTTCGCAAATATATACAAGTTTTTTTTCGTCTTTTACAATTCTAACTTTTGTTAAAATAAATATCAGAAATTCAATATCCACTCAGTTGTGTATAAGTACCTTATTATTTAGGTACTGAAGTTTTTGTGAAGTGTCTTTTTTGGAGTAAAGATTTGATTTAGAACAACTTTACCAGCTTATTTATTGCTCTTAAGCAACTCCATAAAACGTTCAATATTTAGTAAAGAAGCTTGTGATTCTCTCTAGTTAATGAAACATGATAACTTAATAATCACTAAAAGCACAAAAATTGTCTCTTTCACAAATCTTGTCTACGTGAATAATAGAGAGAATCTGAGTAACTATGTAATTAGTGAAACTATTACACAAGTACCTACAACGACACCATTTTGAAACGTTTCTATCTTAATCGCTCATTTTTATTTACTGAACATTTTTATTTGTTTAAAGATTGGCCCTAATGGACGCTGGCCCCGGTGACCTCTGGACGAATGTTCTCAGACAATATGTTTTAGACGTTAATATATTATTATTTTGCGTCTACAAAGTTGAAAGTGTTTTTTTTTTACAAACTCAAAAAATAATATCGGCCGGCAACGATGTTTCTGAGAAAATATAATACTTTAGGCTCGTTACTTTATGGAATATTGACATAAATGTAATTAAATTGGAGCCTCACTTCTCGAAACATGGTATTTCGTAAGCAATTTATTTCTGATTTTGAAATTCATGTAATGGATTTCATTTATTGCCAAAAAATATTTGAGAGTCCAGTAACTTATTTTTATTTATTTAATTGTAAGAAGTTACATCATAACATTCAATGATTTATTACTACTAATATAAGACCACATCGTTTTGAATAAACAATACAGTTGGTCATAATAATGATTATCAATGTATTAAACACAGTATTTGCACCCAATCAATCTGAAATCATCATTACATCCCAAATATCAACGGATTGCAAACGTTTCACATTAAAGCACGCATTCTACCAACCTCACAAAATAGTTTAAACTCTCATCTATGTAAGCACACAGTAAACAAAGTTAACAATAGAAATCTGTTTATGTGTGTAAACGTTCGACGTGTTTACATATTAAATAACGTTTTGGCAAATATCGCGCTCCATCTCCTGGCCTATACTGTTGTGCCAAATATTTCGAGGCACCGTGTATGCGCATAATTTTACGTGTTTTTGTCGACAATCTTGTAATATGTTGGTATAGAAACGTTAAGTGACATCAATATTTTGGCTCGCGCCAGCGATGTCTTAGTTGAGAAAATATTCTATTTTTAGCACCATTACAGTTGTTAAATGGAAGGATACAGATGAGTTTTGATGTCAGTTTATTTGTTTTGTTATTACATAGTAGATGTTATGCATCACAAAGGTCGAAGTAACGAGGGTTCGATGTAAGGTTGTCGATATTAAGAAACAGCGAACAAAAAAGACGTAGTTAAAACATAACGTCGCAGTAACAAGGCATCGATGTATAGTCATCGATGTAACAATTTTCGCAGAATAGTGATTCGAACTGACATAGGGAACCCCATCCCAACAGATATAGTGAGACTGTGTGTAACTTTCAATTCCTCTGAGGGTTTCTTCGCCCACCGCTATAGAAAGCGTTTAAAATCAGTATCCTAAACGACTACTAAAATATCCTAATCATACAAACTGTTTTGTCAAAGTACTTCTTTCACAAAATCTTGTTTCTGAAAACATTTTCTATTTGGTTCAGTCATCAAAATAAGAACATCCCTTGTTCGCAATGTACGCGTCTTGCTGTATAATCTGTTTAGAGCTTGCTTAACATTCCGCGCGGTTTCCTACGCAGAACTGAAGGTTACGGCCTATTAAGTTGTTCGCGAGTGATGGCCTCAGAACATGTCATTACTCAGCCACTATTGCCTACCACGACCTCATTCTAGTACGTGATTTCAAGCTTTTACGTACCTCCAGCAGGCGCAGCTTAGAGTTAATAGTTCGGAAATAAGCGGCAATTGTAAGCATCTAAATATCCTCTCACAATAAGACACTTTAGTGAGAACACACACATCTGGCGTCCATTCTGTATTTTCCTTTCATTCGAACGTATTGTATGGAAACGTAATTTGGAATTTTGATTAAATCGAGCTCTACAAAAACACAAAGTTAAACACTGCGCATCTGTGTCTGTTGTTCAAAAACTCCGTATATTATTACATTATGTTGGTACGTTCATCCTCCTACGGCGCGCTTCGTATTCCATTTATTAAATTACTTTTACTTGGTATAAATGACTGAGTAAACAAGTATATTTTTTTGCTTTGTCAATTTCGCGCGGTGTTCGTAAACACAGATTTTACAGTTTCAATATTCCGAGCGTTCTAAATATATTTTTAAAACAAAAATGAGTACATGTTTTTTGTTAGTGAGATGGCACGGAGAGAACTTATTTGTGATAAAATATGCGGAGATTGTAAAGTGCGCTAAAATTGTACAGAAAGCTGTCTACTCAGTAAAAGAGTAGAGTGTTTTATTTTGTGGAATGTTGTTCTTGAATTTTTATCGCTCAGACACACTATTTTAATGCAGTACTCAAAAATTTTGAATTGCGGTTTCCGCTTCGGAGCAATGAAAGCCCCATCAAAATCCATTTGGGAGTTTTTGCGTCATGCAACAAATGGCAGACGAGGCAAAAACATGGTGGCTTTTGGTTCAACCACATATACACCGAGTGCTCTCCAAATGTCTGTGTTTATAATATTTACTCAGTAATAATGGTATCATCCTAGTTTTTCGTATTGTTTCTTATCTTTTGTGTTTGTTTATTAACGTCGAATGTACTCGTACATTATAAGTTCCCCTTTGATAAAAACTAACAAAATGATCAGTTATAATGACCGTAACTGAAATATTCTTGAGAAACACTAGAACAATAATAAAAAATATTCTGTTCTTAGTATATTTGACGAAGACTGACATTTTATTACTTCGTTCTATTCTAAAAAGTGTAAATAGAATACTAGTATTGTAAGCGCATGATGATAATAGCGGCGTTATTAGAGGCCGTCGGGCTGTCAGCCGGCCGGCAATATTGTTACAGTAAGCTGCGTTACGATACATTATGTAATAGGATTTGTGCTAAGCTCTACATTAGGGTCGTTTACGTCATCCCCGACTATTTTACTATTTATAGAAACCACAATGACGGGAATGATGGAAAGATAAGTACCAAATTGGCATGGAAATTGTCAACATTTTGTAGAAAATGCTTTAAAATTCATGCCATACTCTACAGCCATACAACTAAGATTAGTTATCCATATTTCACAGTTATTTTCATCGATCGCTAAGCCCTTGGTCCCGGCTGACATTTTTAATATTAGAAAAAAGCTTGACTGATGATGAGTCATTTTCATTTTTCATTCTATCAGTTTTCTTGTTTTCAAGGCAAATTTCTACCCATTGAAAGTATTCATGATTTTGTTTTAAACTTTCACAGATAATAACTAAACTTTCATTGTCACTTACGGGATATCTTCCGTGGTTAATTCGTGAATATCGGGAGCTCAAAATAGACTATAGTCACCATGAAAGTTTTATTCATGATTTTTTAAATAAAACTACTTCTTTCAGTCCAATTGACGTCAATTCCGCAAAATCGACGACACAGAGTACCCATAAACAGTAAAACTATTTCCTATTATTCCTGAACCACCAAGAAATTAACACAACACGAAGTAACTCCCACGATCGTATTGTAAGAGCACTTAGCTCATAAAACTACGTGTGACTGTCGGCGGCTAATGTAGTCTGTGTTCACAAATGTATGCGAACAGGTAGTTAGCTCGATCTACTTCATTAAGGTAGGCACGCAGATAGGCTTGCTATGACGTAGGTAAGTAAAGAAGGTTGATATTACGTCAAAACATACAGGTTGTAAAATGACCCATCACACTTTTTAATATATCAATCTCCTAGTACCTACACCACGACGAATCATCGTATAACCAACTGGTGAAAATGGGTTTAAAATTTCACGTAAACTACATAATCGTACGATTTCTTTCATTTCATTAACTGCTGCTCGTGTTTTCTAGCTTTCATTTTGCCACTAGAGTAAATATTTTATTCCTGTGAAAAGGTTTTCCTATAATGTTCTTCTCTATCACTCCTCGAAAGGTGATGCCCATTAGTCCTTTGACCTTCTGTATCATGGTACTCTGTGGCGACTAGACTTGTTTACCTTCTATTGAATTAACCCACCGTTGAAGCTAACGGTTATATTTTTAGATTGAGCTGATAGTTGGAATGTTGGGTCCATGTATTTAGAACCTCTGAGGTTTTCTCGAAGAAGGTTTCTGTGGAATTAAAAGCTAAACCGTAGAGTAGTTACATCGAATTTTGTTGAAGAGCATCGTTCATTATTTGTGGTGTAGACACACGATTATAAATAGACATTTTAAAAGCCATGTAATGAGAATCTGGGCTTACAGTATTATCATTACATTTAGAGAAAATTAAACGACCCCAATGTATCTAACAGATAAGTTGCAAAGGATTGTTTTAACGTGTTTTGTGACATCCTGAGCTGACACAATAATATGCCATTGATGCTTTAATAGTCATAACCAATCAGCCTACAATGTTCTCACAGCTGGGACACAGGCCTCGTATCTATGAGGAGGGAGTGGCGCATAGTTCTCCACGCGGGCGCAGTGCGGGTTTTAAGATGACACATGAATTTATGGCTCTAGAAAATGCCAGTTTCCTTACAATGTTTGAAATTCAGGCATGGCAATATTGTCCTCATAGCGGCGATCGGCGGCGGCGACCTCTCGCGTCCGGCCCTGGTTCGAGCCATGGTCCGGAGCGAGACGGAATGGGAAGCCGTCACCTCCTTTTGCGAAGCAGTCATGCTAGCAAAGGAGGAGGCGGAACGTGAGAGAGAGCGTTCCCCCTCACGTCCCAGCCGCCGCGGGAGACGCACCGGGCGTCGGGGGCCACCGTAGACGCGGGCCTGTGGACGGTGAGCTAAGGGCTAGCTCGCCGTCCCTCCGTCTTAGGACGACAGGCCGTGTCGACGGCGCGTTCGTGTTCCACGCGCGCCTCAAAGAGATGTCAGCATAGGGAAGGGGCCCGCAAGGGCCGATGCCTGCCGGGTGCTGCGGGTTGTTCGAAAGAGATACCGCGGCCCCGGAACACAAAGGGCGATGAAGGAACATGGGTGGGTTTTAGTCAGTAAAAGTCTGACACACCCTCCCGCTCAGCCCAGAGCGGGAGAAGTCATTTGATGATTTCCCATCCGGAAAAAAAAAAAAAAAAGGCATGGCAATATCAAGTAGGTATATCCCTACGTAGAGTACGTAGACTGGTGGAGGGGCCGGCTCTCGCAGGTTGCTAAGTAGGATTAAAAGCATGAGTCAGCTCCGTATGTCCCAAACAAACAAGCAGGTGGCCGATCGATGGCTGAGCGCCTAATGTGGGCACTACTTGTGGGGTTTAGGCGCGCTGCGGTGTAAAACCTCACAGGCACAAAACTGCCGTATTTGTACACCTACTCAGATTATTAGATTGTGCTAACTGTAACCGATGCATTGTTTAATGCTTTGATTACTACTATGTAATAAAACATCTCTGTTTTGCCTGTCATTGAAACTCTTTGGATTGAATCATGACTTAATTAAAAAGAGTTTTGAGCAAAATTTTGCCACCACTAGAAGGTCTTGTAAAAGTTTTATTCCGATGTGACTGCGTTAATGTCAACCTCAATATATGTACTAAAATTAAACTTCTGCCAACAGTAACTGTTGTCAAAGATGGGACCATCGTTTTAACCAGCGCGTTTTAACTGATTTGTCAACAAATCACATGATTTTCGACTGAGATCTACTTTGAATCATAATATTGATATTATGACAAGAGTAGAATTTTATTCGCGTTAGATGACATTGGTTTAACTACACCAACGTACACATGTTACGATACAGTGTACAAATAGCCCAAAGCTAGCTGAGTCACCACACTGCCGGCAACTAATGGTGCGGAACGCGGGCTATAATATAGCGCGCAATGGTTTAGTGGCGACCTACTCGAACTAATACATCCTTTATGAGAATTTATGTCATGAGAAAAATGATTCTAAACATAATTATAAATGTCTGATCTTGACATGGATACCTAAGCCGAGTGTTTATCGTAAATTCATTAGTTAGTAGATTTATAAGTACATACGAGTTTTATTTATATTTCATTTTCGGATTCTAATAAATAATGATCTTTAATATTACAGACACGGTTTTATGGAGATGTTTCTTTATAGTTCGTTTATAAAGACGTATAAGTTTCACAAAAGCTGTAAAAGATAAAAATCAGTCTGCTGATATTATTATCGCCGACTTAATTGTCACTGAGCAGGTCGTTGACCTCAGGTTATTTCGGTTTCTTATTAAATTTTTCAGACAGCTTGACTTTCAAAGAACACCATTAATTAATTAAAATCAAAACACTCTTTAATATCAGCTCAATTCAACTGTGAAACATCAATTTGTTAATTATTTTTACCTTTTGATGTAGGTAGATAGAAACACACCCTTTTCATTCGTGTGTGAAATTATTGTTTCGCGTTTATTCGTTCAATTAAACTGAAACACTTAAAGGTTAATTTAATGAAAAATACTTGCCAAGTAGACACTTTCAATTAAATGCTAAACGAATCTTAAAACATTGTTTGAGAAAGATTACATTACTTTGTTTGAAGTAAATACTGTTTCTCATTAATTCATTTTCAGCTGTACCAATGTTGGGACGAATATACTTTTAACTCGTACATTTTCCTCATTTTAAACATTTGCCAACACTTAACTGCTGAACATTTTCCCGAATTAATTCCGCCCAAAATATTTTCTATAAGTACACGTTCATTTTCGTGAAAAGCATCCGATGATTTCGACAGAACAATTTCCTCGGAACCCTCTTAGAGAGGAATTTTATAAATAGACTGATAACTGCACACACGGAGGCTGAGATGAACTCAAAGGTTCCGCCGTGTGCGGGACAGACCCTTTGATCTCGCTGACCCTCCTCTCAGCAGCTCACTTCAACGATATTATCTTGTTTTTTTTTATCCCGACGACGATTTACGACGCAAATGAATATTTACTAAAAAATCTCGGCAAATTTTGTCTTCTTCTATGAATATTTTGAACAGTTTATCCAGTTACTGTGTCGTTAAAGATATCGGGTGTACAAGTCTCGTGGTCCTCAATTATTAAAAAGTTTATTTTTATAGAAAGTGTCTTTTTAAAATATCTGGAGATTTTGTGCGCAAGTATACTTTGATACGTCCAGAAACGCATCGTGATAACGAGACTTAAGCAATAAAATGTCTCTAAAGTTTTTTTTATTGAAATCCTTCCAAAATATTACTCAAGTTATCTAAAACTACATTCTCAACTAACGAACACTTCTCTCTGCTCATCTTCAGATAATTTCAACCTCAATTCAATTGTATTCATATAGATCTCTGTGCGGTTCTCCCGACTTGCAAAACGTTTACCGACGGAACGTTGCTTCGCCAAATAATTTTCTAAGCAAAAAAGCTAATCTCGCTCGCATTTTCCTTACATTTTGTTTTACCGATATTCATAGGTTGTTTACCTGAGTCATGTACTGTAAAGTACAAGAACACAACGACTGCGTCCGTGCAATCGTCCATTTATTTCGCCGCGGCCGGAATTTAGAAAATGCTTTGTATTTTTTTCCAGTTTTCTCTTTTGATATTTGAATTTGATTGAGCATTTATTCTAGAATTTTACACACACATACTTCTTTGCGGGTCACTGTTTGTTTTTTTTGAACATAATATGTATTTAGAATAATAACACATTCGACGCTAACGTAGCTTACGAGTCAGCTTACGAGCACAACTATTTCTATTGTATAAAATATGAACAATCCTTTAAATCGAAATGTTCTAGTTTAGAACAAGTAATTCAGAATATCTCCTGAAATAGACAGATAGACAGATTCTACCGTAACAATATTGCTCGATACAAACAGTTTTTTAGACAGTGTAGTAGTTATTTAGATAGCAGTAACATGATAATCAGCCTAGAATCACTTAACATTCGCTCTAGAGGAATATCCAAGTTGGAACATTTCGAGAATAAACTTAAAACAGTTGTGCAATTTCGCTCATAAAAATATCCAAGTATGTGGTTATTTTGTTCTTCTGGGAATATGCGGAAGTCTTGGGAAAGTACTGTAGGTAATAAAATTAAAATTATATTTTTGTTAAATTTAAATCTTATCAAATTTACTGTTGTACCTATATTTTAACACCATTATTTTAAAACAATCTGCTATATAATTTAAATCCTGGAACCAGACATTTAAACATTTGAATCATCATCAACACAAATTTCTTGGAATTGTCAAAACCTCAACTGATTATAAACAGACGTACTCCCGCCCCTGAGGAAGCCCACACCTACGTATTTTTCCTCATTATCGTAATCCCCCCAAAGATTTAATTTAGCGCTATCTAATCCTCGTGCTAAATATCACGTTACTGGAACGGAAACCATTTGTTTTCTTCGTTCTTAATTAGTGTTGAAGCAGATTTTGTTTCCCATTTTCGTGAATTACCTTTTTTTAAATACGAAAGTATTCTTAATTTCTATTTGTAAAACTTACTAGACACAATATCAGTGATAACATCTTCAAGGACAATAAACTTTGAACAAGCAATTAAATTAAATCAAAAGTCATTTATTCAAAATAGGCTGGGAATAACCGCTTTTTGAACGTCCAAATTACATAATACCCGAAAACACCCACCCTTTACCATTTCCTAATGTTGTAGTCGGGGAGAAGAATTGGAACAACAAACTCCCTAGCAACACACCTGTCTGCTAAGTTAGAAGGATTTGATTGTATAAATAACGTTGTAGAGAGCAATGTTATATCCAACATGGCAGGGCTTATCCTCTTCGCAAGAGGTGCTGACTGAACGGCACGGGACCATAAATGTAGTGTACGAGCCATTGTATGACAATAAAAAGCTTCCTTTTTGTATCGCTGCGTCCTCGCTTTTATTCCTTTGTTTCCAATTCCGCAGTTCCGAATAAAAAATGTTTCCTGCAACCCGAAATCGCTGTACCTCGCATACTTACCATATTCTCAATAAAAAATCACTCTGAACAGGTTTTACACGATTCATTCCATTCGATTGGCGTCGAATGAAGAACGAACGGTATCTAGCTCGCATCCATTCACTCGCGTGGGATTCCGCGGGACACTCGGCTGTCGGATTGATCCGCTCCGATTGATATTACTCTGTGTAAAGGAATATTTTCTGCTCGTCTTGTTCATCGTTTATGATTGATATGTATCGCATATGGTTTGTTGCGTGACGTAAATCAAAGATTTGCCGAATGGAGGTTTATTTGTTGTCTGGAATGTTTATTTCAGTCTATGGTGTAGTAAGCCGCACTAAAATAAAATAATCTTACTCTATCCACCGTAACTATAATGTTTTATGCTGGTACCTGAACTACAATCATCATGGTTATCTTTTTTATATCTAATAATTTTAGTGATATTTTGTATTTTATGTTTATTACTATGTCTCACAAAAAGTCGTTAAAACTCGTGTAAAATATTTTTTTTTCATACCTTGGCTTTCACAGGTATGCTTTGTAAAGCTGCATATTAACTGCCTCATAGGATCACCTCGCTGTACTCATACTTTATATTAATACACTAAAACTCGCGAATCCCCACGCCCCTTTACTACAAACTTTGTAACATGCTCCCGTTTACTAGAATTTTATGTTAAACCTCTGCTCCAGTACGAATCTTCTTTTTTTCATCTCATTCAGAACGCGCAATAGAACGTGTTTTTTGAGTTATTTCCATTCTGGATAGTGGCGTCTTTGTTTTATTTCCCGAATAGAATAAGTTATGGCCGGGGTTTAAGGGAATATTTTAGCGAGATTCTCAGCGAACATCGCAAGTTTCTTTATCTGTTAAACTTGCAGTTATTTTTGGTAAAAACTTCCAACAATAATTGAAATATTGATTATACACGAGTTCAAAGTTATCATTGAGTTATCTTATCGTAAAATATAAATTAGTTTTTAATTAATTATTAATTACAAATGATAAGTATTTCTTTAGAAAAACCGTTAACAGGTTATTAAAACATCATTAAAATTCTAGCTCTACACAAGATCTAAAATAGGTGAAGGAAATACGTGAAAAATAAAAACGTCATCAACATAAACTTATTGATTAGGTGCTTGTTTTCTGTAACACCTCTATCAGAGGTCACGATATTTTAAATTCTTCTGTAAAATTAAGTAAATTGCAGTAACTTAACCTAATCGTTTCATATTAGGAACGACTTCTAATGAACCATCTCGATCTGACAATACGACGAATCAAGATAAATTTCCCCAATCCTACCTACATAAGTTAGCTAAAAGATAACTCTTTTCTCGAATCACTTACCTCCACTGGGTATTGAAGCTGTGGTGGCAACACAGAAGCAGTGCAGTAGCAACGAGAGCAGCATCTTGGTTGTCATGGTAACGCAGATCGAGTTCATGTTCGCGTCATCGTTGCTGACTCCGGACTCCAGGCTGGCCGCTCACTTCACTTTCACCTTCATTGTAAACGGTGGCAGTTACATCACTGGGGCGAAATTACGTCTGCAACAAAGAAACGCAATGGTTTTAGATAGTACTTGCAAGGGATAACAAGTAGAGGGACTTCTAAACCAGTCCTATTCATTTTATTTATATAATAACATTAACTAAATCAACGCATGAAAAGACAATGTTGCTGAAATTGTAGCCATTACGAGTAGTAGAACATCGCGCAATGCAATGTTATAAATCATCACATAAAACAACATTAAACCTTGAAACAGGAGCCGACTGCTCGGTTAGTATCTCCCTCTAATTCTATTAAACAAAGAGTATGAGTTGCAGAGCTGCAGCTAACAATAATAGTCAAGTCATTACATAATTAGTAACTAGCCATCCCATAGCTTAGCATGCCAGCGTTGACCGCAAATCTGTCTTGACAAACTCGATGTTAACCAGAGATAATTGATGACAAATACGCGGAATTCCTTTGATGTTACACGATGTAGGTACTCGGTTATGCGTGGCTTGTGTTTGTCCAGCCGATATTGGAATTAAGACATCTGATCAATGTTTGGTTAGACTACAGTTTAGATAAATGATGGCGTTTACGTAGTATGTTACTGCTGCCTAATTCATGAATTTAGTCTTACTTACGTGGATTTCTCACCCATGATTTCATTTTGTCTCTTTAGTAAAAGCTCTCGTCGGAGAGTCACGGGTATTTATTTATTTTACACTTCAAGCACAATGTACAGCGGCGGACTAAATACCATAGGCATTTCCTACCAGTCAACCTTTAGGTGATGCAGAGACAAACATATATAATAAATAAACTAAGAAGCATTCAACAACACTTTCGTTTTACCAAAATTACATTGTATAGGCTAATTTGCAAACCGTTTGACGAATTAGATGAACGATAAGCGCTGCACCAAATGAGGTCATCTATTCATCACAAAATATCGTTATAGCAGATACAAAAACAACTCACGTTATTTGTAATTCATACACCTATAAAGGGATACTCCTATGTAATATTGACCGTTCAGCAAAGCAATCACTTATTTACATGCAAAGGTTAGACAAGTTTTATTAAATTCATCTCTATTCAGTTCCCGGTGGAACGTGAACACTTCCCAATGTTATCGCGACCGCCTCCTACAGAGAGCTTATCCCCGAAGAGCAAACTAAAATAAACCTCGATTGGCCTCACTCGGTCTACAGGAGCTCTAACTTTCTACCTTCTTTTTGTTCGGCTTGCGACATTGCTCTGCTAGCACCTATCAATACGAGATAAAATTTTATAACAGCATAGACTTGAAAAGAACTGGAAAAATCTATGTTTTCCAAATCAGGACATGTAGTGTGAAAAATAAATGCTGCAGAGTTCGTGCAGAGTTATATAATTAAATGAGAACAGATTTGGCACTGGATAAACCCATGCCAAAAGTTTTTAGAAGATAATTTCAGAAACACGAGTGGTGGGTAGTTGGCTGCCGACACTCTTGCTAGGGTGCAACGACCGGACGTTACGAGCCATCTTTTAGGAGATAAATACATGATTGTTATGACACGTGAAATTTACTATAATATTTAAGAGGCCTGTTACAAAAAAAAAAAAACGCGAGTTCATTATTATTGCAGTAGAGGAAACGAACTATTTTTAACAAGTAATTTTTATTTCAAACAACGAACGTATAACATATAATTTCAACGAGGAAACCTTGCAATTTCGCGTTTTTTTTGTAATAGGCCTCTTATGTGAATGTACGTTCGTAACATCTTCAAGTGGGTTACTAAGGTAACCCACGCCCAAGGTTTATCTATTTACCGTCAACAATTCAACGAGGAAAATTTACGTAATTAGTTACGTACTATTCCAAGGTAAAGTGCTCCAGAATTCAAATCCATGGTAACTAAAACCTTAGCAATACATTATGATCAAAGATGAAAACATAAATTAACATTAGGTTACAAGAAGTGTGTGGGTTTAATTACCGTGAGCTATAAATTGTACATCATTATAATAGAACTAATATGGGATCTTACGCACCGACAGTTTCAGCTGGCTTCATAGTTCGATATCATTCCAGGAATTAGCAATTACTAACTAGAATAATAGGGAGCCTTAACAATGGTGGGAACTTCGACCTTCCGTGTGGTGCCTCCAATTTAGTGAAACAAAGTAAAGAGATCAATTAATTAGCAGTTCTAATAGGTACGTAATTGGCTTCAAGATAGATGGCATCGGAATCTTGGTAGTGGTCGAAAAGATTGAGAGTTTTAGATGTACGAGTACTTCAATTTTTTTCTGTTTGTTTTGCGGTTGGTTTTAACTGGACCAATGGCATACCTACGTAAGAAATAAATAAAGAGTAAAACGGAACACTAAAATATGATCAGGCTGTAAACAAAAGTAGAAACGATATTTAAATACTAGTAAATATAGGAACCCATAAAATATCTCATATCAGAATAATTAGAGTACTTTCAAAGGCAAAATCTTGAATGTGCTCGTAAACCGCTAAACCTTAGCGAGTTTACGTCACACCAAGGAATATCAAGAACACAAAGACGATCGTAAAACAATAAAACGTCCATTCGTACATTCGCAACAGAACATTACCTGCCCATAACATTATCGGCGCCATAAAGATCCTCGTTGTACCAAATACGTATAGCAAATGCTCGCAATTTACTTTATTGCAGTGTACGTATCACGGCCAGGGTTCCGTGACCTGTCAGCGCGGGTGGCTTTACCCGTTTCTTTTCTAAGTAACCCGGATTCAAGGAGGCGGGGAAGGTCAATATAATTTGGTTGTAGATATAGGTTTCGTGAGCTCGTTCCGCGACAATTTTTTTCAAGCCAAATTCGGTGCACGAGATCTCTATTTGTCAAACAAGTCCCGGGGGGCGCGTTGTGCCGCGAGTGTCGCCATCGCGCCATCGCGCCATGTAAACGAGAACTGTGCGATGGTCTGACGTTACCATAAATTTTGGCAATGTTACGCGTAATAACATTATATCGTCCGCTTAATTTTCTGAGCTGGTTTTAAGCTGGATTTTAACACTCCCTTAGGTTAAACTCTCACTCAGTTATGTCTACCAAGATTTTATACATGCGATCTCCGGTCGTGGCTTCAATTCAGAAAAAGAAAGATAAACCGGTTTGTATTTAATGAAATATTAAGTAGGGACTTCGGAAACATTTGAATCTTATTGCTTCTCAAATCACAAAAATCGTCAATTATAATTTCAACGTCAAAATACACGCGGCGTTTTGCAAAGATAATATTTCCAGCAAAACTTTGAAGTGCGAGTGCTCCCTCGCAGAATTTAAACACACTGACATTACTTCTAGAAAGTTCAGAAAGAACAAAATACACAGTTTCATCTTTAAAACAAATTGTTTCCGGCAGAGAGCGGACGTTTTTTACCTTCCACTCGCTCCTCTAATTAGTAAATGAATGTTTTAGTGGAAAGAGTTTGAACCAAAGTCTTCTTACGTTAACTTTCATTATAACAAGTCTTTGTATAATTAAAAGTTGTTGACCTTCATCTCAGTCGATTAGTTGCTACTCGTAACTTCTTAGGGTTATATTACTTTGAACTTGGCTGAACACTCAAATTCGTGGACGTGTAATTTTAGAAATTGCTCAAACATTGCGCCCTACCCGAAGGAACAAATACAAATAAAGTTTATAATTTTCTAATTTTTCTACAAATTACTAAACTTCAGAAGTCTAGTCTAGTCTTGAAGCTAAGTAATACTCATTTCAGCGCAAAGTAGGTACTGCTCAATTTACTTTTTATTTAGTGCTCAAATGATTGAGTACTGAAATTTATTTCAGCCATATTATCTATGGAAACTCAAAGTATTAAACGGAAATTCATTAACAGAATTCCAGCTTTCTTTTTCTCTCGAAGTAATTCTATATCAATATCCGCCCCGACTAAGTCGATTATAGAGAGGATACACGTCTTAAAAGCTTTTATGAGCTCAGCCGAGTTCACGTTGACTTAGTATGAGGGCATTAATATGTCAAACTTCAAAGCCGGCAGCGCCGCACTCCTTTGTCGCAGCGAATAATTAACATAGTTTACGATCAATTTCGAATTCATTCATAACGCACACACACCGAATCGATTTCCAACTAAACACGGTGTCTATTTATTTCAAACATTCTCTGTACAGTAAAGGAAAACGAATTTTGTTAAGACCGTGTATTGTAGAAACTATTTCGGACTTACACGTAGCTCATGAATGTTACCGGTATTTTGTTAAATCTTATCTAAAATATTTCATGAAAAAGATTCTCAGAAGAATAAAGTTTTTAATGAAATCTACCGTCGTAATGTGACCTTAATTTTGGATGATATTTATGAGGTCTACCCTCTAAAAGTTACGTAAACATGCTCTAAGAATTATATTAAATTATTTTATGAACATCAAATTAGTTTTATGCTAGTAGAGCTTAATTTAATTTACATTGCTCAAAATTATTAAGGGTTTTTAATAATATCAAATCTTTTGAAAGCAAACCTATCAATCAATCGTCAAATGGCTGGAATGGCAATTGAAACAATACAGCAATCAGCTGACACTGAAGTGAACACGGCATCGCGCCTGAAACTAATACCATAATTGTATAGCGGCTACATTGATGACCGGCGGGGAGGATTGTGCGATGACCTCCTCAATCCCTGCCTAATCTCTATCCAGATTACAATCCGACCGGCCTATTTGTACATTAAGTAGGCCTCACCCATTAGTTTGAAGAGGCTCGTGATTAAATCGATCTGTGAGTGAGTTTGGCACTAATCTGACGATAAATTTGTTTTGCTCACAAACTTGTTGCAAACGTGTATAAATTATTGTTCAAGTGTTATGTTAGGAGACATCGTTTGCTTGAATTAATTTTTGTATAATAGAGCACGATGGACATAATTATAAGCAGTTTTCATGGTAATAAAATGCTTACCCTGATAATAACAATTGCTCAGCTTCTTTTAGAAGAACTGATCGGTTCTCATACATTCAGTTAAAGGCGGTATTCAATGATAAGATTCATTTTTGATAATTTTACTTCAGTGATGGAGTGCCAAGTCTCTAAAACATTTAACAGACAGACAGCTTTTCGAATTAGAACTCATTATTCCGCTAAATTAAAAAGACTTTTCGCTGACGTAAGCATTAAACATGTTTTGCAGCTGTGCTGGAGCCACTAGACCAATGTGTAATGAAACGAGTCAAATCACATTGCAAAGCTTAATATCCCAACACGGTTGCGCGGAGTCGGACGCGTGCCAAAGCCAGATTATTGTTAGTCGCCAGTGGGTCTTTGCACCAATCGCCACTTGGCACTACCCACCGTACACACCACTGTTCTTTATTTTCATCTGTCAACACCAACATATAAAGTTCGTAACTACAATAATGAAACCATATTTTCATCTGTATCTGTCGCCAAATAAACGTATTTTTTATCAGTGCCTACTTAAAGAAATAATAATAAAACGATTTAATCTCTTCTCTACCTAAACCCTAGAGTCGTAAAACCATCCAAAGAAACGCAAAAACATTAATGTCACATTTTATTATTATAAAGTAATTAAAAGCCCCACCAAACGTGTGAATAAAACCATTAAAGCAACAAGAACACTTCACTTTAGCGGTGTCCTAGCGTTCATTAAAGGGTGGAGTACCTCAAGGCAGCGTAATGGGGCCGGTACTTGTCCCCCTTGTTATCTCATACGATGCCTCCTTTGTGTGACCGTATTGTATACACTGTTACTTGTATCTGTCCTGTTAGTTCCGAGCGCCACGGCTCCGCGGCTCCACGGCTCCACGGCACCACCTACAGCGATCGTTAGGGCCACACGGTTACCGCATTGTTTGTATTGTACTATTAGTTTAACTGAACTGTTTGAGTTTGTAAGTTCAGTGGCACTTCGTCTGTTTCTCTTACAGATAATAATATGATTTATTTGCAACAAGTTTCCTTTTTACCAAATATTTTGGTATAAAAATTTTAAATCAAAAAAACATTATAAAATCAATTAATCATGATCACTAATTGACATTTAAAGTATTCAGAGACCTGTAGCTTCGTTTAGAAATAACTGGTAAACAATTATTCTGGTTTTAATTTTGTTTCAATATTAATCCGATCACAATATACGCAGAAAACACGGAATAAATCTCACCGCTATCGGAAATTCCATCAGCATTTCACACATTTAACATCTGTTTCCATTTCATTGACCGGTGCAAAGAGCATTATTTCCAACCGACACAGGCGGCCATTAACACTGTACAGATAAAATAAATAATTTCCAAGGCGCGATAGAAAAGATGATGTCAATAATTTATTATTTTCGTTTCCTTTTAAAACGATGCCATTAGCGTTCCGTTGAGTGCTCCCCTCTCCTCTGCTCGAATATTCCACTCCTAAAGGGAATTTTCTAGAACCTCACCGTTACCGTGAGGATGTCTAAATTTTATCTTGCGTTAAGTAAATCGGGCTTTTTGCGAGTGGTGCTTATCAAATTTCTCTGTCTGCCCCCCAATGGCGAAGATAAATGTATGTTTGATCGGATATCAAATTTTCGCTTCCAAGTCTTGAAGTCTTTCTTTTGTCGCTGGCGTGAGTAATGATGATGAGTGTAGGAATTTTCTCACCATTTTTTTCATATTTTGAAGCCAGACTGGTACTAACAGCTCCAACGAGTTGTTAAATTCTTACGCCAGAACCGTGCGACGCATTTGTAAGAATCAGCAAGAAAACGCTTTACGATTGACATTTTGGACCGCGTTCAAAGCCCGTTTTAAATAAAACTGTTTTACTTGCAAAACTCTTTGGCTGTAGAAAGGTTTAAGAAAAGGTTTATTATAAGTGAGAAATTTGTCCAAGCCACTCAACAGGCCTATATCTGTCGTAACTGCATTATCTGATAGAAGCTCAGCCACTGAAAGAGAATCCAAAGTGGCTCTAATGAGAGCAACACAAAGGCTATCAAGTAGTACAGTGAAAAGGTCGCGGTGACGTAACCGCTCTGTAGTGCTTCTTATAAAACGTCGATTACCGTTCAAGCGTTCCCATTGTACTAAACCCTAAAATGGCCCGAGGCTGTCGGTAGTGCGTGGGACCATTATCGCTGGCTCTTTTTGTCCCCTCGTCCCTTTTTTGCTCACGGTCCCGTGTAAGACAGATACGGAATGGGTAATAATTGGAGTTAAAACCTTTTTTGTTGGTGTCGTTTTGGATTTTAATGCGATTTCAGTCCTTTTAACCCGTTCGTTTGATTTAATTTCGCAAGTCATTAGCTTGTATCAATTGTAGTATGCTGTACGGACAATTACATTCCTACGCGTTACATTCATTGATATTCGTTAAAAGGTATTCGTTTTGGAACATAAAATTATGGAACAAATTATTATCGCTTTTGGGCTTAAAACGAAATGAATGCCTTCTAATATAACGTTGATTTTATGTGTCTATTCAGTTAAATTACATAATAATTTTATCTGGAAGCTCATTCACTAGTCGTAAAGTTTGTGATTTTTCTAAATTGAATTTTCATCGATGCTGTTACGAGCGCTCTTAGCTTCATTTTGCACAAAATGGAATTTGTTTGATGAAGTTAGGAGAAAAAATATCGCAAGGCAATCTAAACGAAAACAGAATTAGAAAATAAAACGTGATTTGGATCGCATAAAATATTCTGAAGCAGATAATTCACCGCATTTTTATAGCAGAGAGGAGATTCAAGTGAACTGCACAGATATCAGGGCATGTTTTATCTAAAAAAAGATCAACAAAACGAATATTTGGAATTTGGACGGTGGCTTATCTGCTCCGTTTGTAAATGAAGTAAGGCCCGTTGTAAAATAGAATTAAACAGCTTCAGCTAAATTTCGCTGAAACCATTCTCCTTTACGTTTTCACGGGGCCGAGTTTTGTAAAGAAATGTGTGTAAATAGTAGTATAGGTGTAGGTGCACTTCATTACTGCAAGCTGCCTCCGCGGGGTGAAGGTGAAATTAATTTACGACTTAATACAATGGTGCTTTGTGCGGCCGCGATGGAAGTGTGAGATGCACCGCGGTACATCTGCATCGGTACAAGCCCAGCTGCGGCGGGATGTTGTAGCTAATGAATCATGAAAACTGTCTCGCCCCGTGAACGACAAACACTCGTAAAATGTTTTTCTTGCTAATAAAATGGTGAGTATGCCAGCAATTTGTTAGATTTGATTTCGGAGGTCGATATTTCGCGTGAGACTCTTTCTTTATGAGGTTACGTACTCACAATCATTTTTATTTGAGACAAAATAGAACTGAAGAAAGTAACCTTACAAATTATTTTCTTTTTGAAGCTCCCAGTATAATCCATTCCCGCACATCATTTTTCGAAGAGCTTCTTAGGCATCGCCAAACATATGTATTTAGTGCGATACTTATCTTAAATCCCATCGCTTAACACTTGCACCATCATATCTTTCATCTCGGATAAACAAGTCAGTGAGTCTCGCCGTTTTCTTAAAGTCCCCTGTTAAATAAACTTTAGAGCCTTTTCAACGTTTGGGCGGTGATTTTGAATTTAATTTTTCGGCTTAACGCTACCCATCAAAGGAGAAGTAATGGCTCATTTTGTATTACGAGTTTTTGACACAATGTACTGAAATCCATTGTGGAACAAATGTTTGAGTTTTGAAAAGACAACGATTGTATTTGCATTTGCGGGTTTTCAAATAAATGTTAGTTCTTGAAATCCATTTAATTTGTTTTATTTCACTAAGAAGGGACAAAGCCTGTGCTACATGTGTGTCAGTGCCCAACATTAGCTGAGCGCGCTTACAAAGAAGAAACGGAGTACAGGGGTCACTTTATGCTAGTGCTAAGTAGCATTAGTTTATGTGAAAGAGGAAGTGCTAACACCATACCTATTTTGCAGCACTGCTGTGTTTCAGTTTGTAGGGTATGGCAGGCGCCGCGCGCCGGTGGCATTACGGACGCATCAAACATTTCAACTTTGTCTCTCGAGCGAACATCTGAACAACGCAGTGCGTTGCCGCTGTTGTTACAGATGTTCATAGGTGGCGATATGTGGATATCGCCTTATGGTGGTATAAGGAGCGTTGCTTGTTTGTCCCTCAGGTATTATTAACAAAAATAGCCGCTTTCATTCGTAAAGAAAACAGCTATCAAACTGTATCTTTTAAGTACTACTTTCTATGAATTGGTTTCTCAGATATCTGTATCGTTACTTTACGAGGAGTATTCCGAGAATGTCTTAGTATTTCTACACAAATATTAGCAAAGATAATTGCAGGAAAATGATGATGATATTACCTATCATAGTGATTTCCAGGAACTCTATTTATAATTAAGTACTCAAGTATCTTTACCTAAAGATGACATTAACGACTACAGAATATTACAACACAGTTCAGTAATTCCTTGTGGCCTCCCTGGCAGAGCGACACAGGGTTAGTGCCGGCGGCTGCCGCACGGCGGCGCGGTAGCGCTGCGGTCGCTCGCATGTACATAAGTAAATGCTACCGAGTGTACATTGCAGTGCTGGATGATAGTGTTTAGTGGCATTGTAGGCTGCAGATTAAATGTGTGTAGCTATTTGTTATTTATTTAAGGCTGAAGAGGAAATGGATCGGCCACGTTTGTCGAAGGACCGATGGCTGATGGAGCAAACAATATGTCCTTGAGTAGAGTTCATATCATATCAGTATCCCACCAGCTAGATGGGTCGACGATATTAAAAAAGTGGCTGGGACAGACTGGTTGTAAAAAGCGGAGGTCAGGATGTTGTGGCGCAGCTTGGGAGAAGCCTATGTTAGGAGGATGGACTGAGAAAGGCTGAGGTGATTAACTGATTGACATGTTTATGATATCTCTTCTTTTAAACTTCATAACACATACCTATTACAATCCTTGCAAAATTACATAAAATCACGTTATTTATCCGTATTTATAAAACGTTTTATTCTAAAAGATCAATCTCCTAACTTCACAAAGCCCGTATATCAGGTCAGGCAGTTCGCTAGCTCCGACAAGCGATAGTTAGCGACGTGTTATTACTGAAGCCGTATCAGAGCTAGAGCATCTCATAACTACTCGTACACGTGATGGTAACCCTACCTGCGCTACACCGTATGGCCTACTAAGATAAAACATCTTACGACTGAAGTTATGCCAGCTACGTGAACCCGATAGTTCGCGCGATCGAAACGCAGCCTCTCAAGTTCTGAATCGCGGTGTTGCGGTAGGAGGCCTAGCAATCTGCTACGCTAAGTCGGTCGGTAATGTGCCTGAGTTTAGGCCCCGCTTGCAAACCAACTCGACACGAAAGACTGGACACACGTGTGTCCAGTTAGTGAACTCAAAATTAGTAGGTATGCCTTATTATATCGTCATTTGGACACGCAAAAATGTTTACGCGTGTCCACATAGTATAATAGTTATTTCCTGCGCGTGTTGTTCATCGCTCCACAAACCGCGTCACGCGTCGAGTTCGCTCGTGGCATGCTCTAGTATGAACGACTTCTTTTTATTCCGCTCTCGCTGCCGCAAGACGCTCGTCGCTTGCGCGTGTAGCTCCTGACCGTAGTTTCTCCTAGGGTTGCCTCGAGACATTTTCTTGCGTATCCAGCGAGCGAGCTGATTACATGAAACTTTAATTACTGACAAAACATTGATTTTATTTGTAGCCGACTGCCTTACATACTTTCCTTGAAATATGGAAATGTTTTCACGTTAATACGTAGGTATGTGTTGGTTATGATAATATCATTCAGTTTCTAGTTAATGATCGAGTGAATATTAATACATTTTATGTTTGGAATTTGTTATAATGTATGGTTTCAGCCGGTTTCAGTTATGGGAATATTCCTGGGATTACCGGAAACCCACCCAAAGTTTTACAGTTACGTAACTGAAACCTTTAATAATCATAACTTCATAAGCTGGTCACTGGGCGAGTTCGGATTGGTTATTTCTGTTTTGCTAGTTGAGTTTAAACTACTGTTGATTATCGATGAAAAATGACAATGGTACCATGACAATTTTTGTATTGATCACGGTAATCATTATTATCTAGACAAGCCCGTCGGGATTCAATAAAATAAGCCAGTTTATGGTAATAAAATGACAATGATACTTTATTTTAGAAACTTTTGCCATTTGGGCACCATAAGAAGATAACTCATAATTTTCCTCGACACACAATATCCATGGCGGTGTCTGCTCACACCGCATAAACAATATCTTAAGCTCACGGGCGCGTCGTAACTCAGCTGCAGCCACGTGGTCGGCAGCGGCGCAGTCACACTGCACGCCGCGACAAGCATACGTTGTCGGGTATGCGGGGCAGCGAGGAATATTTGAAAGCAAACATAACATCAAGCCTCTCCGATGTGTTAGTTAGAACCTAAAGAACATCCACATTTCGCCAGTTATGTTTAAGAATCAAATAGGACATGAAAATCGAACCCTTCATGCTCAGCAACAGCGCTAGCGACCAGTACACTAACGAGACCACAAATGAATTCGTGGGAATGAATGATTTGTTACACTACTGAAAAAAAAAAAAACAATGATTGTGTTCTGTTTTGCGTGTAATTAAAACGTTGAAAATCTAAATATTTTATTTCACATAGGCCTACATGGGCACTTATAAAACGTCGAGAAATGGTGCACGGTTCGGATTGGTCGTTTCCTATGGAGAAGAACCGGCAAGAAACTCCATGGTTACTCTTTTAAAATGATTTATTTTTACAATATTATTATGTTACAGCAATAGTAGTAGTCAAGCAATCAATAAATAAGTAGCGTTGTGATAGCTGTAGAATCAAGGTTGGTCCTGGTGTTTTTTTTTCCAAATGCCTCGAGATATTGTCTGAAAGAATACTTACGTTGAAAAGATTTATCATTGCTTACGTAAACAAAGAAAACTAGTTGTGCAAAGTGTATTAAGATTAAAACTTGAGCCAAAAACCCAAGACTAAAATCTTAATCTACACCGTCTACAATTTCTTTACTTACTTTTTATGTGAACGCATAAATATTACGTCTGTAATTCATCACGGCGTAGCTTTGTAAGGGCGTCGCTCCTAATATTTATTACGAGGGCTCGTATATTTTTCTAATTCAACACAAAGGTGACACTACAATCCCGGATAAGAATAGCGTTTGTGGAAGCGCCTTAATTCGGATGCTTTCATATAAAGGTGTGATTTAGTGGCCGGGAGCACTATTTATCACCTCAACTCCAGCGCCGGATACCCGCCAACTCCGAGCGGTCCAACTTCAGACTTGACTTACTGTCCTAATTAAAATGCATGCTACACTGTTCCGAATAAATTATCATATGATTATTAACTTTTTGTTTTAATGACGGAGAACTCTTTATAGGGTCGTAACTTTACGGGATTCTAATGGGGTTTTGTTTTATGTCGCCCCTGAGCCCCGGGATGACCGGACTTTATTGTCTGTACTATAACGAAAATAAGTAATAATCGCTGTCCTTTTGCAAGAATTCCACTGTAATAAATCTGTAGCAGAAATAGCTACTTATGTCAGACAGAATTATTCTCTGGCGACTTTGTTAACGACGCCTAGAGGAATTGCTAGTGTTTTGGTCCAACTCTTACAACTTTATAACAATTGTATTGTAAACTCGCTGTAATCTTTTTACAAAACAAATTGGATAGAGATGCGACAAAGAAAAATTCTTTTTCAATTGTAATTTGTCGATACTTCTTTGAAGCGCCGCGGAGCGTGCGATATGGAACAAATCGTAACGATCAGCAAAGGCTCACCTACAATTAAATAAAATAAAACAATGCGCAGTCTCGCGTCCCGCGTCCCGGCCCGTGCGGGTGAACATTTCTCGTTAAATCGTCACGGTTCATAATCCCGGGTTAACGGGATTGATTGGCAATCTCTTTAAACGAGTGCACAGCTATTGTAGCCAACAAATTGTTCTGCTCTTCGCGCAACAATAATTGCTTTATTTCGCACAGATAATAAAACAACATTTACAATAAGAACAACGTGTATATTCAATTTCTTGGAGTTACGTGAGTCATGAACTGCACCGATTTTCTGGAGACAATTTTCTTTTGTTTAGTACTTTTATGTCGATTTTAATTCATAAAGACAGAAAGGCGTGAGTTTATGTATGTAGTATGTATTAGTATTATTACTTTTGATCGTTTAATGTCTTCGTAAAGTTTCCGTTTCGTAGGTAATCCTATTTAAAAAAAATAGAAAATATTTGACATTATTTAAAATATATTTTTACAGGGGGAATACGACACACGCTCCCCTCATGTACTTGCACCACACTTAGCCGCGTTAAGACGCGTTTTAGCCGCGTCAAATTATGGATGATTGATACGTTGCGCGCCGCGCCGGCCGGCGGCCGCTGCCAAACGTGCTGGCGGCCATGGCGCTTCATGTACACGTGTAATCAGACACTCTTACTGGCTACGTGATTTGTAGTGCCAACCTATTGGCGGAGAATGAAAGAGGAAGAACTATGTTCGGGGAAATAGTTTGTTCAATGTGTCTGATTAAGGATTAAAGTTGGTTCACTAGCTGGTTGGTCGCTTTTGAGTTATATTTATACATATCCCCGTATTTTACAGGTATATTCCTAATACGATTTTTCAGTAACAACCTAAAACCGTGTGTTGTATGTTAACTCAATACATAGCGGCTTGTACATAAAGCAGGCGATCACTTGGCGGCGTTTAATTCCGTCGTACAAACAGTCGCGGCGCGGCGAGTTTATTTGCCGGCGCGCGATATTGCGCCGACGAGCGCGTTTTATCGCGCGATCCCACACAATTTGTCTTCGGGATTCATTCTCCACGATATTGGACCGCGGTTTATCGCATCGCCGAATGTACGTGCGTTCGCCTGTTTATACCAACACACTTTATTTTTATTCGTTTTTATTTCTGCATCGATATTCTAATGGAATGTTTTCTGTTTATTGATTGAAGTAAACGTTTTACTTGCACGGAGATACTTTTAGGTACAAGTTATTAAAAAATATAAAGGAGCAACAGTCTTTTTATGATGTCCGTATAAAATATCTGCTCGGGTAAGTCACAATGCGCAATATTTTAGCCGAATGCCCGAAGTGATTGCCCGTTGCCTAATATTACAAAAACAAGATAAAGTTTGCGGAATAATTTATCCGGTACATGAATTTTATTTAAGTGTACCATTCAAGAGAGAAAACATTAGATATGAAAGTGTTTCCTATTCCGTACTGTTGGAAGTTTATTCATACATAAAAGTGTTGTTATTTGCTGAAATACTAGGCGTAGAAAAATGGGTATGAAAGTTCATTGTGTGGATATAGCGGTCGTTCCGTAGGTACGCGCACACACGCGCGTGCGGGCATAGAATATGATTAGATATGTACCGAGCGGCCATTTGTATAAGTTGTACGGAAAGTGGAATGCTGTGTTACTGTGTACGCTTCAGTGAGATATTTGTATTATTTATCAATAACTTGAACGTTATGATCGTATTAATTTATGATGCCACCATTTGTATGATTTATGAGTCTTGTTATTTTCTTTATTGTCATTGTGAGAACAATTTAAACATTTAATAAGGCACTAAGAGCCATTTGTACCACAAAACACAAAATACGAAATGCTTAAGGGGCGTATTACAAAAAATCGCGAAATTGCAAGGTGTCCTCGTTGAATTTGTATGTTATTCGTTCGTTGTTTAAAGTAATAATTATTTGTTAAAAATAGTTCGTTTCCTCTACTACAATAATTATAAAGAGAATTTTAGATAAATTATAAATTTATTCAGTAATAATCATTCTCCCGATGCATGTTTAGACAAAAACTGACGGAGACGTGATTTGGGAGCTCTAATTTGTAGATTCCATTGAATATAGACCATCAAAATATATTTTTTTTCATCTTACAAATATCCCCAACTTTAATAATGATTGAATACATTTTCGTTATATGCAATTATTGTAAAGAGAAGAAAAATGGACCTAATTCAATTATTGACCGAAAAGACTACGAAACAACCCCCAATATCTCCAATAAATTAATAATATTACTGAATAAATTAATCATTTATCTAAAATACGCTTTATCATTATTGTAGTAGAGAATACGAACTATTTTTGACAAGTAATTGTTATTTCAAACAACGAACGGATAACATATAATTTCAACGAGGATTTCGGGTTGCAATTTCGCGTTTTTTTTGTAATACGCCTCTTAGGCATTAATCGTTACTCAAATTAACTTTAGTTTGTGTAAATCTTTTGACGATGACAGATATATTATGAATTAGTATCTTCTTAAGTGATTTATAGTGCAAATGAGCCTAACAACGGAATCTTTGGTATCCTGAGCAGTGTGGTGAAGTTGGTACGCTCACAAAATGGCTGTTCACAGCTAATATGTACTTACATCATTACTCATGGTTTCTTAATACTCGTTGTATTGTATTACATCGTCATTCGGTTCATTAGGAGCTGCTAATTAAATAACTCACACGTCGCAAGTTGCGCAACGCCTTCATCATCTCATTATAAGTTCATAAGCCGGTACAATATGCTAGTCTCTAGCTCCTGTGGTGTTATATACTAAATAATATGGTTTAATAAGGCATTTTAAATAATAATGCTGCTTTTCAAAGAAAGATATGAAAGAAAAAGAGAATTTTTTTTATATGGCACCGTTTCAGAAGAACACATTTGAATTCAATAAAAAACGAACATAAAATGTGGGAGCATTATGTTATTTTTTTTTTATTTGTCTGTATTTTCTAAGCCATAATACTTAGAAAGCACATATCATTCGCACTATCTTTCTATTATTCTGACCTTCCGATTGTTTCTGGTACAAAATAATAATTAGACTAAAAAAATCCGTGTTCCTTAAAAAGAAACAGTTTTGAAAGTAGGATATTTTCGTGTTGATTTAAAGCTATCGTAAGGAATCCCGCTGGAGTGGTTATCTTATGAGTGCTGCGAGCGACGTGAAGTGCACACCCGTCACGCGCCGCGCGCCTGGTGAGGGTTAGCTACTGGTTACCGGCGCGGGCGTGGAGCTGCCGAGACTACGTCAAGCGATGCATCCCATAGCATCTGGCCCAAACTTAATTTTCTTTCTTTACAAAAAGATGCAATAATAATAACCTCAAATTAGTAATTTAATATTTAAAGTAAAAAGGAAGCTACTGACATAATAAACAAGGTATTAACAAAGGTATTTCCATTGTTTCTATTATCCTAGTTTAGTCACCCCCGGCAGATTAAAAGTCTGACTCTTCGAATTGTTCTATCTGGCAAGTATTTTTTTTAATGTAGTGTGCGTCTCCACGGCGCCCGAAATTCTTTTATTGTTACACATACATCTTTTTTTTATTTTTAATAGGAGAACACACACACATTCTTTTTTTGGTCTTGTATGATTTCTTACATTGGATCTTACACTTGATCCCACACACACCCCTGGTAGGTTATATTTTTAATCTCGCTATGGGAGTTCAATGACCATAAAGAACTAATGCGATTCAAGTTTCAACTAAGACTACACTGTTCCCTCTGCTGGAGTATGCCTCCTCTCTGTAGAGAGGGTAGGCAGTTATCTAGGGTAGGTTTGTTAGGTGTCACATGTATTCGATTTTTTAATTTCAGGGCATACCGGTGCACTGTGGTTCCCGCCCATGCTTAGGTGAGGCAAAAATACTAACTACTTTATTTCTGGGGTTTAATTGACGAAACATGTTAGATAAGGAGTATTATTGATTAAATGATGTAAATAATAATAAAATATAGTATATAACCAAATTAAAAATAGGTACAAATTTAAAGTCAAACTACAAACAAAAATTAACCCCAAAGATACCTAAACATAAATTGATGTTAAATTATACAAAACCCTTAAAATAAACAAAATAGTGCAGCAGTATAAAGTTAAACAATACTAAAAATAAAAATAAAGTTACAATAGCATAGACACTCGGTAGTTCCTGAAGAGCTTTTGCCAAAACTGTATTTTCTAAACTTAGGAGGACTTAGGAGGTTTCCTAAGTCCTGTTATAAGTGGGTCAGAATTTAATTAAAAGGTCATAACCCTCTAAAATGTCCTAGTATGACGAAGTCACACGTCGAAGACATCTTAATGTCTTTATTTCTGGCTGCTGCCGCAACTTCCGAAAGCTCACCAATAGGTAATAATAGTGCATGTTGTGGCATGACAGATCCATGCAATAAAACTTTATGATTACAAGTTGGCAGATAAAACCAGTGATAGGCTTGGACAATAATTTGCCAGGCAGTTTCCATAGCAAACTCTCCAAACTTGTCCGAGTTTATTTTGTAGCCAGAATTTAAAGTTTGCAAAATCGTGGCACAAAGTTCTATTAAGTTCCTACCGATTCCTGTAATTTCCGATGAAATTTCAGGAATCTCACAGAACTTTTAAGCCATGCGTCAAGCTGTTGTATATGTATGTGTGAGCAGCGCGTATGTAAGCGTGCGCTGCGTCCCCACCCAAACCTCTAATGCAAGATTAAAGCAGTGTGCTATTAGCCGTGAGTAGTTTCACTTGTGTCCCTACGCACCCACATAACAGTGGCGACGAGTTACCCACAGTAGCAAAAAGTAATAAAAAAAGTCTGTTGAAAAATGGCACAGTCATTTTGTGGTATTTTGTCAATTTTCGATCATAATGTTAGTGATTGGAAGACCTGCAAAGGTCGCGTGACACAATGGTTCATCGCAAATAACATCGATGCAAAAAACGATGCGGCGGGAACCAGGAGGCGAGCCATTCTACTCAGCGCACTCAACGATGGTACATACAAGTTGGCAGCAGATTTAGCCCTGCCCAAGGACGTACAAGAGGTACCATACGAAGATCTGGTGACGTTGTTGGATAACCACTTCACACCAAAACGTTACGGGTTCAGCGAACGGCACAACTTTTACGCAGCTTCGCAGCAGCCTGGCGAGACACCTACGCAATGGGCAGCGAGGTTACGTGGACTAACGGCGCATTGCGGATTCAGCAATGTTGAGGAGGCCTTGCGTGATCGTTTTGTGATGGGGATGCTGGCGGGTCCTGAACGGGAGAAACTATTTGCTCTGGACTTGGAGACCTTAACCTTGGCGAAGGCGGTGGAGCTAGCAGAGAGCATTAGATGCGCGCGGGCAGGCGCTGCCGCTACTGCTCCTACATCTACAGATCAAGCACAGGTGTTCAAGATCGCGAAAGGACAAAATAGTGTCAACACGACCAATAGTGCCGAGAAAAATAAGTGTTCAGTGTGCGGAATCGTCTCAGTGTCGGTTTGCAAAGTATAAGTGTAAAAAGTGCAACACAGTAGGGCATTTGCGAAGAATGTGTAATAAACTTAACTACGTGTTAACGGGGGATGTGAGCGAGGACGATGATGGTAAGTCGCTTTATAACATTTGTTCAGCTCGGGGTGAACCTATGACAGAAACGGTGACGATAAACGGTCGGAATTTAAAATTTCAATTGGATAGCGGATCGGCGGTGACGGTCATATCTGAAGGTACATATAAAAAATTGTTTTCGGATATACCATTGCATATTTCTAACAAAAGATTTTATGGTTACACGGGAACCGATATGCAGTGTGTAGGCTATGTGCGTCTACCTATAATATATATGAAGCGCACACACACACTTGACGTGTTTGTCATACGACACGGCGGCCCACCGTTGCTAGGTCGCGACTTCATATCAATATTTAAATTAAAGTTAACATCTGTAAATTTTCTTAACCATGCTCAAACCGCAGTTGACCGGTTGCAAATACAGTTCCCTGAAGTATTTTCAGACAAGCTAGGCGCTTTTAAAAACTATAAAGTTAAGTTGCAACTAAGTAATGATGCAAAACCGATATTTTTTAAAGCGCGTCCCATTGCGTTTGCGTTGCTCGACAAAGTCGATAAAGAGTTAGAACGCTTGTTAAACCTCGGAGTGTTAAAACCAGTTAAACATGCGGACTATGCATCCCCTATTGTGCCGGTACTCAAACGTGACGGTTCCGTCAGATTATGTGCGGATTATTCGGTGACCATTAACAAACAATTAGTAATAGAACAATATCCTTTACCGACGGTTCACGAATTATTTTCAAAATTACACGGAGGCCAGCAGTTCTCGAAAATAGATTTATCCATGGCCTATAATCAATTTCTGCTCGATGATGAGTCACAAAACATAACCTGTATTAACACTCACCGAGGTTTGTTTAAATATACGCGTCTTGTATTCGGCTTGTCGAGCGCGCCGTCTATTTTTCAGCGCGCGATGGAAACCGTGTTGTCCGGGTTAGATGGAGTGTTAAGCCTATTGGATGACGTGTTGGTAACAGCAAGCACTGACGATTTGCATGTGGAAAAGCTACACATAGTTCTCAAGAGACTTCAGGACGCGGGACTAACTTTGCGGAAGGACAAATGCGAATTTTTTAAAGACGAAATAAAATATTTAGGATATATTATCAACAAGAACGGTCTAAAGAAAGATTCGTCTAAAGTAAAAGCGATTGTAGACGCTCCTGTTCCAACTAATATTGCCACCTTGCAATCATTTTTAGGGCTTGTTAACTACTATCGAAATTTCGCCCCTCGAGCATCAAGCATTCTCAGTCCCTTGTACGACTTGTTAAAAAAAGGAGTTAAGTGGCATTGGACAGCAATTCATCAAAATGCATTCAATGAAATAAAGAAATGCTTAACGTCGGAATAAGTGTTAACACATTTTGACCCAAATTCTAAAATAATATTGACGGTAGATGCGTCTCCATTTGGTTTAGGCGCTATTTTATCACAAGTAGGCAGTGATATGTTAGAACGTCACGTCAGCCGAAAAACGATACTCGCAAATACAGAAGGAAGCCACAGCGATTATATTTGGCATTAAACGTTATCATCAATATTTATACGGCAGATCGATACCGTTTGTATAACGTACCGACCACAAACCCTTGATCACTATTTTTGGTCCCTATAAGGGCATACCTGAAGTATCGGCTAATAGGCTACAAAGATACGCAATGTTCTTAAGCGCGTATAATTACACAATTGAGTACGTAAGAAGTGCCGACAACAACGCAGACTATTTGTCACGAGCGAGTTTACGTCACGATCAAAAACTGATAGAGGAGCGGGGGGACAGCGGCGCTCACGCGGCCGCATCCGCGGCCAATCGTTCCGACTCACCAAGAATCGATCTTTCATGTAGTGATTTTTTTTCCAAGTGTGAGTGAATTTTTGGCATAAGTGTATAAAATTCGGCTTTTCGATTTTCTGAAATCAGTGTTTTCTTTATCGCTTTCATCAATTGAAAGCGTGTCACGTGTATCTTGAAATACGAGTTCAGCCCCTTTAGTTACGGTCAACTTCTTGCCA
Organism: Standfussiana lucernea; assembly: GCA_964057025.1. Taxonomy (NCBI): domain Eukaryota; kingdom Metazoa; phylum Arthropoda; class Insecta; order Lepidoptera; family Noctuidae; genus Standfussiana; species Standfussiana lucernea. The sequence goes on along the minus strand of OZ059802.1, from coordinate 508,621 downwards.
TTGCCATACCTCAACCAAATTTCAAAGACATACATGCGTGGAAATGTACACTTCCGACTTGAACCTGCAAGAGAAACAAAAATTTGAATAAATAAGTGCAAAATAAAAGAAATTCGGTGATATTTAAAAATGTTACTTGTTCGTAGCAAAGTGCTACGGAGAGACTACTTTTACGTAGCACCAAAATAACTCTAAAGGGGGAAAAACGGGGAAGAGATTAAAGTGAAATCATGAAGAATGACATATCATCTAACTTAAAAAAACAACTGAGACCTAATAATGTGGAAGTGTAAACTAAAACTCGAGATGTATTTATCTACAATTTAAAATGCTTTCGAAAAATTATATATCACGTAGCAGTAAAAAAAAAACAAATGTTTTTCAAATCTATTATCTATTACATAATTATAATAAATCTGTAGACGTGGCGTTTCTGTACATTGGAAATATTTAGAAAAAAAAAAAGTAAGGGTGTTAAGGGATAACAAAGAGAAACCATTTCTACTAGTTTTAGAATTTTTGTCTGTTTGTCTGCAGTCTGTGAGTCTTCGGCTATGTTTGTTTGTTTAAGTATCACGTGAAAATTACAAAACTAATGTGGTTAGTTTTAGTGCATAAGTATTGTGCGTAACTTAGAAAAAGTATTAGTTTTTGTTTCATTGCAATCCGTGCTCTTAATCAAAAGATATCAGGCCCGAAGGCACCTAAGAAGCCGGTTCCTGCCGGCTTCCCTTCGAAAATTCAAGTCAGTAGTGTATAATAATGAAGGTATTTAATACACCCTACAATTTAAATATGTATTACAAAACGCCTGCCAAAATTACAATTTTTGTCAATAAATTCCAAAAAGACAACATGTTGCTCCTAAATAACTCGTAGGCGTCCCGGCTTTTTCCTTCTAAAATGTCTATACAAATCTATGTCGTCATGACGTCACTCAGAGCCACGTGACACGCGTTATCTTAGGAGTCGGTAAGCCGGAATAATGCGGGTTATAGGCAATAACTGTTTGCGAGTAAACGAGATGCGTATATCGGAGAGTGGAGACGCATGTACTGGCACGGGCGCCGTACTCGGTTCGATTCGTAAAATTTCGTAATGCTTCGGGCTCGGCGCTCGAGAATTTGTAAACAAATGCATTGCATTCGTATTTTTCATGTGCATGAATGTAATGTAGTAGCTTTCATTTTGTTTTAGATAGGTAATTTGCAATTTGTTCGTTGTATTAATTGAATTGATTAGTGTATCAATTAGAAATTAGTTTGTGCGTGTATTGTGTAGTGAAAATAAAGTATAAAAGTACGTTGAAATTAGGTATTTGGGTAAGTAGATAGTTTATCAAGTTGAAATTTCTTACCTATTTAGAGTAGATTTAAAAATTAATTAGAATTAGGATGGCATTGATCGCTTTAGACTGCTGTCTCACAGATTATTTGCTTTGCGAAGAAACTAGTTTTTCAAGGTTAAGTTTTGAGAATAAAAAACATGTTATAAAACTCGGGCGGGCGCGTCCAAATATGGCAATTAATTATAAACGAAAAGATGGTTTTGTGAAACATTTTAATGTTTCTCTATACGATAAATATCAATGGCTGACTGGCAGCTGTAAATTAAATAAAATGTATTGTTTCCCGTGCCTACTTTTCTCAGATTCTAGTAGCCTTTGGAATAAAGGGGGTTTTACGGATATTAATAATCTGACGAATTCCTCGAAAAAACATGTTCAAACTGAAAAGCATATTCGCAGCTGTTTAGATTTACACGAGTTCGGGTGTAGTAGAATAGAATCATTTTTCGCTAATTCGCATGAAGCTCATAATAGAAAAGTAGATCGAAATAGGAATTTAATGAAACGGTTTATCGACACCGTTATTTTGTTAGGTAAACAAGAATTAGCTTTTCGCGGCCACGATGAAAGTCCGAATTCCGACAACCGTGGTAACTATATCGAAACCTTGTTATATTTGAGCAAATATGATACAGTAATGGACTCACATTTGGAACTATGTTCTTCAGTTCAGAACCCCGCGTTTTCTGGTCTCTCTAGTGATATTCAAAATGATTTAATACGTAGTATTGCATCCGTTTTACGAGACCACATTAGAATCGAGATAGATAAAGCTCAATTTCTGTCTGTAATGATTGACGAAACTCCCGATGTCAGTCATAGGGAGCAATTAACTGTAATTTTTCGATATTTATCTGAAACTGGAATCGAAGAACGATTCCTAGGTTTTTACGATGTTAGCGGAAGTCGAACTGCTGAAGTTTTATCCAAACAGTTGTTGGAAATACTTGACCAGTATCGTTGTAGGAATAAGTTGGTTGGTCAGTCTTACGACGGCGCGGCAGTTATGTCTGGTGAGCACGGTGGCGTTCAAGCAAAAATTCGGGATGCATGCCATATGGCAATGTTTGTGCCATGTTACGCTCATGTATTAAATTTAGTTCTTAGCCGTTCCCTTGAAAATATTCAGGAACTGAAAACTTTTTTTGGGCACGTAAATAGCATTGTTAGGTTTTTCAACAAATCTACTAAACGGACCAACCTTTTGAAGGAAATAGCTGACCGCCGTATGCCCGGAGTATCCGAAACACGTTGGCATTATCACTCACGCATTATTAATGTAATTTTTAACTGTAGATTAGACATAATTAAAACTTTTAATTCGATGTTAGATAACCCGCAATTTTGGGATAGTGAATCACTTTCCTTGGCAGAATGTTTTCTCAGTAAATTAGAAAACATGCAGTTTTGTTTTTTTTTGCACGTATTATCAGACATTTTTCAAAAAACCGACGTTCTTTTTAATTTATTGCAGTCAAAACAGATTGATATTGAAGTGGCAAACCGCGAAATAGATTCATTCAATAGTTGGCTTGCAAATGATTTAATAAACAATTTTGATTTTATTTATGACAGCGTTCAGGAATTCGGTGAGCCGCCGCGACAGAGTAGACGACTAAATACAGAAGTAGACGTTAGAACGATGTATCGGCGTCTTTTCATTGAAATAATAGACAATGTTAAGACGCAAATACAACACAGGTACCAATCACTTTCGCAAATGAGTTTTCTTAATTTACTCAATAAATCTAAGTATAGTTTTTATAGTAGATCATTTCCAGATGAAATAATATCTTCTTTGTTAATCAAATTTCCGCAAATATTTGAGTTCTCTGCTTTAAAGAATGAGTTGAAAGTCTTATACACAACTCAATCTTTGAATAAACTAGATGTTTACGAGCTTTATCTCAATTTTCAAAATTCATTATTATGTGACACTTTTCCACAAATTACAAAATTATGTAGTATATTTTTGACACTTCCTGTTACAGTAGCATCCGCGGAGAGGTCGTTTTCGGCTTTGAAGCGAATTCATACGTACATGCGTAATTCTCAAAAACAAGAACGATTATCTGATCTAGCCATTCTTTCTATAGAGAAACATTTGTTACTTAAAATTAAGAATAATCCCGGCTTTTATGATAATGTCTTAGCGCACTTTGTAAGAAAGAATAGACGAATAGCTTTAGAGTATAAGTAGTTATTATAAGTAGAATAAGTGTTCGGCACTCGACAACTGCCCGGGGACTTTGTTAAATAAAACAAGTTGTTCAAAGCAAGTACCAAAAAAAATTTATTTATCAAACCTTATATCATATCCGCGGAGAATCTTAACACCGCGATTCAGGAAACTGTACAACGCCATCTATCGAGCTACGCGGGGAAGCTCACGATCGAACATCCCGCCCACCATGGACAGAATGTCCAGAACTTAGTTTAAACATGACAAGAATACTAAATGACCGCCCACCATGAAACAAAATACAAGATTCGGTGGGAAGTGAAAACGCTAGTGGACTGTATGTGAACGATAAATAACAAATAAACCTTGAAAACATAAAATATCTTAACATTAAAATTTAAACTGTAATAAATATGTTAGTAACCTAATTATGATTAATCAATCCTTAAAGTACTATTTTTATGAACTAACAGGAAGCACGATTAACTTTGACACAGGTCTTTTGATCGTGGAACCTTTACAACGCAATGAAACCACTCTGGTGATTTTGTCCGAGCCAGTATGCTTTTCAGTAATAAGTCCGTAGAGCCATCTTGCAGGTGGAAGATCATCTTCCATTACCAACACTACGTCACCCAAGTTTGGTTCTACGGTTTGATGTGCCCATTTGTTCCTCTGGTGGAATTGAACCAGATATTCACGAGACCACCTACGCCAGAAGTCCTGAACCATGCGTTGAGTCAACTGCCATCTTCTCAAGGTGTTAATGTTTGAGCTTTCAAAATTAATTTCGGGCACGAGCAGCAAAGGCTCGCCTACCAGAAAATGACCCGGGGTTAATGGGCCTGGATCTTCTGGGTTAGTGCTGATGGTGGAAATAGGCCTGGAGTTCAGACAGGCTTCTATTTGGGCAAGCACTGTCGTCAGTTCCTCAAAAGTTAGTGTGCTTGTACCAATTACCCTTTTAAGGTGGTGTTTGGTCGACTTCACTCCAGCCTCCCAAAGCCCCCCAAAGTTCGGGGAATGAGGTGGAATAAAGCTCCAAGTTGTACCGTTGGTTGCCAACCAATCTGCAATATCAGGTGCAATGCTGGACCGTTCGTGGTTGAACAACGCTTTCAACTCCTTGTTAGCTCCTACAAAGGTGGTGCCGTTATCACTCCACATCTCACCACAATGGCCTCTCCTCGCTGTAAAGCGCTTGAAGGCTGCTAAAAAGGCTTCTGATGTCATGTCGCTGACAACTTCTAAATGTATGGCCCGAGTGGCCATACACACAAAGAGACATATGTAGCCTTTGGTGGAGTGATACCCACGACCCTTGGTAGGCCGTATACTAATTGGACCTGCATAGTCCACGCCACTTCTGAAGAAAGATCGACTTGCATTGACCCTGGCAGAGGGCAATGACCCCATTAAAGGATGTGTCGACCGAGCAGAATGACGGATGCAAATAACACATTTGCGTACGTAGTGCCTAACGATACCCTTTGCATGTATTATCCAATATTTGGATCGCAAATAATTAAGAGTTAACTGAGGCCCGCCATGCAACGTCCTCTCGTGAGCGTCAGCTATCAGAAGGTGGGTTAAATGTGACTTACGAGGAAGAATTATAGGATGCTTTGAGTCCTCGTGAAGGTTGGCTCTGTGCAACCTACCGCCAACTCTCAAAATATGTTCCTGATCCAAGTAAGGATTGAGCGAGGTAAGTACCCCCTTTTTGTTTATTTCTCTTTTTAACATTAAACTATCAATCTCCGGTCTAAAGTGTTCCCCTTGACATAATTTAATGCAGGTAAGTAATGCCCCTTGAATTTCCGAATGCATGAGAAATTTATTAAATTTTGTAGTATAATTTTTATTTTTAAATTTTAAGAACCTTTTACAATAAGCTATTACTCTAATAACCTTTCTAAGGGATGAATACTTCGAAATTATAGAATCCTCACTCATTTCTTTTACTACTGTGTTGCAGACTACTAATGATTTTTTCTCTTCTAGGTTAGTTTCTTTAATTTCCCTTCTATTATAATTAATTTCTTTATTTTTAAGCCAAGTGGGTCCCTGTGTCCACAACTCTGAGTCAGCGCAATCGGAAGGATTCACGCCGCGCGACGCGCTGTCTGCGGGATTATCACTAGACTGGACGTGCGACCACTGACTATTCTCCAAAACGGTAAGTATTTCAGACACTCTATTGCCGACGAAGGTCTTCCAGCGGCTCGGGTGGCTGCTCAACCAGGCGAGCACCACTGTTGAGTCAGTCCAGGCATGTATGTTTTCCTTACAGATACCCAAGGTGTCGGAAACTTCACGCAGAAGTTTTGAAAGCAGCAAGGCGCCACATAACTCCAAACGAGGTATGGATACCTGTTTGACAGGGGCCACCTTGGTCTTAGCTGCCACTAGACTAACATGAACGTGACCATTGGCATCAATACAACGAACATATACGGCAGCTGCGTAAGCAACATTAGAGGCGTCGGAGAATCCGTGTAACTCTAGTAATACGTCAAGTTGGCTCGTGTGCATCCATCGTGGCAGACGGAAGTCTCTAAGATGGTTAAGGTTGTTTCTATAACTAAGCCATTCCTTTAACAGATGATCTGGAAGTTCATCGTCCCATTCGGATCCCGTTAACCACAGGCGTTGAATAAACACTTTGGCTGTTACTATCACTGGCGCAAGCCAGCCGAGAGGATCAAACAAACGAGCGATGTCAGATACCACCTTTCGCTTGGTTATGGGGGTTTCGGGCGGAGGAAGTTGGACGGTATATCTAAACTCATCTAAATTTCTATCATAAGTTAACCCTAAAATCTTCGTAAGTGTATCCATTTTAAGTTCTAATTTGTCCTGTCCAACAGTATTTTCGTTTATTTTGTTTAATAATTTATCACTGTTGCTGGACCACTTCTGAAGCTTGAAGCCCCCACGACCTAATAATTCATTAAGTTGGTGATAAATTGTTTCACCCTCCGCGACAGATTGACAACCCGTTAACAGGTCGTCTACATAAAAAGATGTAAGGACTCGTTCTGCGACTAGAGGAAAATCATTTCCTTCGTCACGAGCTAGTTGCTGTAGCGACCGGACCGCTAGGTATGGCGCAGAGGATGTTCCAAAGGTAACACGCAACAACCGAATATGTTTCAATTCAGCTTCTGGATTGTCACGCCACAAAATGCGCTGATAATCAGCATCCTCATCTGCAACCTTGACCTGACGGTACATTTTAACAATATCTGCGACCAAACTTATGGGATGGCAGCGCCACCGCATTATAGTTTGACGCAAATCAGGTTGTAGGGTTGGGCCAACCATTAATTCTTTATTTAATGATACTCCATTATGGCCTGAACATGAAGCGTCGAAGACGACCCTAACCTTAGTGGTGCTTTTATCCTCACGGACCACCGCGTGATGTGGTAGGTAGAACGCATCATTACTTAATTCTGCCTGAGGGACAACTTCAGCATGTCCCAGTTGAATGTATTCATTAACGACTGCACTATACTGTGTCCTGAATTCCGGTTCCTTGGCCAATCTATTCTCTAGGTTAATAAAGCGCTTGCGGGCAATGACCTCTGACCCCCCAAACTTGCAACTGGGCGAATCGGTTTTAAATGGTAGTTTTACAACATACCTCCCTGTCGCGTCGCGTAAGATTACACTACGAACTGAGGGCTCCGACTCCAACTCCCAAAACTTACGCAAAAGATCATTGACATCTGCTGTTTGCACTACAGTGTGATAACATACTGGCCTAGAGATTGCCGACGGTGGGATCTCACCAGATAAGATCCAACCTAATTTAGTCTTCTGGGCGACTGGCGATCCCGGCGGACCCTTGACTAAACCATCCAATAAAACTTCTCCGACTACACGCGTACTCAACAATAAATCAATTTTCCCTGGTGTGTCAAAAGACGGATCAGCTAATTTTAAGGACGAGAACGAAGACGATATCTGAACGATTTTCTTCTCAGGAAGATGAGATGTGAGTCTACTTAATACATAAGCATCGACATATAAAACAAAGGTGGGATCTAGACGTGACTGCAATTTAAATCGAACTATCCACTTAGAGGGCATTGAGTTTCCCTCGTCATCGCCTAGTCGAAATATGTCGGTGTGAGCAGGTGTTTTCTTCAGTCCGAGCAACTGTACTGCAGCCTCTGTTATGAACGAGACTTGAGAGCCCTGATCCATCAGAGCTCTTAAAACAAAAGCAGTACCAGTTCTTGACTCAACGTTGACCAAGGCTGTGGCTAACAGACCGTGGTTGTGAACATCCGCAAAGCAACCAATGGGTTTAGTCTCACTTTGACTAGAAGAGGTAGCTGCATCAGCAGCCACCACCTTCGTTTCTGCTGAACCATCAACATTTTCAGCAGAGTTGGCAGTTGTCTTTGGGTGAAGTAATGTGTGGTGCTTCCTCTTACAAAGGTGACATTTAGTGTGCTGACGGCAAGAATAGACGGAATGGTTTGATCCTAGACAGTTGTAACAAAGCTTACTGACTCGTGCAAACTCACGACGCTCGTCACAGTTTTTCTTAGCAAATGTTTTACAGTGACACAATTTATGATCTCCAGAACATAATTTACAACCTTGAGAAGCGACATGAAAAGATTTGGCATTATTATCACGATTGCTGCTCTGTTTACTTACTTTAGGATCTAAATACTCTAAGGCTCTAAATCTAGACTCCAAAAAAGTTTTGAACTCATCAAAATTAGATAAACTATCATCATGACTTATTCTTAGTTCCCACAATTTACGAGATTCGTTATCTAACTTTTCGGAGCTCAAGTATACAACAATTGCATCCCAGGAGCTAACATCGATTCCTAGACTGCGTAAACCGTGCAAACACTCAACCGTCGTGTCCAACAACATTTTAACGTTTGTCGACGATTCCTTAGTAATCGACGATTGATGGACAAGTCGTTTGAGCATAGAGTTAGCTAAAAACCTTTTATTATCAAATCGCTTGTTTAGAATTGACCAACACTCATCATAATTAGACGCAGTCACAGGAACATGTCGAAGCAACTGTTCTGCTTCGCCTGTGAGATGACTCTTTAAGTAGTGGAGTTTTTGAACGTCATCCAGTGCATCATTTTTATGGATCAGTGACGTAAATAAATCGCGGAACGTAACCCATTCAGAATAAAGTCCCGAGAACGTTGGCAAACTAATTTGTGGTAACTTCACATTTGAACTATTTTGATTAGAATGTTTAATACTATTGGGATTTACACTATTGCACAGACTTGTTTGAAGTAAGTGCTCTTTTAATTCTGACTTATAGGTTATGTACAAATCTTCAGTAAAATCATATGTTTCTGCCGTAAAATAAACATTCTTTTCTAATTCTATGTCGGTTGCCTTTTCTATAATGCGCTTATGAGTTTCAACAAATTGTTTCCACTGTACCTCTAATGATTCTAATCTTGTTTCAATGTAAGTTTGTGTAAGACGATCCTTAGGTGATTTTTTAAAGTTAATTCTACCCTTTTCTATAATTAATTTATTGTTTAACTGCAATTTACTTAAGGATTCCATAGTGTCCCTACGAAGCTACAGAGTTTTCTAATTAATAAAATCAATACCTTAGTGCAACCGACGAAAATCACAAGTCACTGAACAAAACCGATAACTTTTACAAGTGTTTTTGAACAAGTTTCAATTTTATAGAAAAATCGGGCATAGATTTCCCGTCACAACACCTTATTCGTAATTATTCTAAGTTCAAACTACTACTAAATCTTAAAAGTCTTAAACTCTTGATGATGCACTAAGTTGATCTTCAATATTCACAAGTTAACAAAATAATAACACAGGATTGTAACTCACAGTTTTGTCTGCCAAACCTCTCTAACACGTCACTGCTGCGACTGCGTCGTCATTCTTGATGCCGCTGCGAAGGTGTCGTCACTGTAGATGCCGCTGCGAGTGTGTCGTCACTGACTGTGACGTCACCCTTGATGTCGTCACTTGTTGCCTCGATGCTGGTGGAGTGGTGGCGCCCTCTGGCGGAGACGGCCGCAAGCGTGGTTGCTGCGCTGCTGCTGTACACCGCTGATCACCCACACACGGGGATTTTACAGGCACTTCAGGGCGATCCACCACTGGTTTCTATGCCTCACCACACGTCACAAAAACTGTCACTTCACTACACTTGTCGCGATTTCACTTTCGCGATCCGACTCGGTAGGACCAAATGTTCGACACTCGACAACTGCCCGGGGACTTTGTTAAATAAAACAAGTTGTTCAAAGCAAGTACCAAAAAAAATTTATTTATCAAACCTTATATCATATCCGCGGAGAATCTTAACACCGCGATTCAGGAAACTGTACAACGCCATCTATCGAGCTACGCGGGGAAGCTCACGATCGAACAATAAGTGAGTAGAGTAGTCTTGTTGTTAAGTAGTAGTAGTAGTTTTGCCTAGTATAGTAGACATCATACGTCATCAGTTCATCACACCACAACCGGCTTTTTTCAAAGCCACTTTTATTATACTTGCAAGACACTGTTTCAATCTATCAGTCAGTGCTTACACGTATAGTAAGGGTGGACTGAGAAATATGTACACCCTACCTACGCCCCCCCCCCCTGGACTACGCCTGGCCTTGGTAAGTTTTTTTTTTGTTTTTTTTTTTGCTGCGGCTTCCCTCCTTCATGAAATCACCCGTCGCCACTGAAAGATATATGAATTTAATGTGTTCAAGAAGCAATCATCATCATTACTTATGATACATGCAACGACATCTATTGAATCAAACTGGTACTAATGAATAAAGATGAAGTGGTCACAAGATAACTTTAAATCGACTTATCGGGTTTTTCAACAAGTTATGATAGCAAAAGTTACTTTAGATGGCGCTGCTTTGAAAATTTTCATAGCCTATATTGTTTGTTCGATCGCTTTCCATCCATTAAATTTAAGCAGTTTAACTCCGAGCTCGATAGATGGCGTTGTTCATTTGACGCCAATTTCTGAACTGTGGTGTTAAGATTTTCTGTGAAAGACGACCCTCGCCGGGTAAACTGCATCGATGTCGATTGTTAGGTGTCTTTCTTTTCGTGTTTTAAAAATATTTGGTTTCATATTTGGTATACATATTGATATAATAATACCTACATATTATATATATATATATTGGTCTAAAACTGTGGTCTAAAAAAGTTAAATAGTTGTTGTAAATGTATTTGGTTTCATATCTATACTGATATTATAAAGCTAAAGAGTTTGTTTGTTTGGTTGATTGAAAGCGCTAATCTCAGGAACTACTGGTTCGAATTGAAACATTATTTTAGTGTTGGATAGCCCATTTATCGAGGAAGGCTATATAGCACGCTGCGACAAATAGGAGCGGAGCATTAATCAAAAATGTAACGCGGACGAAGTTGCGCGGGTCCGCTAGTTCTAAATAAAATTAAATAATAACGTATATACCATGTTCTTGGAAATCCATCATGAATTTAAACCACTTGTGTTACAGATTTCCGGGAATTATGAACAAAAACACGTAAAAATTGCGTGACCCACTGACAACATGTCGGCGCACCTGCAGTATTCATACTTTCGATGACGAAAATGGAATGAAAGTAACTAGCCAAGTGCACTTAATTTATATTTTTGTTAACTTTGGACTTCGTACATGTTATAATGATTATTACTTTTAGAGAATTGCAGAGTGACCTTGGGTGAGTTTTGTCGCACTAGGGAACCATGGTGCGGTGTCCATGTCCTCATGATGTTTTCATTAATTTTATCGATTTAAGAGCAGCGCAGCTTCCGTTACTCAGTTCATTTCTGTATACAGTATGTTAAAACAACTCGATCTAACGTTAGCGATTATTATTACCAATTTAGTGTTAGAGGCATTGATATAATAAATTATAATTGTTGATTATTTCTCGATACCAGCCCGGTTATAAATTTGTGCCCGGTTGATGGCAATAGATGGCTCGATTCATATTACCCACTCGTACGTAGAACGTTATCATGAGCAACAAGGAAATTGTGAACTCGCGCACCACCATACCGTGTAGCATACCTCTGCTCAACCCTTCGGAGAATACAGGTGTGATGTTATGTTATGTTTCTGATTACTTATTTCAATGTTGATTAGATTGTATTGTGAATATGAAGTCAGCATTTACAACTAGTATCAATCAATAACATTAATTTAAATATCAGACATTATAAAGTGGGTCACAATGGCGCCAGTCGATATAATAACATTAACTAAATAAAATCGCGTCCAATAACCAAAGCTCGCAGATTATGCTCCGGCGACAAAACCTTACATAGTCCTAAATAGTGGCCCATTGAATCGGACCCGGCAGACCTTAATAAACACTCCCGCGCTCCCTTCTAATTAAGCGCCTGATTGTAATTGAAAGGGTCCATTCTCTGATATTTGAACAACAATTCTTGAAAGGGATTAAGACGAGCTTTGCGTGTGTACAGGTCTTTTTGTAGGCTGTGTAATTGTGAACACGACAAGTTACGGTGAGGCCTCTTTGCTCATCTCGCCCACTCTCTGTCGCGTCTGATCTGATGCTCGGCCATCTTTTCAATACATCACCGTCAGTCAGAACCCGCTTTTATAAATTACATGATTCTCTCCGATACGTTTTTACGAATCTTTTTGTTGACTTGATCCTCGGCGGTATTTCGAGATTGATTTGCGTAACAAATGCGAACGGAAACAATGTATAAAGAAAACGAACACATTACAGGCCGACATCAAATTATATTACTTGCAATGAGAGAGCTACGAGCGAGCGGTAAAATGCTAAATTGGAAGACACGATGTAAAACGATTTCAGTACTGAGCGGGGTATATACACATATACACCCACATGTGCGAATACTATTTTGTGCCACATTGTTCGGCATGGAGCTTATGTATCAAAACCATGAACGTTAAACAGAGAATATTGATTGAAATAAAGCTGTAGGTGAAACTGAACAAGGCACTGTTTTTTGTATTTGCATCACCCAGAATTGATTATACTTCTAGCATTAATCTTCAGGACCATAACCGGAATTGTTATTTTTTTGTAATAATACAATGCAGAATATGTTGAGATCATGGTTTTGAGGCTTAGTTCGGACAAAGTGCCATCGGGGGTTTTCCATCAAGGATTTCTCAGCAGCAGCCTGAGGTCTGGAATTGTGCCTGTTTTAGGGCAATAGATGCCTTCTGTTACCGAGACTAAACATTACTGGTGAAATGAGGGTGTACAACAGGGACACAGATATGATGTATGTTGTCAATATGATGATTATCCTCAAAAAATCTTACAATGAATTGAAACTAAGTTGATCCATTTACAGGCCTTTTTCAGTAATCAACCCCGAACCCGTTGACACACATCACCGGCAATTAATCACACAAACCAAAGGCATAAATAACTCCGACTGGTAGCAAGTCACATAAAGTTCAGCCTCTCGAACTTCCATTCATGAAAGGGAGCAGGCACAAAGATTTGTAAGTAGAATTAATTTGGTAAGATAACGCCATCCCCGTCACCCTCCTGTCATCCCCGGGTGACGGCGGGTGACGGGAGGGTGACGAGAGGGGGGCGGGCATGATTTATGTCGGATTGAGTCGAAAGTTGGAGCGTTATGTCAACCGGTGTATGCAAGTGTCGCCGGTTTAATTTGACAATCGTGGAGTTGCTAAACTGTGTGTAGTTATACAGGATGTAGTTAATGTTGGAGCTTGTTCGGAACACAATAGTGGTTAGTTTTGTGTTTACAATTGATATGACATTCATCCCCGTTGTCATTATAAGGGCAAGGTCACGTTACTTTTCTTATCTTGATATGTTGTCATGTGTTCGTGGCCGATTGATGACAATAGGCTCGCCCCAGACATGGGTCCTAAACACTGACAAAATATATATAGGTGTGTACATACATATACACTTCTGTTGTTGCTGACTGTCAGACGTGATGCTGTGTTATGTGGTGTTGTGTTTGATCTCGTAAACAAATACCTTAAGTTAAACAATGCGCATATGTTACCCATAGCAAGTCATGTCAGCACACGATTTCACATGTTAATTTAATCATCATTTAGTTTCTACCTCATACAGACATAATATCATCTTCCGAGGCTTGTCCCATGTTACTGGGGGTCGGCGCACACTTTCTTTTTTATACATTGTCATATAACCATCGTCTGCACAGTAGGCCACACGTCATTGGTTACAAAACCAGAAAGACGGCCTCGCTTTTTGTTGAAACTCCGTAGAATGCTGGGCTAGCCCAAATTTTAATGTGGTACCATAGGCGTGCGACCGTGTGTAAAGTCCAAAACAAAAATACTCCTCACAGACCGACGTAAAACTTTTCTTCACAACAGAAACACGTGATAAAAAGCACCCATATTAATATTTCACCTATGAGCAGCCAAACAATTGTTCCATCCGAATTATTTGATTATATCCTCCTGCTTTACCCAAAGATATTAACTGGCTAGGGTGGGGTGGGGGATTAAAATAAAGGGGTTGAGCTACAGGTGCGTAGAGACGTAATACAACACACTGCAGAAGTTCTAATGCATCATTAAGAAACTGATGTAGATTTTATGACCACAAGGAACGGTTTTCATAACAAACAAAACCTTTCTTTGGGATTCTGTATCATATGTAGTTTTTTATGTAAAACTATTTAAAGCAATGCAATTTGAATCTTAAATAATATTGAAAGGTGGCTCCGTTCGTAGACATTTTTGTGAATAAACAACACAAGATAACGGCGTAATTTCTAATCAGACCACGTGCCATAACATTATTGCACATTTACACTGATATTTGGCCATGTGGCTGTATTACCTATACCTTAAAAATAACAATGTTTTTATTATTTATCTCATCTTTAAAGAACCTCACGTGCAACTCATAGGTCTTGTTCGTCGTGTAATATATTGTGCTGCAGTATAATATACGGTGAATACCTCCTTAAACTTCTGTACCTGTCTACCTGTTATGTTGTCAAGGGTAGAGTATGTTCAAGGGTAGGGAGGTTTGTTATAAATGTGCGCATTTTGTGCGACCGGCCGAATCAATCGCGGCGAGGGCGCGGCGACCGCTACTGTACGCAGGATACTATACGAGTGTGAGCAACTTTCGGTAGTCAGTAAATATACGCCACTGTGTTTATGAGAATGTACGGTGTTCGTGGGTGGCCTGCGGGAGCGTGGGTTCCATTGGGGTGGCCTAATCGGAGGACATAAACATGAGCTGTTCACGCTGTAGGCTACGAACCGAAATACGGGAAACCGTGTCTATACAGTATATATGTATGTATAGTTAAAATGAATGAAAAAACGAAACATCAAGAATAAACGAAACGAAACAAGAATCTTCATTTCCTAAAAATAATAACTGTAACTTCTTATAGTAATTGTGTATGAGTGAACGCAACACGGAACGTGAATCTCGTGATCGTAGCACTGTGTGCTACGCCGTGATTTCAGTGAGGTCTACGCCGTAGCCCACCGCGTAGCACAGCAAAATGCGTGCAGCAACTTCGCGCATAAGGACCGGATGTGTTTTAAACCACCAATAGAATTTCGTTATTTACACTTCTCGTCTCCGCTTAGTTTTAGTGGAAACGGTTGAGCAGAGAGGAGAGGAGATGTCTCGTGATTTTTTAGGCCAGCGGAGACTTGAAGACACGTGAGCGGTGAGCGGTGTGCCGCTTTGTACAGCTTCGGTCGATACACACGAACTATTACGCATCTCTTCTCCTCTCCTCTTCGCATATCTCCACTCGTCTCCGCTTTGGTGGAGTCCGGGCCTTATTCCAACTTTTGTAAACTAAGTAATTACAATAAAGCGATTTGGGATTATCCAAAAAATAAATAAAAAGATGAGTTCTTCATAGTTATAATTTCAAGTACAAAATAACATGTTATTATGATGTTATTTTGTAAGCCTAGCTCAACCACTAACCCAATAAAGCTTTACTGAGTAACTATAGTTTAAATAATTAAAGTGAGTCTTAGTGAGACCGCTTTAAGTCGTGTTTTGCAATAACTAATTAGGTTTAAAGTATCAGCTGGAGTTGTCGCACATACGCTAGCTTTACTTAACGCTAACTACGCGAACTAACGCGTGGGATGGGAGCTCTTAGCAAAATTGCTGGAAGATAAACGCATTTTACGATATTATAAAAATATAAAAACCGTCATACCTGGGCGTAGTACGGCACGGTGTGTAGTTAAGAAAGTAGAAAATGTCGTAAAATTGTCTATTACATCGATTAAATCTGTCGCAGTGAGGTATTTATAGAACACGTTACGTATGCCTTATTTATGCTGACTCAATGCGTGTTGACGGTTTTATACTGTGTATGACAGGTTTGTTTGTTTGCCGTATGGCGCGGTCTAATCGATGGGACCGGACAGACTGCTGACTCTGGATTTTGACAAATAATGTGCTGATGTATACAGAATCTACTTCAGCTCATTACAGAAACATTAAACTAAACTTAATCCGAAACATCACAATTCACAGCAAAATTCGCATCCTGAGTCGCATTTAATGATTTCTGGTGCAAGTGGGCCTGTGGGCCTGAGTAGGATGCAAACTTTCTCAAGGCGCTGCTACTTTTGGATAAACCAATCATCTCTGCAAAGATAACACAAGTTGATTCGTCTTACTATGTCATGCGCTCTCCCTATGTCATAGAATTAATTCCTTATCTTCGCTATGTACTTATACAATATACGTTGATGTTAAATAAATGCCATCGGCTCGATCCTAACACCATGGCTCCCCATAACCGATGACCCGCATTCTTTTGCGAATTACTTTCATATCTTATACGTAGTATTTTACGTCTATATATACGTTTTATGTACGTATATTATGATCAAATATGTATGTAAGTATACATCGAGTAGTAGCAACCGCCTTTTGGCTCAAATACGTAGTAACTAGATAGGCACTTTGGTTTCAATTTTCTAACAATTGCGAGTGGTAACCTATGCGATACAACCTTGCGGCCACTTTATTCAAAAATAGACACTTAATTCAAACAACAATGAACAACACGGATTAAATACAAGCCAATTACGTTGACAGCATCCCGCTCGTTCGGCGTCTATTTACAAGTAATACAACAAAGAACGAACAATCATCTCCATGTCATAAGACCGACCGCTGACCGCACTTGACTCTCCGCTACACACCCGATTTATACCTACCCACATTAAAACATGACCACTTTACTCAGACCCCTTGGCTTACATTGTGAGACCCCCCGCTCCTCCCCGTGACCCCACATCTCCGAGGGGAGCGGTAGATAACATTACAGTGGTCACGCATAGAGTAGGTAAGGTTCTGTAGGATTTTCCCTTTTCGCTTTCACTCAATAATCCCAACAAAAGGAATACTTGACGGGTCCACCCGACGGCGGTTCTGGCGAGAAGTACGAATACGCTACACAAATAATTGTAAATATTGGCGAGGGATAACATTTATTCCTTACTGCTATTTCCCATTCGAGAAACCTCAGGGAAGGTCCCTATAGTTCAAGGATTTATAAAATAAAGTAAAGCAATTTAGAATCTCTAAGTAGTCCAGCCTGAAGCCTGTAAATGGCGTAAACTTTTAAGTACTCGTAGAATGTTGAAATTACTTCGGTGCTTGAAAATCGGAGCATATTTAGTTTAATTACTTTGCAAGAAAGAAAAATATTCTTTTATATTTTTAACTCTTTTCAGATTTAAACTTAAATTTGGATCCATTAATAAGACATTGATTTTCACAGTCAGCAACCGAATATTTATCATTTGAAAATCTTTTCAACATAATTATTCTTGTTTAGCACTGAAATCTTCGAACTCTTTCTTCACAAAGGAGCACAATTACCAGCAGTCTTCAAGGATTATTATTTTCTATTCATTATAAGCAAACAAACTCCGTGATATTTCTGAGGTTAGATTATTTTCCCTGCGACCAATTACTTAGCAATCATAACGATTTATAATTGATTGTTGACAGTTTATTACAAGCAGGTAAGTTTTTTTGAAAGATTGAAACGAAGACTGCTTGTAATTTCGTGTTGATTGAAGTTTTGGGGCCTTACATTGACAAATTTTCCGAAACACCGCCGTTACTTGCAACATAATTATTTTTCACTTACATTAATTAAGGCAATGTCTAGTTAGTTAGGTAGTGCCGAGTTTCATTTCATTTGAAAAAAAAAATTCTCAGCAGCTCAAGTAAGCATTTAATTTACCGACATGCAGCAAAATCAGGGGTAACGGTAATCAAGGGTACATCACTATATTCAGATAACCGAAAATATTAAACATCACTCTCATACAACAGCTGATACCATCTAAAACTCCACTACACGCTAAAATTTTTACCTGGATGACCGGACCATATTAAACAACAGCAAAATCATTAACAAGAGCTCCGGTATTCCGCGCATTTCATTAAGCAGGTAATACCGGGTAAGATAACGTTACGGCTTGTTGAAGGATGCTGATTTTGTTGGATTTGATTCATAATGTCTTGTTAAGGTCATGAGTAAGTCCTCCAGTCCGCACGGAGCGCGCGTGGCGTATTACTGCCACTCCACTGGTACCTTGTGTCCCAGCTGTAGCAATATTTGAAGGCCGATACTTGCGCGGGGAAAAATTCTAGAAAAAAGGTGACTTAACAGATGACGACCAATTGAGAAGTATGGAAGATGTGGACATGCTGCGCCGACCCCAATGTCTTGGGATGAAGGCGGGAGCATGATCATGCTTGAGCAGATATTAAAAATGTGCTGTCAGTAATAAGTTAAGACCGAACCAAAACTTGTAGTGTAATATAATACGTTGTTACGTGTACTCCTTCCTCTAAAAGGATATTTATTTCGATTGTAATTTAATTTATTCATTTATGCATAAAATAAAAGAGAATAGGTAGATACTTTATATCATTTTTGAAAAGTAAGCTATATTTTTATTTTTTTCACAGCAAAATATCTTCTTAGCGCGACTTGGCACGGTATCATAGCAAGGTTCTGTACAAGTTTCCGGCTCCGTGTCTGTGGGCGACTGTCACCGTACATTACCGAACAAAACGTTAAATCACGGGAATACCCGTTATATCTATAATAGCTGTAATATTTATTCTGTAGAGAATAGTTTCAGGCAAAATGATCGTCAGAGAAACGCATATTTTTTGGAAATATCATCGATCTTAGCAACGTAGGATATATTATATCTTCCTCTAAATAAAACACACATTTAAATATAAGAACCAGTTTGGCCTTCTTATGGTTTGCAAAATAGATATTAAATAAGCTAACATAACCGTAGCGTTGTAAAAGTGAACACAGCAACATAACGAACAACAATTTTGTAATTTATTGATATCGAAATAAATACTAGTGCCGTCTGGTGGCAACACCATGTAACTAGCTTTGTAATTGAAAACAATATTTGTATAAGTCTATGACTAGATAATTTCTACTTGTCTGTGGAATCTCTTCCGGTAACTCCCTTTTGTGACAAATAAAGCAACGTGCTCGGTGCTAGAACAAAACAACTGTGTTTCTATTAATAATAGGTTATGGGCCCAGCTTGGCAATATTTTAGCTAGGGACAGTCGTAATTATTAGTTTAGCTCAGTTTTTAGCGTAGGTCGCGAGTGATAAACAAAAATTATCATGTCGACAAACTACTTGGTGAATGTACCAAAGCTAAAAGGGCGGGAAAATTACACGGAGTGGTGCTTCGCCGCGGAGAATTTTCTGATCCTGGAGAACATGGAGCATTGCATAAAAGCTGTTGCCGGGAAGACTTCAGAAGCCGCTGATGATGCGAGGACCAAGGCAAAATTGATTCTCACAATCGACTCCAGTTTGTACGTGCACGTAAAGGATGTCAAAACGTCGTTGGAGCTGTGGAATAAGCTGAAAGCTTTATTCGATGATTCCGGTTTTACCAGACGGATCAGTTTATTGAGAAATCTTATCTCGATTCGTCTCGAAAATTGCAGTTCCATGACAAGTTATGTGACACAGCTAGTGGAGACTGGACAAAAGCTAAGCGGAACTGGATTTCAGATCAGTGACGAGTGGATCGGTTGTTTATTGTTAGCTGGTTTAACGGAGAAATATTCGCCGATGATAATGGCGATCGAGCATTCGGGAATCGTCATCACCACCGACGCCATTAAGTCAAAGTTGATGGATTTGGACGAAAACAATGATGGCGACGCTAGCGGGGCATTTGCAAGTTTTAGAAAAAATAAGGTTGGTAGCACTGGTCACGGCGGAACCAAAGACAACGGACATTCGCAAACGTCAAAGTCAAAAAGGGTACAGAGGTGTTATAGATGTAAACAAACCGGGCACTACCGGAATCAATGTACTGTTGATAAGGATTCTTCAAATACCAAATCGAGTGAACGTAAACAAACAAACGCGTTCAATGCCGTCTTCCTAAATGGCAGTTTTTCGAAAAACGATTGGTATGTTGACTCAGGAGCGAGCGCTCACTTAACTTCAAACGAAAGTTTGATTGAAAATGTCTCAACCGAACATCCTATCAAAGAAATTATAGTTGCTAACCAAGAAAAGCTTAGCGTGAAGTGCTCGGGTGACGTGCAAATTGCGACGGTTACTGACGACAGTGAATACGACGTGATTGTCAAAGGAGTGTTGTGTGTGCCAAAGTTAACCACAAACTTATTGTCTGTCAGTCAGTTGGTCAGAAACGGTAACCGAGTGGTGTTTACTACCAGTGGATGCAACATTTATAATAAAAATGAGCAGTTGGTCGCCGTGGCGTCATTGACAAATGGCGTTTACAAGTTGAGAACTCCTGAGAGCACACAGGCTACAACGTTTGCATCTGTGGCTACATGGCATCGTAGATTAGGCCATGTAAACAGCATGTACTTAAACAAGATGCCTGATGCAGTAAGTGGCATGGAACTTGAGAAGAAAAGTGACATTTCTCAAACGTCATGTGTTGTTTGTTGTGAAGGCAAGCAGTCACGCCTTCCTTTTGGAAATGCTGGTTCGAGAAGTGGTGAATTACTGGGCATAGTTCACAGTGATGTGTGTGGTCCAATGGAAAATGCTTCGATTGGTGGGTCCAGGTACTTCATTTTGTTCATTGATGATTACAGTCGGATGACCTACATATATTTCATGAAGCAGAAAAGTGAAGCATTTGAACACTTCCAGAATTATAAGGCCAAAGTAGAGAACCAGTTGAACAGGAAAATTAAAACACTTCGCACCGATAATGGGAAGGAATTTTGTAACAGAAGTTTTGATGATTATTTGAAAAAGAATGGCATTTTGCACCAGAAGTCGAATCCTTACACGCCGGAGCAAAATGGCCTGGCAGAGCGTTTTAACCGCACAATTATTGAGAAGGCGAAGTGTTTATTATTTGATGCCAAGCTAGGGAAAGAATTTTGGGCTGAGGCATCAAATACAGCGGTCTACCTGCATAACCGTATTGCCCTTCCAGCGTTGAATGATAAAACATCTTATGAAGTTTGGAAAGGATATAAGCCAGACATAAGTCATTTGCGAATTTTTGGCAGCCGTGTCATGGTGCATGTGGCAAAGGAAAAGCGCAAAAAATGGGACAAGAAGTCAGAGGAGCAGATACTTGTGGGCTATCCAGAAGACATAAAAGGATATAGAGTTTATTGTCCCATCACTAAGAAGGTCAGCACCAGTAGAGATGTTATTATAATGGAAGAAGTATCTATGCCTGTGACAGAAAGCAAGGAAAGCAATGAAGAGAGCCCAGGTTCAGTGGGGGACATATCTTCAGGTGACTTAGAAGATACTATGATTGAGAGTTATGTTGACAAGTCTGATGAGACATATATCCCGAGTGAGTATGAAGATGCTGAATCAACTGAATCAGGTAAATCAAAGTATGAAGAAAGAACCGTCAGGTTGCGGAAGAAACCAGAGTGGTATGGATATTCGAACATGTGTGCTGATTCTACTGTGGAAGCGTGGGACGATGCTGGTGATCTAACTTTGCAGGAAGCATTGGCAGCGCCAGAGAAGGAGCAGTGGTTAAGTGCAATTAGGGAAGAACTGGACTGTTTTAGTGAAAATGATGCATGGGAGTTAGTAGATGTGCCAAGTGCAGGCACGGTAGTGAAGTGTAAATGGGTTCTTAAAAAGAAATATTGTGACAAACAAGTGAGATATCGTGCACGGTTAGTTGCGAAGGGATTTACGCAAAGACCTGGTGTGGACTATGATGAGACATTCTCTCCTGTGATAAGACATTCTACTTTGCGTTATCTATTTGCATTAAGTGTACAGTTAGATATGGACATAACTCATCTGGATGTCACTACGGCATTTCTCAATGGTCATTTAAAAGAAACTATATTTATGCAGTTACCTGAGTGTTTCCCTATTGTTGATTGTAACAAGGTTCTTAGATTAAAAAAGGCCATTTATGGTCTAAAACAGGCTTCTCTAGCCTGATATGATAGAGTCAATGAAACTTTATGTAATTTAGGTTATGTTAAGAGTAAAAGTGAGCCTTGTGTATTTTTAAAAGATTGTCATAATGAAAAAAAGGTGATAGTTGGTCTTTATGTAGACGATTTCCTTATTTTTTCAAATGTAAAGTCTGAAACTGATAAATTAATTAAAGCTTTAAGTGCTAAATTTAAAATTAAAAATCTTGGTGATGTCAAACAGTACCTAGGTATGAGAGTTAATGTTGATAGAAAAAACTGTGTTGTAACCCTTGATCAGGAGCATTATATAGAGCAGTTAATGCAAAAAATTTAAGATGTCAGATTGTCACACAGCGGAAACACCTATTGAGTGTAAATTAAATGTTGAAAAATCTAGTGTGTGTAAAGAAAATATTCCATATCAAAGGTTAATAGGATGTTTAATGTATCTTGCTGTGTTGACTAGGCCAGACATAGCATACTCTGTCAGTTATTTATCGCAGTTCAATAATTCTTATTCAGATGTTCATTTTTCTTATGGTAAAAGGGTTCTAAGGTACTTGTATAAGACTAAAGATTACTGTTTGAAGTACTCCCAAGGAACAGCGGATTTGGTTGGTTTTGTTGACGCCGATTGGGCAAGTGACGCGCTAGATAGACGGTCATATACTGGTTTTAGTTTCTTGAAAAGTGGGTCTGCTATTTCTTGGGAAAGCAGAAAACAACGCACAGTGGCATTGAGTAGCTGTGAAGCAGAATACATGGCTTTATCGGAAGCGTGTCGCGAGGCCATATATTTGCGTAGATTGGAAACAGAAATAGTTGGGTTTTGTAATAAAATAATTTTATTTAATGATAGCCAAAGTGCGTTAAAACTTGCCAATAGTCATCAGTCACACAAGAGGTCCAAACACATAGATGTGCGTTACAATTTTATAAAGGAAGTTATTGATGATGAGATTGTTGAAACTAAATATGTTGGGACTTCTCAGATGCCTGCTGATTTGTTGACAAAAGGTTTGTCCAGGGCAAAACATTATAAATTCATGGAGACTTTGGGACTCGTTAAAATTTAGTTCTGTTTTATATACATTTGGGTTGTAATGTTTGGAAGTTAAGTCTGTTTATTTTATTATTTCGATATAGTGGGGGTGTAATTTATTGATATCGAAATAAATACTAGTGCCGTCTGGTGGCAACACCATGTAACTAGCTTTGTAATTGAAAACAATATTTGTATAAGTCTATGACTAGATAATTTCTACTTGTCTGTGGAATCTCTTCCGGTAACTCCCTTTTGTGACAAATAAAGCAACGTGCTCGGTGCTAGAACAAAACAACTGTGTTTCTATTAATAATAAATTTAGAACGTTATTTAAAAAAATGCCTGCAAAATATAGGTTAAAATTGATGATGATATAGTCCAGAAAAAATACGCCTCGCTAGTAATTACCAAAACATAAAAATGCTATTAAACAAAATAAAAAGAAAAAAAAAAAATTATAAATTATAAAGAAATATCCCTTAGTTTGTCTGGGTTTTTACTGTTATCATCAATTTATAGCTATTACTGATACCAATATAATTTTTGCTTCTACATATATTTTTGTATCTAAAATTCGAAATACGTAAACAGACAGGCTATTTACGTATTTCGAATTGTATTATTTTGAAAGAGCGTTTTAGTACATTCAGCAGATATTTTTGTACAAAACCACTACTTTGGAAACGGCTATTTGAATATACATAGTTGTATCAATTGCCATCTTACTGTTCGACTATTTTTTTTAGGTATTTCGTACCCAGACAGTTATTTTTATGATAGCTCGACCTTGCCACCCGGCAGGGTATCTACATGTTCAAGGTTTAGATAAAGTCTGAAGGTAGGATCCCTAAAGTTCGCTTGCCAAATATATATTTTTACTAAATAAATACAAACCCAAATATGTCAATCATGTATCGAGACATGACACACATCCTGGCTTCGAGTCCAATCAGATATAGTTAAATGCCATTAATTTACATGAAGCGACTGCCTATCTGACCTCCACATGCTAGTTCAAAGGTGACACAATAACCGTTTGCGAGGCTGGTAGCGCATATCATGAGTTCTTGAAGCAAGTTTTAATTAGTCACACCCTTGAAGATCTACTGGATATTAAAAAAGAAATAAGAATAATTATAATATCACTATTCCTATCACACTGATAGAGCTAAGTACAGGTCCACACAGGTAACTGCACGGCCGCCTAATGTGGCGTGTAATAGAAGCGGCGTGGGACACACTCTGCTGAGCACGGCGGGCACGGTGACCAACTGGGCCTAGTGGGCAGACACGCTACACTGCCCACGCCCACTTACACGTGTAAGCATAAATTGTCGGCCTTTAAGAGATTTATAGTGATTGAAAACCTTTCTTGAAGTAAATTATGAATTAATGTACCTACTACTTATAGCTATAACTTTCTCCCAGAACGTGAAAAAACTCAAGAAATTTGATTAATTTTATTGACAGTGTAGTCTGTGATAATTATTAATAAATTAAAAAATTAAATAAAAAAAAAATAATTAAAAAAAAAATATATATTTATACTCATCATACAGTGTTCTTTGTATGACATTAAATACTCAGTAGGTATACTTGCTTAACCTAAAAATATATTCACCAAAAACCCACTTAGAGCACAACGGAAGTAATTAAATAATGCAGTACAGAACCCGGGCGCGCTATAAGAGTTCACGCGCGACCGCCGTCGGACGGCGAAGTAATCCGCGATCATCCGCGGTTTATGCGTCGCGCTGC
Source organism: Standfussiana lucernea (assembly GCA_964057025.1). Lineage (NCBI taxonomy): Eukaryota > Metazoa > Arthropoda > Insecta > Lepidoptera > Noctuidae > Standfussiana > Standfussiana lucernea. The sequence continues at coordinate 483,787 of OZ059802.1, read as the reverse complement.
GGAACCCAACACCTACGACACAGTCACTTGACATACTCAACTGGAGCACTTGAGCTTTCCCCGAAAACGTGTTTGTTTAATATTTAGAGCCTTTCTTTTAATATAAACAACGCGAGCAGAAGATATTATATTGGACTGGACAGGTCCACTCAAATCTGTGTGGTTATTTCATTAAAATACCACATCAGACACCAATCTGCGTGGCATTCACATGACTTGACCAAGATAACGTCGACTTGAATTGTCGTGTGAAAGTGTTTTAGAAAACTAATTTTCAGAATGCACAAAATAGCCGAGTGCAATTAGACAAAAAATACCCAATTGGTGGAATGAAGTATAAAAGGTGTTGCTTTGCATCCTCGTCAAATTCAAGGAGGCAACTATGCTAATGATTCTCGACCCGAATCAATAATAAATAGGGTAGGTAATTTTTATATTTTTTTCTTAATATCGGAAATCGATAAGTACCGTATTAAAACCCGGCCCGTATAATACTAGCCCTATAACCGCGTCTTCACACACACAAACAAACGCAGACGTTTATTCGATAAATGAGTGATTCTCCTCTTATGAAAAGGGCTTCATTCTGAAATAGTTTCAAAATGAAACAACAAAAAAAAGCAGCGTTATAATTGACCAGGTACCGTTATTTATATTGATTATTTACGTCTTTTATGACAAACTCCTGAATTTTGACGAGGATGCAAAACTACACCTTGTATAAGTAACGTGTTATTTAAACAAAATCCCATGAAAATCCACAAATCACTATAAACTTCGTTCTACTTTATTGTCTTTGCACTCGACTATAAACCGTCATTTATTTTTTTATATTTAAACCACAGTGTGGCGCGAGTCGTGGAGCTGTGCGTACGCGTTTATGCTTTCGCAGCTTTGTAACGAGTGACATAACTATACCCGGTTAATTCTGAAATGGGAGAAAATTCAAGTGGAGCGGATGTAAGTGATTCAGAAATAATAAAGAGATGCGAAGAGCAACTAATTGAGATGGAAGTAGAAGTTATACGGACAGAGAAAAGAGCTGATGGAATAATAAGGTCTGTGGAGAAGAGAAAAGAACGAGAAGATGGCTCGAGCGAAGATGATTTTATAACTGTGAACCGAAGGAGACCTAAACGGTTAATAAGGAGTGAGTCTACGGAGACCATGAATGGTAATGGGATTGAGACGAATGTGGCAAAAGTAATGGACAATCATGAGGTGTGTATTACCTCACAGGATAATCTGCCGAAACCTATAGCCATGGCTAAGTTGCTGAGTTCTGAAAATGTGAAGAATATTCTGAGAATAAAATATAAAAGCTCATATAAAGCTTTGATTCAATTTCAAAGAATGGAAGATGCTGAAAGACTGCTAAACTGTCAGAAAATCAAAGACATGGGTTTACGGTGTCAATTAACTCAGGAAATGACGATATCCTATGGAATTGTGAAAGGTATCGACCTAGAATTAAATGAAGACGAAGTTAAGAATATTTTAAAATCAAACACTGAGGTCTTATCAATGAAACGATTAAAACGGCTGAGTTCGGAAGGAAAATGGATTGATTGTGAGTCTATTAGAATTGGTTTCAAAGGAAATGTACTACCGCAATACGTTTATGCCTATGACTGTCGTTTCATAGTAGAAGCATTTATCTTCCCAGTGACGCAATGTTCAGGTTGCTGGCAATTTGGCCATATCATGAAATATTGTCCAACTAAAAAGATATGTTGCCCTAAGTGCGGAGGAAAACATGATAATTGTAGTTTGGAAGAATACACATGTCTAAACTGTAAGGGGAATCATTTTGTTCTGGACAAAACGTGTCCCATGTACTTAAAAGAAAAAGCTATCAGAAAAATAATGAGTGAGGAACAACTTACATACAAAAAAGCCCTACAACGTTTTATGGAAAAAAAGCAAGAAGTGAATAAAAATACAATGGAGACGTCTAAGCAAATTTCTAATACGCAGTCAATAATTACGCCGAATACAGAAACCTATAGTAATATCTTGACTAGGAGCCTAGTACGTCAGGAACAGCAAGCAAATAGAAAGGAAGACGAAGTAATACAACAGACCGAAACGCCAGTGGCAATCACAAAGAAAAAAGTCACAACTTCAAAACAGGGTACCACGAAAAACATAAATAAAACAAACCAAAACAAAAATGATGATATTTTAGAGCAGCGGGTAGATGAAGAATGTTCTATATCACAGAAATATGAGGAAAGTACGAAGCGAAGCGAACAACTATTATACAAATTTGAATGGAAGAAAGTTTGGGTAAAAATTAAAAGTATTCTCAAATCCGAAAGTCAATTTGAAGAAAAAATTATGTCTATGTTTAAAATCATTTGTGAGGAACTTAAAAATGTTGTAATTAAGTTGATATTAGGGGAAGACATTTTGAATAACATAAATTGTTTTAGTAATGGATAGTCTACAAAAAATAATTAAGTTGAACTTATTTCAATGGAACTCGCAAAGTTTACGTCCTAAACTTGTATCCTTTTCAGAACTTTTAATTCGAGAGAATATACACATCGCAATTATTAGCGAAACATGGTTTGACTGTGAAGTTGGTGTCAATATTAGCGGGTTTAATGTTTATAGGCAGGATAGATATGACGGTTACGGTGGTGTCGCTTTGTTGGTACACAAGTCGGTACAATCTCACCTAGTGTCATTAAATATTAATAATGTGGGTATCGAAATGGTTTGTGTTAAGTTATTAAATTGCAAGGACTTAGAATATGTAGTGTCGCTTTACTGTCCTTCGTCCGTACAAACACAACCGTCTGACTGGAATGATATCTTCTCTTACTTTCCGAATAAAACAATAATAGCGGGCGACTTTAACGGACACCACACTAATTGGTCTGTTAAATCGGATATTCGAGGTACACAAATAATGGATGCAGCGCTAGATAACGATTTTATTTCTATAAACAACGGCCAAGCGACTCGGGTTAAATTAGTGAATGGAAATTTACAACAGACTTCACCTGATGCATCATTTATCTCTTCTGATGTTGCAATAAAATTCGGCTGGCAGATATTTAATGAAAATTTGGGTAGTGACCACCTTATAATTAAAATAACGGCTAACGTATGTACCACCGTTCGTATCCATAAAAAACGAAATTTTAAAAATGCTAAATGGGTAGAATATCGCGAAACGGTTTCTGAAAAAATTTTAGAATATAAGGAAATAGCTGTTAATGTTCAACAAATGTATGATTTTTTTACAAATACTATAGAATATGCGGCTAATAAACATATACCATATTATAAATTTAGTGATCAGCCAGATGAAAAGTTCAAACCTAAGAATTATTGGACCCCTTTTTTATCGCAATTAGTTGCACAACGAAGATTAGCCCTATCCACTTTCCGTAAAAATCCCACCCCAGATAATTTAAATAAATTAGAAAAAATTACTTTAGAATCCCAAAAACTAATTAAAAAAGCTAAAAATCAGGGTTGGCAAAAATTCTGTAATTCGATTGATGAAGTCACTTCAGCCCCTGAGATGTGGCGTCGGATGAGGTGGATGAAGGGCTTTAAACATCAACGCCCATGTATACCGGTTGAAAAACAAAATGAATTGTTACAAAACCTAACTCCGGACTACGTTTCTAGTTGGATGCCTTATTTTAGTTCTAAAAATGAGGTTTTAGAAATTGATTTTAGTAGTCGGGAACTCGAAAATTGCTTAAAAAAGAAGGACACGGCACCGGGGCACGACGGTATATCTTATTCAATGATTTATAATTTACCCGAAATAGGAAAACAATTTTTACTTAAAATCTACAATTTGGTATTTTCACTCGGTATTGTTCCAATCCAGTGGCGTAATATTCTAATCATTCCCATTCCAAAACATTCAAATAATCTTAATACAGACATTAAACTAAGACCCATTTCGTTAATATCTTGTATTAGATAAGATAATAAGATAATAATTTATTTGCATAAAAACAAAAATACAGATGGAAGCCTAGGTTCCTTATGAAATAGGTACAACACATTGTATAAAAAGGTTCTATGTTAGATCTAAACTTAGTATTATAACCCTGCCTCTTAAACTAGGTAAACCTGTATCTTAAGAGACAGTGATCAGCCATTAAACACAGTTAAATGACAATAAATAGATGTGTGTCGATCCATCCTTTACAATAAAATAAAATCTTATAAACAGAAACGAATCAGCAATAAAAAAGAAAAGGAACCAATAAAGTCTAAACAATAATAATAATAAAAAATAACTGACTTATTTAAATTTAATGAAAGTTGATGAAGTGTATGCAGTTGCAATGTATTAAGGAAATGTTAGATTGTGTCGACGTGAGTGTGTTGTATGTGTGAAGTGTATAAAAATGTGAGTGTGTTGTGTGGGTTATGTTTGTTGAGTAAATGTATATATATTTGCTATGTAAGTGTGAGCATATTGCATGTATAGTATTGTATAGTATAAATGGACATTAGGCTATGAAGGAGAGTAAGGTCTCTGTGAAAGCATAGTCCTTCTGTAAAAGCCACTCTGTGACTTTAGATTTTACTATTTGTTTATTTAGGTCTACGATACAGAGCACTTGGTGAATTTTTTGGTATAAGTGAGTACTTAGGATGTAGTGTTGGTGTTTAGCAAAACTGGTCTTGTGCTGAGTGCGTGGGAGACGAAGTGTTCGTTTATTGCTATCATAGGGTGGTAGGCAGGCATGTTTTCTTAGGACCGTTCGTAGCACAAAAAGCTGCCGGACCGTTAGGACCATACAGTCGGAGTAGAGATCGGCTGTTGGGTATCTGTAGGGCCTCTTCGACATTACTTTGAGAATTGCTCTTTGCGCTCTCTCTACTCTAAGAAAGTTAGTTTTCCATGCACCACCCCAAGCCGTAATACAATAACCAAGAACCGACTGACACAGAGCATAGTAAACCATCCTAAGTGTATCGGCATTTGCTGACTCCCTGAGCGACTTGAAGATGTGTATGAGTCGTAGAGTTCTAGTGGTGAGCGCATCAATCTGTTTGTCCCACCTTAGCCCATCGTCTATTAGTACACCCAAATATTTTACACCATCGGTTCTAATGAGTGTGGGACAGGCACAGGGTCCGGCTGAGTTCAGGCAGGAGTGCGCTGCTAAAGAAAAATCTTGAGGTGGTGCTGTATTGCGACGGATTGCAAATGGAATGTAATTAGTTTTTTGCAAGTTGAGAGTGAGTAAATTAGAGTTAAGCCATTGCATTATTACAGACAGAGCTGCCTCTGCTTTTGTTTTAACAACATCCCATGTGAGCCCACTGACAAGGATCGCTGTGTCATCCGAATAGGCATAGATTTTGCAGTTTGGCAGTTGCATCCTACACAGCTCATTGACATAAATCAGAAACAGCGTGGGGCCCAAGATGCTTCCTTGTGGGACACCATAAGTGACAGTTGTCTCATTGCTAATGTACTTATCAATTTTAACACATTGAGAGCGATTATGCAAGTAGTCAGTGAAAATTTGAAGAGGTTTACCACGTACGCCTATTGACTCTAACTTAAGGATAAGTTTGGGAACAGAAACTGTGTCAAATGCCTTCGAAAGGTCTAAAAAGATTCCCAAGCACCTGGTTTTATTGTCCAGATCCATTGCAACTTGTTGCGTGAAGTCAAGTATCGCATCCTCAGTCGAAACCCCCGAGCAAAAACCATACTGATTCGGAGCAATAATCTGGTGCTTATTAAGAAAGCTCTTAAGACCATTACTGAGAATCCTTTCAAGAATTTTCGACAGAGCAGGCAGAACAGCTATCGGTCTGTAATTGTTGACACAGTTCCTGTCCCCACTCTTGTAAATGGGATGTACCAGTGCCCTCTTGAGAGCGTCCGGAAATGTACCTGTGTCTAGACACCGATTGCAGAGGTATGTAATGACTGGGACCAAGGTGTGACGGCAGTTTTTCAATAAAAGAGATGATATCCCATCCCAACCTATGGCGCAATCACTACGTAGTTGAAGGATTAGTGTCTCAATTTCAGCTTCGTCCACATGTAGTAGAGCAAGTGAGTTGACTGGGGTGGTATGCGTGAAACGTAAAGGGTTGGAAGGATTATAAGAGATTGCTGGAGAGACAGGGTTCCGAGATGTAATATTTTCCGCCAGATTTTTACCCACGTTACAAAAAAACTGAGAAACTTTTTCTAGGGATACTTTTGGATTATGGTGAATTTTTAGGAGTTCTGTGGGGGAGGAGTGTATTTTCTGTGGGTTGGTTATTGTTTTAATTGTTGTCCATAACTTTTTAGGGTTATTCCTGCCTCTTTCAAGTTCATTCGTTTCATAAGACGTTCTTAACTTTCTAAGTAATTCATTACAGAAGTTTCGGTACCGATTGTAAGTAGTTTTAAGAATTTCATTATGAGGGTCCTTGGTTGAATTCATGTGCATTTTGTCCCGATTTTGAATACACCTCAGGAGGCCAGGAGTCATCCACGGTTTAATGGTTCTTTTACGCCTTGGAACTTGGACTTGCTTTGAGTGTTTTGAGATGGCTGCTTGAATTATGTTTATAAATTCATTCATGGCTGTGTTTGCATCTTCAAGGTTGTATATTACAGAAAAGTCAGAGTGTTCTAGTTCTGAGACAATTGCTTCGTAGTCTAGACAAGTCTTAACATGGCTTACTTTACGTACTGGATTGGCTTGAGTAATAGATAGTAGGATAGGTTTGTGATCTGTGATGTGCGAGTCCAATACAAGTGTGGTAGATGGAAGGTTAGACTTGAGCAGTATGTGATCAATACAGTGTTCGAGGCGAGTGGGGAAAAGGTGAGTCGGCAAGAGACCTTGAGAGGCGTTCAGAGTAAGGTAATCAAAACTCCGGTCGTTCATGTTGTCCGGCCTTATATCGATATTTAAATCACCAATAAGGGCAATATTTGGGCAAGAGGAAATTGCTCCGTAGACATTATTTAGGCTATATGTAAATTTATCAAAGTTGTGTGTTGAGTTCAGAGATGGGGATCGATAGATAACAACCACTGTAAGTTTTTGATTTATCTGACATATAAGGCAGTTTCCTCCTTCGAATTCCGGTTCCCACACTGTACTTTGTAGACCTAACCTAGTGTATATAATGATACCGTCGTTTTGATTATTGTTGGTTACTGTTGCGTGAGACTTAAAGCCATCTAAAACTGGTAGATGGCTGACTTTACTAAGCCAACATTCGGTCAGGATTACTGCGTCAAAGTCAATATTTAATGAATGCAACAGCACCTGAAGCTGATTGAAGTTTTTGTTGACACTTCGGATGTTAATGTGCAATATGTTGAAGTTACTATCGGCTGGGTTAATATACTTATGGCAGTCATCAAGGCTACAGGAAAAGGCGTTTCCTAGGTTAATATTATCAAGTTCATTATTAATGTTGTGAATGGAATTAGCCATAGAAGAATATAAGTATGATTACTAAACGTGGGGACATATTTGAGTGGGTTGGAGTGGGTATTATAATACATTTGTGGTCTTTGAGGATGACCCAATGCCATTTTAGGTAAGTAGGATGATCTACGTGCGAGAGAACCATAGTGTTAGTGTAAGTTGCGGAATTTTTTAGTTGGATTTTTACATATGTGTGTGGTGTGAGAGTAGTGTACGTGTGGTTTGCATTACAGATAATAAAAAATAATAATATAATTATGCTTAGATTAAACACTGCAGTACAAATTAGTCACATATTTATGTTAACGAGGTCCTGAAGACATTTTTCGGTTTGGATCATTACCTGCTTATCGCCCTCTCTCTTGCGCAAAAAGATTCCGCCGTTTGCGATCCAGCAAAATGTATAGTCGTTGTTCCGAGCAAATTCCCGAGCCTGATAAAACAGTTTTTTTGAACTACCTGACAACTGCTCCGCGATGTAGACCGGTTGAGCTTTCCCGGGTATACCAATGAGCATGGTGTTCATTTTGTTTTCTTTACCTTTATCTTTGTTATAGGAACGTACTGCCGACACGAGTTTTTGTTTGTCCTGCACCGTTGAAAATTCTGCGATGATTGGGCGTGGGGACGTAGGGCTGGTACTCTTCCCTGGTAGGCGATATATATCGCGTATGCCTGAATCCACGATTGGGACTCCAACGACGTCACCAATTTTACAAATTGTTTTTATCAGACTGGTGGTGGTTTCAGAATTATCTTGAGGAATATTGCGGATCTCGATACCAGATGATCGTGACTTCTGTTGAAGGTCAAGAATCTTCTTCTCTAGATTCTCTATGCACTGTTTTTGCTGCTGTCGCTCCTTCCTTAATTCTTCGACCTCCTTTTTCATATCCTCAAATTGTTTGTTAATAAAGCGCATTGATTCCTGTATGACTTCGTTAGACTTGTGGATCTCGACATTAGATTCCTTGATTTGGGCATTTTGGATTTTGATTTCCCCAACCTCGGACAGAATTGTGTTGATAAGGGCAGTCTGTTCTGCTAGAGTTTTCGAGATGCATGAGCCTTGGTCATACCTCTCAGCATCTGGTGTGCTTAGCCCGGCCTCTTGCGGCGAATCATTCTTACGAAAGCGTTTCTTTCTGGTTGTATTCACAAAATCGCTTAAAGTAACTGCAGAGCTGATGTCTGGTTCCGATTGAGTTTGACCGAGGCCGCTTGTTTGGGTTTTTGGCGTGGAAGGGGGAGTGCGCTGTAAGGACGCCATTTTTATATTTTTATTTTTGATCTACACAGTGACCAACGAACCTCAGCTAGTCGGGTATTATGTCGTAAACAGAGCCCCGTGGCGCGCGTCCTCGGTTATTACGTTATTGTAGCACTGGAGCACCGCTCGTAGCCGATCAGTTGTCTCGTAGCACGTCGTAGCGGTCGTAGCACGTCGTAGCGGTTGTAGCGGATCTGTTGTGTGCCGCGCAGTGGGGATTGAAGTTTAGAAGTCAGCTGCTACTTACACGGTGGCGCAATGGCTAAACAAGCTGGGTCGGCGGCAGCGGCCGGGGCGTCGCTGGTTCGAATCCAGCTAATCACAGTCACTTATAGATTATTACTTCGAGTGTAGCTCACCAAAACAGCTGCATCCCTCTCTAGGACCGCCCAGTAGGAGTGTCTAACGCGTTATATCACTTAATGAGTAACAAGGAATCGAAAATTGTTAAAAGTAGCCAATCACAGAATTTAGAGAGGAAATCACTCGTGACAATCGACACACGTCTACTCTGTACAGCGCGTACCGGCCGAATATTTGTAAAACCTTCCACTTAATGATTTGTAAACGGTTTGAATGGTTTGTAGAAAAGAATAAATTACTATCTCCATATACGGTAGGATTTAGGAAGTCACAATCATCTTTGGATGCACTTTCTAGGCTGGTATCTTATATTCAAGTCGGATTTACTAAAAATGCTCCTACAGTCGCATGCTTTTTGGACATTGAAAATGCCTACAACAATGTGTTAATTGAATCGGTTACTAAAGTACTAGATGAAATCCAAATTGGTTCCAAATTTTGTGTTTATCTTTGGTCTTTTATAAGTGAAAGACATTTAATCATTAAGTCTCATAATAGTCAAGGGTCTGAATGTAGGTGGACTAATAGAGGCTTAGCTCAAGGGGACCCGCTTTCCCCCCTTTTATTTAACTTGGTAACATACCAAATTTGTCATCAAGTACACAATGTAATAGTGTCACAATACGCTGACGACTTTGTAATTTATATTAGTAACAAACAAATCTCAATATGTGAACATGCGTTACAAGATGCCCTTAATTGTATTATAGCCTTATTGGGTGAGATTGGACTGACTTTATCGTCAACTAAATCTAATTATTGTGTTTACAGTAGGGGTCGAAGACGAATATTGCCAGCTTTGAAAGTGTATGGTCAACCATTAAATATGGTAGAATGTATTAAATATTTAGGGCTTTGGGTTGATAGAAGTTTATATTGGAGAAAACACATTAATGAATTAATTGAAAAATGCTCAAAATATCTGAATGTATTAAAAGTATTAGCGGGTAGTTCATGGGGAATTCACACCAAACACATGCGAAGATTATATATTTCCGTCATAAGAAGCCGGATTGATTATGGTTGTTATTTGTATGATTCTGCTGCAAAGACACATATTTCTAAATTAGATAAAATACAGAACCAAGCCCTAAGAGTTGTAGGGGGCTTCATTAAAAGCTCACCAATTCATGTGATGGAATGCGAATTGCACACACCACCACTGTTTTTGAGGCGGCAATTTCTCTCCTATAAACACATTCTGAAATCTCGATCATGGACAAATAATTTAAATATAAATGTAATTTCTGAATTAAGTTCTCTTATAAATAATAGTTATTGGGTAAATAAAAAGAAACCGTTGCTAGCTTCTACGCTTAACGAATTAAGTCAGCTGCATATTGTCTCCTCAGATGTTCTGAAAATGTTTACTCTCGATGTGTGGGTGTCCGCCATACAAACTAAAGGAGTTATTAAATGTGATCTAGAATATGTCAAACAATCAAAAAAATATTATGACCCTAATTTATTGGTAAATGAAGTGGTAGCAGAATTAAATAATAAGTATAACGATTGGGATAAAATCTTTACGGACGGATCAAAAAATGTTAGTGGTGGTGGGGCAGCTTTCTTTCATAAAAATTTAGATTTTAAAGGTAGCTTTAAAATCAATGCAAATACTTGTATAATGTCACTGGAACTCATTGCAATATATGAAGCAGTAACTTATGTTTTCAATCAAAATTTACACAAAGCAGCTATTTTTACCGACAGTAAAAGCGCTTTACAGCATGTAGCTCGATGCGCCTCTGGTTGCAGAGGTGCATCGATAGCTTACGACATTCTTAACATTATAAACATAATTAATAAAGACGAAATTAGAATTATATTGCAATGGGTTCCAGCACACATAGGATTACGCGGCAACGAGGAGGCTGACCGGTTGGCAAAATTGGCAATTAACGAGGGGAATGAAATTTCTTACCTACCTGATCACTGGGAATATGTCTCAAAAATCAAGGAGTCTTGTTATGATAAATGGAAAGATCATTTCAATGACATTTCGACCAAAAAAGGTATATGGTACAAAGTAATTCAGAGTGAACCTCCTCGCGTGCCCTGGTTTGATGACACTAATTTAAGTAGGAGTTACGTCAAGGTAGCTTTAAGACTGCGCTCTGGGCACTTTCCGTCAGCAAAATTTGCTTTCCTAATGCGTAAGGCAGCATCCCCAAACTGCGAAATATGCAACAAAATAGAAGACGTGCAACATTTGCTGATGGAGTGCGTTAAGAACAAAAATGAAAGAGATTCATTGGTTAGGGAGTTTGGCTTGAATATTTTAGATCTTGGGCTTATTTTCACTATTTTAGCGAATCCTAAATCAAATGTTGCAAAAAAATTGTGTGGTCTAGTACAACAGCTTAATCAATGAATAGCTTTTGCTAATTAATTAGGTTTATAAGAATATTGTTTTTGTATTTTAATTTTAGTGGTGTAATAGTAGTGATAAGGTACAATGGGGTTGACGTATCCATGTGGATAAAAACCCCCTATTAAAATTTAAGAAATAAAAAAAAAATAAAAAATATTTAAACCAAATAATTGAAAATTATTTTTACCAATGTGGTCATAAGGGTTTATGAATGCTTAATTTATGCTGCTATAACTTGCCGGTTATAAATGATGATTATTATCTATTTTAATCAAACATTTTGTTTGTATTATCTATAATTACACAAATGTTCATACATTAATAAAATAACAAGCTTCACTTCTAACCCGCATGGATATCGATTACTAATTATGTACATAAACGATCATTAACCAAATTGTATTGTAACTAAATAAATAATTCAAAGCAACAATACCCGGCCATCATAATTAGCTAATCCTGTATGACTAATTAGTGCACTCTGTTGCCAATGAGAGAGTATTATTTTGAGAGTATTATTATAAAATATTATCATGAAATATGATCGCAAATACTGCGCTCCTCTTTTGGATGATTGTTGTTCTGAAATGTTAAGAACTACATCATAATATTTAGACTCAATATTCTGGTAAGCCGATGGTGAGATGAGGAGATCTAGACAAAGTGATTTTCTATCAGGGAAAGCGATAAACGAAAAGTCAAAAATGTATAGGAGTGACATAAGCTGCCGAAAAGCTTATACCCATCTTGTTGTCACAATAGAAATACGAGCGGTTTGAATACGAAAACTACCGAACCGCATACTCTTTCTACTTCTATTACTAAATACATTAAATTCAAGAATTTACAGTATTTTTCAGTAATGTGCTTTTTGAAAATTCTCACTATGGTTTTCTATCGGCTGATAAACTCTCTGAGTTGAAAGATTTTATTTTAATTTCTAAGGATACTAACCCTCAGGAACTAGTACTACTAATAGATTATGAATTGCATCTAATTTGTTTTCGTTCAAAAACTTCTTCTTAGCGTACTTAAAACAAAGCTTTACTAACAGGTTTTAGGTTAAATAAACAGTAAGTTAGTTTATTAGTATGTTATTTGTAGAGGATGTTAGGAATATACTACGACTTCGCGTTCCCATGTAATGGGCCCTGACAATGCCAAAAGAATACGCGGTCAAGTGAGCAACGCTGCGGGCACAGCTAGTCTAATATAATCTAATAGATAATCATATCCAATTCTAGCCCTGGGTACGAAAAAGTTATCATTATGTAAGGAGGTACAGGTACGAGTGACGGTATACATATAACCTTATTATCAATAACACCATGTACAACTGTTGGTGGAGTTCACAAGGCAATCAATACTAGTTCAGTAGCTACACTCAGTTCCACACGTTACAAAAGTCATTACTCATAAAATCCACCGCAGTTATAAATCTTTTCAACGAAATAGTAACACGTCCGCTTACTAAATAGGTGCACACAATAATTCCCGCACTCCACGTTATATGTTACGAACACTCAACCAAATTAAACATACATTGTGAGCTCAAAAGTATACAATAAAAATAAACACGAATATAAAAGGAAATGAAAAGCGTTTCGTAAGCGAGCGTCGCTAATCGCTTAGCTTATGGCCCGACCGGCCTTAATGTTGCATTTGTTTTAACTTGGCAACATTGCTCTTTTGTTTCAGTTTGTTCAGCTAAGATTTTAGCAACGAGAGATTTATTGTACTGGACTTGACTAAGTTTTTAAATGAAATCATCGAAATGATTTGATTGCTCAAAGTTTTTTGTCAATTACACTTTTTGTTTGTAAATTGTCCTTGGTGATTAATTTCGCGTGTAAGTCCTGTCTTGGGCACTGTTTATTAAACACTCAGACTGAAGTTTACAGAAGCTACACAAATACCTACTACTACTTACCACCTTTGGTGCTAAAGACTTAGCTTTTATGTCAACACCGTTCAAACATGATAAATTTTGTTTGATAAAATCTTGATACTTCAAGGGATGCGAACGAAAATAGCTTATTTCATGGTATCACCAAATACCTATCACAAAACATATTCATCAAATTATATAAAAATGATTAAGTACCCGAAGCCATACATTACTGGAATTATACTCAACAGGTCGATCGTTCATACTTATGTCATCGATGAATACTCAGCGAATATTTATAAAACATGGCTGTTATAGAGCAACCTGTTATAATAAAAGATGGCTGTACACAGTGGCAACAATAACTCGTTTGATTGGAAAGTCATAGGCGATGCGTGCGGTAGTTTTGACTGTCAAAGTAAAGTTGATTACAGAAGGTGAAGTTTGTGAAAATTATTGAAAAATAAAATAGTCTGAGTTATCATTTGTGCATTGTGTAGACAGGTTCGTATTTGTATTAAATGTCCGTGACTATTTTATCATAGGCAATCATCGGCACATTGATCAATGCATTACAATAACGTGTTACAAATATGACAACAACCAAACAATTTTAAATTTTTATTAAACTGTAGACTACGTATGCGTTTATTTTAAAGGGATAATTTGGAATGTTCAGTGCTTCATACCTTCTGTGATTTTGAATCTGTGTGCTTTTTTCTATATATATTAATATTCATACGACACATCAGTATGGAAATGATTTTTTGCATATTTGTTCCCGAATATTTAGTTGTTTGCCTCACTAACTATTCCGAAACGAACAATAGTAAAACAAACAGAATATTGTGGAACAACGCACAACTGCTCTAGTATAATTATCAATATAAAAAGTTTTACTTTTTCACACGAATAGAGTTTCAATATTTTGGTGAAGTTTTTTAATCTGCCTACAGTTTTAGATTATTAAAAGTTGGAGAATATTTATAGGGAGCAAATAATTTTGTCTGTAACCAGAATAGCCCGAACTGCCCGTAAATTTTATTTCTGTTTCCAACTGTACCCAACTTTTTAATACTGATACAGAGACTTATATCTTGATTCGCCACCAAACTCTCCAAAGGACATAATTAAACTTCTCAAAACAGCCCGAAAATTGTCATAATAAGTGAAATGAGCCAGTAAATCGCAGCGCTGTGTGACGCGTGGTTGGTCCCAGGCACGTCGCGTACGTGGCGCATTACCCACGACTTGCGCTATAAATAAAACAAACCCTATTATAAACGTGGCCCGAGTAAGGATACAAGTTATACCAACAATATGGACTTAGTATAAGAGTCGTATAGACTTTTGAAAGGTCTTGAATTGGGGATTATTTGGCAATGAGCAGCAAAGTAAATTTGATTTAGATTATGTTGCGGATAAAAGGTACCTATTAAGATAAATATACCATTCAAGAATGTATTAAAGTCAGGGATGTACTCGTAGTACATATAAGATTAGCAAACACGACGTGGTACGGCTATTTGATAATACCCCAGATTACATTAAGGATAACGTCCTACATTTTATACAAAAACGAGGAAGGTAAACATTAGTTACCTATTATTTACCGAAATCATAATCTTTTGAGCAATCCTAAGCTTCTCAAATAAGATTAATAATGATTTACAAAAGCCACTTGTACTTGGGATTGTTTCTGAAGATATTCGCGAAAGTCATGGAATAAGATTACGAGCTCTCAAAGTCAGGAATGAGAAGTATTGAGTGGGATGCATTCCGATTTACATTCCTTTTCTCTCAGATTTTTTTAAAAAGGAATACCTGACCTAGTTTGTGATCTTTGCGCCGGTTTCTAGTTGTACGATGGGCACAGCTTTAGAGTTTCGTTAAAATAGAACTTTCAGATTCGTATTTTACACAAACTGATCACTTCTTTTATTATTTTTTGTGTAAAAGGGGTAGACAGAAAACTGAAATCAACCAAATAGGTACCTGCGATTTGGGCCAAGTAAAATGACATCACTCTTCACTGCTTACCCTGAAACAAAAAAAAACCCTTATTAATAAACACAACAAATCGTTAATTCACATAAACAACCCTGCGTACCCAAACAGATGAATACATAACAAATGACACAAAGTTTCAGCCAATACCGTACATTACGAAATAAGTTGGTCGGTAGATAGGAACTAAATAACGGTAGTTAACAAGTATATAAAGTAGGTGGTTATCGCACAATGGGCGTTTCAGTCGTTAGTGATATAGGTGCGGCCCGTGGTGAAAATGTGGCCCGATAAGCTAAGGTAGCGGCTGCAGTGACACGCGTAGCGGGGGCGGGAAGATTTGTTGTCGAATGGAGAAGTTTTAAAGAAGTGATAAAAAGTTGAATATCGTGTGGTTTTGTGTATAAAGAAAAGGTTTTGTAGTTTATTTCTTGATAGACGGATAAAGTGTCGAATCTTCTAATAGCTTAATTTTTACGTAATTATTGCTTAAGGGTAACTCTTCCGTTCTATTCCACTATATTTCGGTAAATGTAACTCGCATCTGCTGACAATAATCTTGATTGCCCACCAGTGTAATTTCAGCAGATATTTTTTAAAGTTTAAAAATTGTATTTTATTTCCTCATTTCCTAAGTCCCCGCTTGTCGCTCCGCTCCCCACGTCGCACTAAATCATCGGCTTTCCCGGCGATATCTAAAACCGAGTCTGGCAATTAGGATAGTTTGCGACCGCTCCATTGCCAAATGATCTGTGAGTTTTAACTATGTGCCGATACGAGCCCGGCAACCCGTCATTACCTCCACGTAAACTTTATACCAACATATTTACAATCCCCACCCCCCACTCCCCAGCCACTCAACAACTGATCCAACTGATTTTGTTTGCATAACTTTGACTTTTTGAACTTTGCTCTTGTTTTAATTAAGTTTACGTTATGTATTGGTAATATTTTTAAGAGTAGCTGTTCCCGGGGAGTTGTAGGGAGAAATATTAGAAATTTGTCGCTTAGAGAACGAAGTTTGGCTCCGAATTAGTGTGCTTACTTACTGTTAAGGTTTGTAAGTTCTAGGCCTGTGAAGTGCTAACTGCTTGAGAAGCAAGGCTAGCGTTTTCTCCCACGTAAATAAAGTACAGCAAATATCATTTTAACTATGTAATCTATATAATGCCTCTATTTTTCGATTTTTTCCATATTTTTAATAATTGTAAATGAATTTATTGAAATATCATCATTATTTCCTAATTTCCTTCACTACTTAGAACAGGTCTTCTATAACTTGCATCATGCTTATAGAGCTGCTTTGACAATTGAGTGTAATATTGGCAAGTTTCCTGGATTCAAAGATCATCGTACTTACATAAATAACTAGGAGAACGTATGCTATTTAGTGCACAAAATACAGTCACAATAAGGGTCATTCTCTTCCATATTTTGTTGACCATCTGTAGTTGACTCTTATTCACCCTCGTCATCATGACGTGACGTTCGCCACGTGGTCAATTAGTTGACAAATCGGGATGAGCAAAAAACTTAGATTACTCAAAAGATTGAGATCGGTGGTGCAAGATATCAGAGAAACGAGGAAAATGAATTAAGAATTAGTTTAAAGAGGGGCAAGTCATTCACTAATATTAAAAAATAATTATCGTAGGTTGGCTGCTACCAACCAGAAAATAGCCCTACAATTACTGAATAATTATTAAATAAAGCCTCACATTCACCGTTTCTTTTCGTACGTACCCTCAGCTCAGTGAACTGCTCATCATTACATAGTGAATCCTTTATCATGCGAGCTTTTCTCCAATTACTAGAATCCTTGTGTTCGAGATCTCCCTCCGTGTGACGTTAAAAACTGGTACATTGTAGGAAGGTAGGTACATCACGGAAGCAGGGGCCGGAAAATTGAGGGCATACGCAACTCGTCTTCAGGTCAATTAAACCCTTAGCGGATGTGGTGATAACCCAAGTAGGGTGATGTAGCGGGGCCAGGAATTATGTGGGCCGTTTGTGGGGTCTTAGAATATCTGATCTTGATGTCTGTTAGTTGCATGTGTTTGAAATAGTAGCTTGTCTCTTACATAATGATATCCTGAGACTGAAAACGTTACAACTTGATTCTAACAGTAAATTGAAGATTGTCGTGAATTATTTTTACAAAGAAGTGTATCAATCAAAACAAGCACTCCATACCAGATAGGACAGTTGTCTGACTAACATATCCCGCTACATCCCCCGCCTCAGACCACCCGTGTCCGTTCAGTGTACAGTCATGTACAGTCAGCGGATAGCGCGCGGTGAGAGCCGCTTTGTTCATTTTTGATGAGTCGGATAGGTTAGAGTAGTTTGTTGCTTTTAATAATACACCGCTCCACGCGCTGACATCGCTATTTATGGTAGGACTCCGGTGAAACACCGCTCCACTGGTTTCATGCTAAATTTTTAAACTACACCACACTAAACGAGGCATGAAATAAAGAGGTGTACTAAAACAGAGGATTACGAAGGATTAACCTAGTTTCTTGGGCGTACTTTCGTAAGTCAAAGAGTGGATCGTAACTTTGGAAACATCAAAAGAGGACTTAAAATTTCCTCGACCGAGATTCTTTATTATGAGAGGGAGGAAGCTGGCTAAATACCGGGAATTCCCAATAGGTACTTTTTCTCGGGAGTTTCGGAGTACAAGTGGGAACTAGCGGCGTCGGCGTCAGCAATGATTAATGGAGCTTCTAAGTTATCTGTGCTGACCGAGGGTGTCGGACAAAAAATCATTAGTCTGCGCCGCGTCGGGGTCTCGTCGCGAAAATCATTATGTAGGGACAAAAAATCATTAACTGCGAAGCTTTGGGCAAAAACTAATGTTTCATTAATGTTCGTGCTCTCAAGTCAGCGGGGAGAGAGGGGTCTATATTGATTGATTAACCTATTTATATCAGACCTCTCTTTAGGCAGAATTTCTTAGAACGTGTGAACACAAAAGGTGCGAGGATTTTTGAATAAATTGGGGTTTTATTACTAAAGATTACGGAAAAAAACACACCTAGAGGGACGTTTTTACGATGTGCAATATGTTAGATATTTATCAACTAAAAGTCTGTCTAACAACACAAGAGCAGAAAGTGAATAATCGACTATTACTTTGAATCTAAAAGTCAAGAATTACTGTTTTAGATCTAATGTGGAATCATAGCATTTATAGCTTGCATTTTTAATCAAAATTTGAAAATACAATATTTTGTTGTTCAGTCCTAGTTCTGAAAATCTGATCCAGGCTTTACAAATTTCATGAAACCTGACCAATGCCAATTTAAAGACAAATCGTAACATTAATTCTTCTCCAAGCCCCACTTCTTGCGCACGCCCTCCTAATTCCATCGCAATAAGTTTTAATGACAGCACTCATACGCCGTTGGGCTGACAATGGGCCCATGGCACTGATGTCAGGCCATTTTCTGCGCTGTTGGCTAACTGATGCGTCAGGCGCACGCTCGTCAGTGTCTGCCGGCCGCCATATTCAAATAATTACGCACAATTGTGGGGCGTACTGTACTGTATCGCGTTGTAGTAAGAACTCAATTGGACGGTGCTGATCGATTTTTACGAATGTTGTGTGAAAGGGTTTTGGGTTTATTATGTTACAAAGAGGTACATTGGCATTCCTACGTCTGATCATAAAATTTTGTTTTCAAAGCATGCGCCACAGAAATGTAGTATATTAAAGCGACTTGCATGACAATAATAATTTTTTCGAGTCGCGTCTCGGAGACTCATAAGTGCTCATTTACGGAAACGCGGAGCGTCGGGCGGGCACATGCTCAACGCGCCGCCCGACGCTTCACCTTGTAAAGTCGCTTCTCCGTAAACGCTCCTATACATCGTCATATGTTTGAATTGAAAGCGGGCCGTGCCGCAAAACGCGCCGCGTCTCCGTAAATGAACCCTAACATAGCAAGACGCGTCTCGCTTCAGCGTGTAGCTTGTGGTAACAAGGTAAGGCATTTGATCCGCCTATGTACAATATTTACATGTCCTATTTGTTAAGCAAACACTCAACTTATAGGATAGGTAATAATAAATTGATATTATTCTTTAGCTTTTGAATTGTAAAGATACTCTGTTCAATTTCGTATTAGTGAGACGAAGGAGCTTCTCTGATGTACGAGAGGTAGGAACTTCCGAGGAGCTCCCAACAATGAATTCCGATACAAAGCTTGCCAACGGATCTTTTCGGTACCTACGGCATCATCAATACGCGAGGAGAGAGCATTGCTTACACATACGGATTCGACCTTTTTGACGATTTCTACAGAGTACTTCTCCCGAGTAATCAATGAGATCGTCCCTTCTTAAGAAAACACAGCAACATCGTAGGTTTGTACGTATGACGTTCCTTTGATTTCTACAAGTGATAATCACTCAAGATTATTTCTCGAGATTGTTTATAATCATAATCACGCGCCAACAGCTCCACACAGCTCTAATTAATTCCAATACTTGCTCTAATTAAAACATTCCTCGAATCCATGTTCCCAATGTTCTGACACAGTATTTAGCAAATTTCAGCTACACTCACTAATTCAGCCAGTGTAGGCAAACCACGTGAGGTCCATACATCAGCTCGGGGGGTTCGGCGAGGGAGAGAGGGCGGGAGGGAGGTCTGGTAGTGAGGAGAGCCCTCTTGCAACACGTGCCCTACTCAAATTAATCATTCGTATGTCGTATTAGCTACCTGCCCCCCGCGATACCTCCGTCATTTTAATTATATCAAAGTCCTTCTCTCTCTTTTTTACGAAATTAATTTTCGGCATAATGAGAGAAATGTAAAAATTCGTGATTAGGTTAATTGCGATGCGATTAGGCCAATTACGAAGAACAATGTGACAAAGGGAAGACGGTTCCTGCTTTTATGATGAAACACAAAAAGTAAACCATAGATTTTCGTTTTAAGTTTTGTTCTTCTGTGAGAAACAAGCCATAAGATAATTCCACTCACAGTTAGTTATGATGGAATCGATTGAGTGATTATGTAAATAAACATTAAGACACCTATAATAACATGTACGTCTGAACATTACATAACAAGAAACATAACATAGTTATAAGTTTAGTTAGCCTGGAATCTGATGAGACAGTGCCAAATCTCAGCAAGTACTTCTCCCATTCCTTGCCATCTCTCTTCTCTACAATTCGAGATAAGCTGATACTCTATTACAGTTACGTCCTACTTCGTGGCAAAATAACTTTAAACTTTTTAAGGTCTGAGTAACTGCAAAGCTGTGTAATATAATATTGCTGAGTTAAATAGTCGGTGTTCTGAGGGCGTGGTGGGGCGGGGCCCGACTCCGCGATTCGGTGGATTTATATCAACAGTCGGTTACAAATCTTTGGTGAGCCGCAGTCGAAATACAGTTCACTTTGTACAGGATTTACGTTTATTAAGAGAGTTTAAGATGCGATACGTTCCTCGCAATCTGGCGAACAAAGCGCCTCTTATACAATAGAGATGTACCGGTGACTAGGTTACGGTTCTGTTAACTGTATTTAGTAGAAGAATAGTATGTGGCAAATGAGCGTTAAAGTTTCACTACATGTCAACAATCTATGACCCGCATAACAAGAAGTCATTTTCTGATGACTTCTTCTTTCGTAGGTTATAATTAGAAATGCCATAACTTGATGAAAAGAATGAGAAATAACTCCAATTTTTAACCGACTTCAAAAAAAGGAGGAGGTTCTCAATTCGGTTGTATGTTTTTTTTTTTTTGTTTTTTTTTTTTTTTTTGTGTTTGTTACCTCATATCTCCGTCATTTATGAACCGATTTAAAAAATTCTTCTTTTATCTGAATGGATCTACTTCCCGATTGGTCCCATAGAAATTTCATCAAAATCGGTTCAGCAGTTTGGTTTTGAAATCAAAATAGCTGGAAAAAATGTCATCCAAGTAAAAGAAATTGCGAAATTGATACTTGACAAGGATTTGTGTGTGATACGATAACTAAAAAGGGTAAAATAAAAACTTTTTTGCAAAAAAAAACCGACTTCCAAAAAAAACACTAAAAAAGTGGAAAATAACATTACTTTCGGGAGTCGGTGGCAAAAAAGTCAATGAAACAAACAATAGTCACCGACTTCCGAAAGTAATGTTATTTTCCACTTTTTTTGTGTTTTTTTTGGAAGTCGGTTTTTTTTTGCAAAAAAGTTTTTTGAATAATGCCATGCCAATATTTAAAATATAAATAAAGAAAGTAAAACAGAAAAGTTAAGGAGATGCTATTTTTATAACATTGTGCGATGAAACGCTGTCGCTGCTGGGCCACCCACTTTATTAATTTTCAAAGTATAGGTACTTTTAAAGTTGTCGACATAAATATTGATTTACGACTTTTCTCACGATGTTTTCTCTTTGTGTTTGCAAAAGATCTAAGCAGTGGGCGTGTCTCCGAAATAGACACACAAAGTATTCGTCATAGAATTTCCTTCGCCTCCCCAAACTACCACTTTACTAAACAAAAGACAAAACTTTAAGTAACAAACAACACACAAACAAAATCTAATTCAAATTCCAAGGACTGGAAAGCTGACGATAAACGAACAGGATAAAGTAACAATTGACGTGGCGAAGTAATTGACGCCATTCAAGTTTTGCACAAAATGTTGGCGAGATCTGACTTATTGGTCAAATTGAACAAATGGTTATTTGAATAAAAACAAGCAGCAACAAAGAAAATTAAAATCACGTTTTTTAACAAAGCTGTTGTGATTGTGATATCCATATTTTGAATACCACAAATTTATTTATAGCAGCCTGAGTCGGGATTTGTGCTCGGACGTCGGTTCTTCGGGGACTTACACATAACTGGCAAAGTATCGGTGTCCTATAGTAACACTTCTGCCTCGTTCAATGAGTACCTACGGGTGTGATGGTATGCTAAGTTCATAGAATTCTGTTGCAAAAAACTTTGAAAAAAAAAGTAAAAAAAGTTGGCAGGCCATTAAGGTGCAGAAACGTTTCAGGATCTATAAACTCCAGATATAAAGGTGTACGTATCTTCACTACCAATTGGGAAACTATTGACGTCGCAGTTGATGTTCAGTCTTCCTCAAGTATTGGAAACTTGACTTATTGGCCGCGATTGAAAGTAAGCTTTTCGTGGATAGAAATCGTCGAGTGCAGAAAATGTTTTAAGTATTTTTCCGTCGCTGTACTATTAGTGTCCAAGTCTAGAAATCTAGAATCTTAAATCACATCAGTTTTATATACCTTTGAAAATAACATGAATGCATGCAAAATCTTAGCCTATAGGGATTAAAGCCAGAACAGTATTACAAAATAATATTACCCAAAACCAAAGTTTGAGAAGTAATTTAAACTTAATTTCGTTGTAGGTGTTCCCGTTGTGTAATGTTCATGACCTGGTTACACGTGTAGTGTCACATTCGGAACAAGAGCGAGCTCCCGAGGACGCATCCTGTACACGACTCACTTCCGACACGCCGTGACGTCACTCACTGTTCAAATGTTCTAAACACAACCCCTTGTTTGCTCGCTAAGTGCTCTCCACTTTATTGTTATTTAAATTCAATAACAACTTTCTTACCGCAACTGCCAGTGAGCGAAACATTCAATTTTCATCAAGTCATCGATTAGAAGCCACGTAAACTCAAAGTTAAACGAAAAATTAACAAGTACAAGGTTCATTAACGTCTGTCTTTTGTAAAGTTCATTGGAGTTTAGTAAGAAGTGGAAAATTTGTGAAACTCTCGCCGACGTCGAGCTCGCCTGCTTTGATTGTTTAGCGATAAATCGGAAGAAATTTCGGTGAATAACTCAGCTAATTTTCCTTCCGAAGTTAAAGCGTAAATTCTAACGAGGGAAATGACGCCCGCTGTTTCATACATCTTAATTTTAATTATAAAAGTTGACATGTAATCACGGAGATCGCTGCCGGATTGTTTACTATTTACCTTTACGTTGAGCTGGCTTTGTACCCTCTAGACCAGCAAGTCAGCGCTGATTGACAGATTTATACCCGTTTTAGACCTTCGTGCCTATTATCGCGTGCTCCTTGTTTTAATCCTTCTCGCGTGAATGAAAAGGAAAGCCTATCGAAAGAAAAGGACAACATGCAAACACAAAAAATACCGCCATAAAACAAAGGATGATTGAAACGAATCAGAAAAGATTGCATGTAGAGAGGACAGAGAATGTGGCCCTAAAATATATCGCGGAGGGTCGCAGGGAAAGTTGTCAAATCTGGAAATACAAAAGCGCGGGTTATAAAAAGTTAACTCGACGACACTCCAGTTCATATGGAGAAAGTTAGTGGAACACTTTAGCAAATGTGCCGATTTCGACACCCCCAGCCCCGCGCTACCGAAATAACAAAAAAGTTTTTGACTTATTGGCGCATGAGGGTCCCGCCGCCGCCGCCGTCGGCGTAAACATGCCGGATGTTTTTTAGGCAGCATTTAGGCCAACTAGTTTATAAGTTACAGACGGTTACGGAATGAAATCAGACCGAGCGTGAACTAGTTGTTTGCGCACAGGAGCATACACTAACATACTCATAAGTTTGGGGAGAGTTATTGAAAATCTGCCAATTGTTCCACGTCACCGGCTTTACGGCCATCTGTCCAGACCGGGACAGCTCAAGGACACACTAAAGAAACGGTGTATCACAACAATATAATTTATTGATTTTAACTAATTTGATCCCTTGAATAAAGGAATGGGTTTCTATTTAGCTCGCAATAAAACATTAAAACAAAATTTAAAGTAACACTAAGTTACATTGTATTTACTACACTAAAAATGTAGTGAACAAGCCCATATTAATTCGTCTGAATTAGTACAAATGTTCCAGTTGACTTGAGACAGTTTGTGATCTCTATCACAAACGGGCCGCAAGTGGGACTGATCGCGTAGTGTTAAGCCAACCCACAATCGTTTTGTATCGATTTGCGTAAACGAGCTATTCAGCCAGCAGTACAATACTCGAGTGAACCGACCTCTATTTACTAAGGAGCCGCATTATCAATCCCATTACCTTCGACTTGAATGAACTCTTGAGGTGGTTCTATTACCCTTTTGTAGTCGCCGTCATCCCATAATTCTTGAACTTCAAACAACGTCTCAGTTTCCGCATACTTGTTAATTAACGAACTAATTGAAACATTTTTAACAACGCCAGTTTAACTTGATTAAGCTCTGAAAATTCCTCGTGGAGCGAACTTTGAGATCCATTGTCCTATCTGCAAAGTTCCGCTCTGTATAGAAGAAGACCGAGCTGCTATACTCTATAGGATGAATTGTCTGATATTATACAAGTTTCTAACTCCTTAATCGCTATTACTGCAAGTCTTTCTGCTGAAGAATTCCAAGAAACCGTTTCTGTTCCTGATTGTGGCTTTTGTAAATGTTTCAATAACTTAAAGTCTTCTTGTGAATTTGGCCAAGATTTTGCGTGGAGAATATTCAGGAATCTTGCCAAAATGTTGAAAATATTGCAAGATAACGCTAAGTTACTGGAAATTATCGCCTTGGATATAGCAGTGGAGTGTAATAGTGCGCCAGTATTCTTTGTTAGAGGCAGTTAATCCGCAACCAATCACTTGTATTGGGTAGTAAATAACTTTGTTCAGATCAGCTTGTATTCAAACGTATCGTAAAGCGTCCATTTGTGGAGAATATTTCATTAAACTGCTTTGAATAAGAGACATGTAAATCTGCATTAAATTCTTAACAATAAAATGTTTTACCAGTAAAAATAAAGAAGTGATATTTCAAAATGCAGGTTGCATTTTGAAATATCGCTTCTTTATTTTGGACTTTTAAACATAATCTGTCCCGGTTGTCACTTTTGCCTGTTCATACAAAAGTCCAAATTATCATACGCTATGATTGAAACCAAGGTTTGTTTACTTGATGCCCAGTGCTTTTTATTAGAAACCGAAAACTTCTTCATTCATCACTTTTGTAAGTCAACGCATTATGAGCCAAAACACACGGCATGCGGCACTCCAGTCCAGTGAACTGACGTAATCCCTTTCTGACTTATCCTGAAGGAGTCAAATAATTTACAACCATCTTCGAATTGGCTCACTACTTATCCTCAAATCAAGTAAAACAATCCCCAGTCGCAGACACAGTGTCGTATCTAATTGGAATCGCACAGCCGCTCCGCCGCTCCGCCATCTTCCCGTATTTAGCTAAAATGGCTATTTAACAATTCGCCGGCGCCTGTGATCATCAATCATGCGAGCGATTACCGCTGGAAGGCGATAACTCACGGAGAGCCAATCGTTTAGCCGTGGTAGGGGTGCTGCAAGGGCCGGTATGATTCATGCGACGCTGAACATAATTTAGTGGACGAAAATATGATCCAGTTTGCTAGTTTTACATGAAAAATGTTGTTTATTTTTCTTGGGTTGGTGTGTGGCACTTCTTGAAATCATAGTCTGATTTTGCGGATGTGGACTCATTTTGACGATGAGGACATGAATGACAGCGTAAGAAATGTTTTGTGATATAGGTAATATGAAGAGGAGGAAAACGAAGACTGAAACTCCAAAGTCACGATTGCAACTTAAAAAAAAATACAATTTTAAAGACGTAATTACAATGTTGCAGATATTTTCGTTCACATCGATGTTATTGTTATCCAATTTGAGAAAACTGAAAAACTTTTTACCTAACTGCGCCAGAAGGAGGGTTATGTTTTTCGAGAGTATGCATGTATGTATTATGTATGTATGTATAATTGTTTGGCACGCTCTGCGGCCTGAACGGCTCGATGGATTTTAGCTTGAGAGGTGTCGTTAGATTCGTATTAATTGTGAAAGTGACACTGGGTGTAAATTTTGAATCAGAACACAACATAAGCTGAGAGGCCCTTAGAGTACCTCCACACGATGATGGCGGTAAAAATTTGTTTGGGTAATCGTCTGCGAAATCTATCACATTTGTAAATTAAAAAGCTGGTAATAAAAAAAAAGTAATTAAAAAAACTAAAAAACCCGACTGCAGTAAAAACTTAAGTTTAAAAAACATTCCATTTTTATATTTTCAAACACATATGGGTCCCACCTACTTCCAACTTTTTTAAATTTAAAATGTGCTTGTTCTTAGCTTTTTAGTGTTTTTTTTTTAACTTAAGTTTTTTCCGCTGTCGGATTTTTTATTTTTTTTTATTACTTTTTTACGAATATTCCCAAAACATCCTCTATGAATTTCTCATAGGTCCCATCAATCAATCCACATACAGAACTTGAACCGGCTCAATCATGAGGCGAGTGCCAACAAGCGGCCGAGCCTGTCGCAACACGTTAGAGACGCGCCCCTGGCGGCTGCGCCTGACAACCATTGTTCAGTGACGTCGACGGGGATCCCATCTCATTTGAGTCGAGTGTGCTGCCACTGATCTGCGCTGAATTATCTTTTCAATTATGAGCTAGATCTGTACGGCTGATAGTTTTGTTTGGTTTTTTGTTTGGTTTTTTGTTGTGTTTTGTAAGGAAATACGGGTTTAGCTCTAAGCATTTGTGTGTTTTTCTTAACAGAATGCGACGAAAATGATCGTGATATGGTTTTACAACTCCATGTAATACTGTGTATACGGGGTGGTAAGATGAAACAACACATACCAGAGGCTGTACAAATTCACTTTCTTTTTTCACTTCAGCGAATCCTTGTACTTCGGCGAATGACAGTGCCCACTTGCACGTTTAGTCTTAATCAGATTTTGTTATTTTTGACGCAAGCACACCTTAGTCAATGAAACCTCTAACACGTGTTACTAATATAATATCAAATACCTAATTTAAAAAAAATGTCTAACATAAATCCAAAATTTATTAAACCTAATTTTCTTCAAAACTTATCCGGGCTTATCCCCGGATATCTAATAGAAAGCCTACTAACTTGTTCCCGCCAAATGATTGCTGAACAAACTCTGAAACAATAAAATTGAATAAAAAAGGCTGCTTAATATCGTTGGGTATATCGCCTTTGCATACGCGTGCTTCAAAGAGCGAACAAATTGAGTACGATAGAACGGAAATTAAAGTAACAGGACTTTGTGAGCGAAGTTGAAGTGACAAGGAGCAGCGAACAATGGACGCGGTATTAACTATACGCGCTGGTAACTGTTCGTAACATCGTCAATCCTTGATAAAAAGCAGTTTTGTTGCCAAGTTAAAAATTGGAAAATCATGACGCACACCTGGCGCAAGTCAAAGCAAAAGGCATTTTTAAGGCGGATAATATGGCGACAATTGTCCATCGTAGTCTTTCTATTGAATCATTTGGTCATATCAAGAAAAATTACGGGACATAAAGACATAAGTATACCTAAATGATTTTTTGGTCATCATCATTATCATACATAGTCTCACTTCACCCACTGCTGGACGTGTCAGCCTCTCTTTGCTTGTGGTAATCAGCAATTCATGATCTTAGAAGTTCCTGTGCCAGCCATATGCCGCGATGGCAACAATGTTGCCTGCCCGGTTATTTTTATATGTTTAAAGCAACCCCAGCGTTTGAGTAACTGGTGCTACGTATTCGACATGTTTTACTATGGCATTAAAGTCAACATACTGTCATCTTTATATTGCAGATGCACGACCCACCTGCCACACATCTGCCCCGCTCCACCGTATTCAACAGCGCGACATTCCCCAACATCCTCTATTGTGTATCCTCAGGAAATTAAATTGTCCTCCGTTTCTTTGGTAAAAACATCCGGGACACAAACACTCAACTTTGACACAGTTTTATCTTTAATAAGATATGTACCTTGTATTGGCGCAGTTTTAGTGTCTCCTGAGTGCTTGTAGATCTAGGTGTCTATTGCTATCCAATCTCTATCTTTGTACGGATTAGCCTGTAGGCTATACAAATGTTTGTAGCTATTGAGGGTTCGAGGGTTGTGCTTGACCTGCCGCAGGTGTTCATCGAGCCATAGGTCATTAATTATTTCTGTATCCTCTCCCTAAGGTTCCGTCAAACTAGTACGAACAAATTGCGGACGCCGCATCAGACTCTGACATATACTGAAGTATCTGTGTCCGGTGTCCACAATCTGTCCGTACCCGTTTAACCAAATATTAAGTGTCAATGACTATGTAGATTGTGTCAGTATGGGTCTTGGCTACGAGTTTAACATTATCAGTACTTAGCGCCCTTTATTCTAAGCCATTTTTGTTTATTGCCGGCACGTCAAGGTTTACCTTACAAAAATCTTTCTTAAGTAAGCTGTTTAACGAACCTCCCTAACATCGTTTACGCTCTCACCACACAAAAAGCGCTTCTTAAGATGTTGCATCAATGGCATGCCGCGCCGTCAGTTCAGCGGACATCGGATTACGTAGGCGAGCGGGGAGCGACACATGCTGTCGTCAGAGAGGGGGGCTGAAAGGGGTTAAATTAGAAGGGAGGGGGTGGTGACATGGTACATATGGTAAGGAAATGAAGAAGACTTACTGCTTACCCCAGTACTAACGTTAAGACACTTGAAGAAATAGTTTTATTAATTTAATAGTTCGGCAGTACTTATTCGGCTTTCATTTTCTTTTTTTTTTGCAAATTGCAAATAATACTGTCGGCCAGAACATGTATGTGCCACCCCTAGGACGTAAGTCTTTTATTATTTACATTGATCAAAGAAGTATTCCAGCACAAAGTTAATATGTAGCTGAGGATTTCTTTTTACCTTAATGAGGATAAAATTAAACAGAATCCAGAATGATATTATTGTGTCTGATCAAACAAGAAAAAAAAGAATATTGTGTCTATTACTAAGCTATCTTTAAGAAGACATTATTTACAAGGTGAAACTCAGTATTAAAGCTAAAAACACGTGTACGCTTGTACGTGTGAAACACTGATTGAATTTAGATAAAACAAAGAACCGTTACGATCGAACTAAGACAAAGACAAAATTAATCAAATCAATACTTTGATTGGAAGAGAACATCTGAAAGAAAGTAATAAAAATCAATAACCAGAGACAATAATAGCACATTTTCCCTGAAGGGTTACGCAGAAGTGTACCTTAATTAAACAGGTTGGCAAAAAAAATACTTTTCACACATGCGTCGAAATAGTCTGTCTACTGTTTTATCGGGTGATCCAAATAATGACGTAATAAAAAAATGATTCATCATGCCCAGAAACATTCGAGAAAATACCGCCGAATGTTCCACGGTTATATCTTGATATTTTTCGAGTTATAGTTTCTTGAAAATAGTATGGGATCCGTTTTAAAACCAAATCTATATTTATTTTAAATCGGTTTTTCACATTCTTTAACGTTAACTAGAGACATTTTCTAATCTCATTAGCATCAACAGAAAAAAAAACTAATAAATTAAATTCTTAGCGAAAGTGGGGTAGAATCATCTCATTAACGCAGATGACTAGATCATCACCCTCCATGGTCACACATTTCGCCAATTATATGTAATTCATATGTAATAGGGGTGAGATTATTGCCATTAATTAGGTACTAAACCGGGTTTGGCCGTTACTGAAAAAAAAAACTTTTTGCAAAAAAATAACCGACTTCCAAAAAAACACAAAAAAATGGAAAATAACTTTACTTTCAGAAGTCGGTGACTATTGTTTGTTTCGACTTCCGACTTCCGAAAGTAAAGTTATTTTAAATTTTTTGTGTTTTTTTGGAAGTCGGTTATTTTTTTTGCAAAAAAGTTTTTATTTTACCCTTTTTAGATATCATATCACACACAAAGCCTTGTCAAGTATCAATTTCGCAATTTCTTTTGCGTGGATAACATATTTTTACCAGATATAATAATACCAGATAAAAACCAAACTACTGAATCGATTTTGATAAAATTTCTATGGAACCAATTCGGAAAGTATATCCTTTCAGATAAAAGAAGAATTTTTCAAATCGGTTCATAAATGACGAAGAAATGAGGTAACAAACACAAAAAAAAAATACAACCGTAATAAGAACCTTCTCCTTTTTTTGAAGTCGGTTAAAAATCGTGATGGTAAAAGTCAATATGACGCGGAACGGATCTTATGGCATGCGTTCTAGGACATAGAGTGCACCTAAAGTCAAACAGTGTCAAGGTTTAAGTTAGCACATTAAGTTAGCGGGCGGCGGTATAAACTGGTTTATGTTGTCTCCTGTCTTAGTACTCCAGGGCTTAGTTGGTCCATGTTCTGACCTGAATCTATCTTCTTCTTCTTTTTCGTCGTTCCCTCACTGCTGAGGATCGCGACCTCATACAACACGTCTTCAATCCAGGCGGTCTTCTGCAGTGTGAACCGCTCGGTACAGGCTGCCTCCAACAGCCCTCTTGATCGCGTCTGACCATCTTTCTGGTGCTTGAGCGCCTTGAGCCTTGAGCGCGTTTACCTTCTACGCGTCCCAGTATTATAAGCCATGCCAGACAATGCCTAGGTGAACGCATAATATGTTCGATAAAGCTGAGGGCTGAAGGTACGCTCCAGGCAGATTGTGGAGAGCCGTTTGGTGATGTTGAGCTCTTCCAGTATGGACTCATTAGTTCTCATTGCGGTCCATGGTATACGTAGCAGCCTCCGCCAACACCACATCTCGAAAACATCGATCTTACTGCTTTCGCTTGCTTAAATCTATCTGGCTATTTGTAAAGGTTGTGTTTGTAATAGCACTGTATTTTTTGCTTTTCTACTAAGAACCTATATAGCACCTTCCATCTTGATATTTCAGAGGTATACAGAGAAATCAGGTATCGGTTATTTTCAAATTTCTCTAGTAATACTATTACCGTAATACATTATAATGTTCTTGTATATTACAATTCAGCATCCCCATGGATCACAATGGTGTAATCCGAGAGCATTCCATCGTAAGTATCAATCAACTGACTCAGCGGAACTGAACCCTTAACCCGAGGCGTTACACGTGGATTTGAGGTGGAGTTCGAGAGGTGGGATACTATCAAACTATGGGAAACGAAGAAAAGCGGTTGAATCGTGTATTAATATTTAGAGAAAGTAAACCATTTTGTGATTTCATAAAGATTTTCACTAACCCTTATGGACCATGTTTGACAATAAAATTATTTGATTTAATAAAGGAATATCATCGTGTATTAAAGTGCTCTCCAGTAATATTATTTTAAGACTAGCTGACCCGTACAAATTCGTTTGCGTTACATTTTTGATGAATGCTCCGCTCCTATTGGTCGCAGCGTGATGTTATATAGCCTTTCTCGATAAATGAGCTATCCAACACTAAAAAAATGGTTCAATTCGAACCAGTAGTTCCTGAGATTAGCGCGTTCAACCAAACAAACAAACAAACTCTTCAGATTTATAATATTAGTATAAATATGAAACCAAATACCTTTTACAACAACAATTTTACTTTTTTAGACCACAGTTTTAGACCAATATATATATACCAAATATGAAACCAAATACTTTTACAACACGAATCGAAAGACACCCAACAACCGACATCAATGCAGTTTTCCGAGGTACGTTCTTACACGGAAAATCTTAACACCGCGATTCAGAAATTGGCATCAAATGAACAACGCCATCTATCGAGCACGGAGTTAAACTGCTAAAATTTAATGCATGGAAAGCGATCGAATAAACAATATAGGCTATGAAGACTGGTGAAGCGCCAATTGCCTTTTTGATATTCATTATGAATAAAATAGCAAATAAAATAAGATAGGATTTTTCAGTACAATTTGTTATGTATTTAGCTTATCCTTTGCAAAAAAGGTTACATAATTGACTGTCTATCTGATGAATCCATACTCCAATATTTAATACTGCAGTGCCCAGTATCGAATGTCTTCGCAAGATGGCGTTCGCGGCACAGTATATTTCTTTTTCCCGCTGCCGCGCGCCACACATTGAGTGTGCGCAACCCCGCCTTTGAATATTCTTTTTCTGTTGAAAACCTGAGGATTCTCGTAAAATAAATGGACCTGTATCTGTGAAACATTGTAAACTTACGGTGCAGTGTTGATTTTTGGAGTTTCAACCGTTCCACCGGTGGATTAATCGAGATTTTCTCGTCGACCGGCAACGATACCTGCAGCCTCACGGAGTCACCCTTCAAATCTCCCTGCAACTGAGTTGTGGTCTCAGGAATAGACAGGGTACGTGGGCTTTTTGCAGCAATCGTTGTATTTGTATTGGTGTCTCATGGATTTCATCGATAGAGATTTAATTTGATTTTTTTTTGCACCGCCATATTTAGTTGTTCTTAAAAACAAAGCAAATAAGGTGTAGGCTATTTACACGCCACACCAAAGACTTTCAAAGCAGCGTCATCTAAAGTACATTTTGCTATCATAACTTTTTTTAAAACCCGATAAGTCGATTTAAAGTTATCTTGTGAGCACTTCATTTATTAGTAGAGACTAACGTAATGCACTTTAGACAACGTACAAAAACAATCGACAATCTTATTCAATATAATAATATAAATATCAATGAAGCGGACACTATAAAATTTCTGGGACTAATAACAGATTCTAAGTTGAATTGGAAACCCCAAATAGAGACACTTAGTAAAAAATTGAGTAGTGAAGCCTACGCTCTGAAACAGCTGCATAGTATGGATTAGCCGAATCAATAATTAGATATAGAGTTATCTTTTGGGGGAATAGGACCGACAACGAAATAGCGTTTCGGGCACAGAAAAGGTGCATTAGATCGATGTTTAGACTGCAAACAACGGATAGCTGTATATCTTATTTTATAGAACGTAAGATATTGACATTGCCTTCATTATATATCCTGGAAACAGTAATGTTTAATAAATTCAATCCTCATTTATTTCAGCGTTTGTCTGATGATGTCCTTAGGAATAGACGTGATTACTTCAAAATCTGTGTTCACGGCGCTAAAACAACTCTAATGCGTAAGAGCATCTTTTGCATGGCTCCGACCATTTTAGATAAATTGCCCAAATCATTAAAATCATTAAATATGCAAAAAAAAGGAAATTGAAGAGCTTCCTAACTGAAAGAGCAGTATTATCATATTACAGAATTTATGAAAGAAGACAATTTTTCTTTGTTTTTAAGATGACAATGCTGTATACGTTACTTTGACATTGGATTGGATCTAAAACATATGCCGATTGACTTGTAATGATATCTGATATTTAATTAATAATGATGAAATGTAATTATGATGAATATTATCACGGTTTATTCGCAATCTCTTCTTACCAATTTGTACGCCACGATATTCGGCTGAACATGTTAAAACTTAATCTGTATCTCATTATTATCTTGCATGCAATGTATCGTGTACACCATGTTTAAACAAATAAAAATTTACTTACTTACTAGTACCAGTTTGATTCAATAGATGTCGTTGCATGTATCTTACGTAAAGGCGATAAGTTCTTCTTGAATATAATAAATTTATATATCTTTTGATAGAGAGCACGGATTGCAATGAAACGAAAACTAATACCTTCTCTTATGGAGAAATTGTTGAAGAAAAATAGAAATGCAAACGATATCAAAACAAAAAAAAATATTGGAAATCTCACAGCATCAAAAAATATTCAAACAAATCACAAAAAGAAATTAATATTGGGCTCGTACTTGCAACCACGTAATTTACATAGCGGTCATAAAACCGCTAGGCCGTTTATTCCGTTGATATAATATATGAATAGCCGTTCTCATGCTTGTCATGACTGAAATGACAAACAATTGAAGAATACGGGCAAAATGAACCTCCTCAATCACAAAGCGTGATAATATATAGGCTACTATTTGAAGAAGCCTTCAAATGGTAGCTTAAAATGGAATATTTATAAAAACGTAAACGTATTTGTAAAAACATAACGCCATCTATCGAGCACGGAGTTAAACTGCTAAAATATAATTCATGGAAAGCGATCGAACAATCACTATATATAACGTAAATTTTCAAAGCAGCGCCATATAGAGTACCTTTGTCTATCATAACTTTTGAAAAACTCGGGCAGTTGATTTAAAAGTGATCTTGTGAGCACATTTATTCATTAGTACCATTTTGGTTCAATAGACATCGTTCTTCTTGAACACTTTACTTTTACCTTCTCTAAGTTACGCACAATACTTGTGCATTGAAACTAACCACATTGGTATTGTATTTTCACGTGATACTTAAACAAACAAACATAGCCGAAGACTCACAGACTGCAGACATACAGACAAACAGACAAAAATCTAAAAATAGTAGAAACTAGTTCTGTTTGCTATACTTTAACATAGTATAGATATAGATATAGAATAATCTCGTTTTATTTTATATAAAAAATCACAGCCTGTGGAAATGAAAGTTTACACGTGGAAGACACATGACATTTTATTTAATCTCCCACTCAGAGATACACTAATTATAAAGGTAAATTACAGCTTTTCGTTATTTATATTTGAATAGTGTACCTATTCCCAATTTCATTTTGTGAAAAAGCCCTCGATCCCCAAATTGTATGTAAAAAATGTTTTAGTTATGTAAGCAATCGAGATTTTTCCCCGAGACCGTTTTCTTCGGTATATTTATCTAAGCAACTTAGTACGTTTAACCTTGTATCCCTGGACTTGATATACTTTACCGAACGACCTCTTTTATCGTAACGACTTTCTTTACTCTTGCCAATATTCTAATATTTGAGAGGAAGTATTTCAATATTAACAAAGTCTGTGTAACCATTACCGAAATATTAACACTGATCATTTATATTAAAAAATATACAAATCAACACTAGTCAGATCAAATTAAACTTAAATGGCATTAATTAAACAAAGGGTCGGCGCTAGTGGAACGATTTCAAAGATAATCTACCTCGTGTATCCTGAAACGACAAAGACTCGCACTCCAAACGGCTACTCTGATCCTCGCACTATACATCGCTAGCTATGTACCAGGGTAGATGTGTCTTGTTTACTCGGAAATGGACTTTGTTACGGATAACTTTATTAGTGGGAAGTTTAGTTTTAATGGAGGGCAGTAGTCTTGTCGTGCATGCTTTAAGATCTCCGTTGTAATGTAAACTCTGTTTTAGTTAACAATAAGGTCGACAATAAGTTTAACGAGTTAACTCTTTGCTAGATTACTGAGCAATTTGGGGCGCTTCCATAAGTATGTGTGCGGTGATACTACTTACCTTTAAGACGTAAGCCTTGATGATAACAATAAGTATGATATTAAGTAAATGCGGAGGCACAAAGTATCCTTTACATCTTCCGTAGTGGAAGCTGAATTTAGTGAAAAGGCAAATAGAGGTCTTAACAGCGGAAATAATGGGCGCTTATGTTTTAAGGAATTGCTAGTCAGGTATACAAGTGAATTCAAGGTGAGGTATTTAAAGACGTAGGACTGTTTCGGAGAATTAAGACTTATTTTTCTTCAGATACCAAAATCGTGACCATAACATTACATATCATCACGCCTGTAATCCCCGAAGGGTCAGTCAGAGCTGTATCTAATAGTAAACCCATATTTCGCCAGTAATGTTTAAGTCCCATGTAATAGGGGGCAAGCCTGTTGCCATCAACTATCAAAATCGTGAGCACTTACTACAATATAAAGTGGACTATTGAAACAAAAAGTTTCTAATGTGCCTGAAATAGTTTTATTAACGGTACCCTAAGAAAATGTATGTGAATTTACGTGATGTTATTTATTTACGAATTTGGAATTTATTTTTTCATTTTGAGCGTGCATAAAAAGTTTTCAGCGCCACGTATTCCGGCTTATTAGTTTTTACTCTGAACGCATGAAGGAGTTTGTGTCTGTTATCTGAACATTTTCCCCAAAAATACCTAGAGACAGCGAATGAAAGCATGTATTTTCCATGGCTTATAATTTTAAACTTTGATGAAAATTGGAATGAGAACATGGGGAAACTGGTTTTTTATTGATATTTCCGTAAGGACTACGGTGTGAAATTAATTTGGTTGGGTGAAGCAATTTGCTTTTATTTTCCACTGGGAATACGGGACAGGCTCTCATAAAATACACTGTATAAATGAAAGTTATTTTTCGCAACCTTACTAGGGGCTGGAATTTTATTCTTCATCGACACTCCCAACCATTTAGATAAACATGACAATATAGCCATGACTTGGGTTGGGACTAGGATACTTTTTATTCCGGTATTGCGTACCCGTGAGACAAAAGGTAGTATCATTATACGGGGTGTTAAATTTCCATGTGGGGAGGTTCAGAATGATGTACTGAGTGTGTGGTTTCCGGTTTCGGTACGGTGTTCCTTCTACCGTGTGTTCTGTTGCGGCGACCCCAAGTAACATGGAACAGCAGTCATACAAAATACTACAATTAATATAGTTTTTACATTCCGTAGAATAACGATTCTCTAAATCTGCAGCAGTACAGTGATACATTAGGGAGCGTCCACACTAAGTCGCGGTCATCCTTCATAATCTCAGGGTGGACGAGAGGGGCGCGCTTGTGTGCCCGACCCAATTACCCAATTCCCGTTGGTTCGCGACGACTCTCCAAAGAAAAAAGTGAGCATCAGTCGATACAGTAAAGTGAAATGCCTTGTACTGTAATGTGCGAGAAGTGGAATACCATGTTACTTAAATGTGGAGAAAAAATTAAGAAGATTCATTGGTTGTTTTTACTCGTTTTTTCTAACGAAAGTATGAATATATTTTATTTAAATTAAATGATCAATTATAACTTATAAAGA
Source organism: Standfussiana lucernea (assembly GCA_964057025.1). Lineage (NCBI taxonomy): Eukaryota > Metazoa > Arthropoda > Insecta > Lepidoptera > Noctuidae > Standfussiana > Standfussiana lucernea. The sequence continues at coordinate 446,741 of OZ059802.1, read as the reverse complement.
TATATTTATTGCATTACTGTGTACAATTAGTTCTTATTATAAACACTGACAAAACTGACAAAACATTATCTCCTATAATCATATATATCTATAATGAAATAAGCGGTACCTTTGTGCTCTTTTGTCTTTATGTATTTTTCCTGTAATGTGTTTTGTGTGTACATAAATAAATAAATAATATCACGCCTGTAATCACCGAACGGTCAAGCAGCCGTGAAACTTTAGTACATATTACAGCCCCATTTGTTTAAATCGCATGTAAATGATGAGCCTATTGCCACCAACCGGGCAGAAATCACACACACACACAGTCACAGTCCAGGCTGATACTCCTATATTATTATAATATTACTCGTATTACAGCTAGCCCATATCAGCAGTGCTGGGCAAACGCCTCCCACCATTCCTTCCAACGGTCACGATTCCGTGCTACTTCTTTTCAATCCTCAAGGAATTCACCCAGTTTATCTATTTCTATTAGTAAAATTTAAATAATTTCGTTTTCATTACACATTCGTAATTTATACATTGAATAGTTTTCAAGCCGTCGTTTTCAGTTTTTAGGCCGCATCAAACATTTTCCGAGCCTATTCGTATTGTGGATGACGCATTGTTTTGCGTGTAGTTTCAAAAGTAATACAGAAATAACCTAACCGAGAACACGCATGTACTTACACTAATGCATATCTACTAATAGTTATAGTGATCTCAAAAATAAATTAGCTTAGGTATATTTTAGGACTATACGCTTACTCTGGCCTTTAGTAAGTTATAAATTACAACTGAAATAATTATTTTATGTTACAAGCTACCTCTAAACAAACATTTATTTTAGGCTGTACGTATTTTGACGGAATCTAACAGTAATTTAAATTTACTACGTTACATAGACTTAGACAAATACATAAACTCACGGCTTTTTCCCATGGGGGTAGGCAGAAACCACAAAACGCCACCGTCACTACGACCCTTACATATTTGTTTCGCCTCGTCCACGTTCATACATCTGGCCATGCGCGCATGAACAAGAACCTCACGAATGAGGTGTAATAGGACATACGTCTTTCTAGGCGTTCTCCTCCTACTTATCTTGTTTCTAACAACCGTCCCAGTTTTATTTCTCAAACATATATAGAACAAACGTTGAATACTACGTTCAGTTTTTGTTAGCAATTTCAGAAAGGCAAGTTTTCCTTATAATGTCTTGCTCAGCTTAAATCAGTCATGAATGAGATGGTCCTACGTATTGGAATTAAAACATTCTTATTGGCTTGTATGTGCGACCTTTATTTAATTTAAATGATTTAGGGTTCAATAATCAAAGCTGTTACCTCCACTATATTACGTATCAGCCGGCACTCGTGTCGATGGCTCGGGTTCCGCTTGACATCGGAGGCGAGTCGATTGACACGCATTCCGGTTATGAGTGGAGTTACACTGGCCGGCTCGGCTGATGATTAGCGAGTAATCAAATACTCGCTCAGATCGAGTGCTCGTCGTATTCGATAAGGGTATGGGGTGTTACGAAATTATTATAGAAAAGGAATCACTATTTTTGATCTCTGATCTTTTGTGTCCTTTTTGACCTTTGTGATCCCAATCTTAATGAAAACAATCGATGATTTCATAGTATTAAGGAACAAATTGATTTTTCTGTTCATAATTATGTAGATAGTAACAGAAAATCAAGTTGTCCGGAAATTGCTTAGAAGCTCGATAATGAATTGCCTACCTAATTCAAACGTCTTTCCTTGAAATATAAGCAGATTTCGGTAATGGTAAGCTTTGCCAACTGCGGGCACTAATAGACAGCGCTTGTAAAGACGCGCCATCAATACCGCGCGCGGTCGCAGCCAATCGCATAACTCCTCGCTGACCTATTTCCTCAGTTGACTCTTGCAACTTGTCGCTAAATTCGCAACTAACTGCCTGAGATTTTCTTTGATTTTTACTTTATCAGAGTTGAAAGGTTGGGAAAATTTTCTGCTGGAAATAAATCTTTAAATAAAATAATAAGGTAACTGGCAATATTATAGAAGTGAATAAAGAGTTATATTTTGTTTGTGCTATGGTCACCCAAACTAGTTGTCATGAAAAAAACTGAAGAACACTATGTAATGTAACCACCATGTATGTATGTATGTGTAACCACTGTATGAATTAGAAATAGAACTAATAACTTCAGGCTCGCACAACATTACTAATTAGTATATTTTGACCCTACTTCTTATGCTAAAAATTATCTATGATTAGTTGGTGGTAACCGCGGTTTCACCGACCACCCGGCTCCTAAAGGCCGTAGCGTGATGTTAAATAGCCTATAACAATCCGCAATTTTTTTTTTTATCTGAGATTGGCGCGTTTAAACAAACTCTTCAGATACAGAATAGATAGCTGAAACATATTATTAATAATATGTAATATGTCTCAAAAGTGTACTTCAGTTCATCATTAAGCTTTCAAGATAGACCTGGCAACAGCTGGGATTAATATCGACTAGCAGCAGAATTCCTTCGAGGCATTCTACTCTGTTCAATCTTCTCCAAACTTCGTGTGTACGTACTCACATAATAATAATATTCCCCAGTTTTTATCCGTTAATCTCTTATAGCCAACCGAACCAAAAGATTTCCAGCCACGTCTTGATTAAAATACAGAAAATCAACGGACTTCCATCAAAAAGGCTGTTTCTTTTTTTTATTTAACATATTTTCAGCTGTTTCATTTTCGCCCTACGGAAATACAATCAGGCAATAATCTCCCTGCTCAAAACTGAGTATCAAAAAACGTCAATAACTCGATTTTCCTGTACGTCTGCCTTTACGAAACGTCGAAGGAAATCCACTCGGAGACGAGAAAATACAATAATTTAACATTGACAACCGCACTCTGCAACAATGAAAGTATTCGATGGGTTTTATTTATTATAAATAGCTATCAGTAAGTAAATCTCCTCCCAATTTTACTCACGACATTTATAAAAACGGATTAACAGACCAAACAATCCGTACTCTTCTTCTGGCATAAGGCCCAGGCCTTTCTCTATTTGTGGTCGGTCTCCTTATCGTTCACCTCCAAAGATGTCTTTCGGGGTAGTCATTGGGTCAATATCATAATTTTCCATGTCACAAACCTCCATGTAAGTCTGAGTGACTTGTGATCAAGCACTTTCCTGGTCATGTGATCTACCGGCCTTCTCCTGAAAGAAATCAAAGAAACCTCATAGCTAAATAATCTACAAATCACTGTGTAGCCCTTCCTTAGACCACCACCAGACACCAGAGTGATACGAGCTTTATTTTTATGAAAATATTTTGCCCTCCTTACCAGACAGATGCTACACATCATATTATTTTAAACCACAGAATAGCCCAAAGTAATCCTTACTTATAGCAAATAAATATCAAATAAGTGTGCAGCCTTGTCTTAGTCCTTAGACAGGCGCTCGCTCCTAATCAAATTGCTTGTCCGTCACATGTCACTCGGAGACGAGTGCTCAAAAGCCTCCCGAGTCCTGGGGTAAGGCACCGGAGGCTTGTTATTACATGTGCTTACTCGCTTGTTTATTTATTAGAAGCTTCTTGAGATGTTCCAGTTATCATTTGTAGAAAAAATACTTTAGGAGACGTTGCACTGTTATGAATTTGCTAAACTGTAGTAAGTTTAAGGAGAAGGTCATTTTATAGATGATAATACACGACATTGTGATTGTAGTTATTTTTTCAATTCGAATGTGCAAAATCAAACGTAATAATGTTATCAGTAGTTTTACCAATAGTTCCAATAATGCGAATCCACTTATATAATTAATCTCTGGTAAAGTTTGGTGTGCGAACTTTCTAATCATTTGGTTAAATTTCAACTATTTTACGACTAAACGATTTGATTAACAGGTTTTCATTAGTGATCCGCTTCTGAAACCATGCAATGATTATTTATCTGTAGATATTTGCTGTCTGTTCACACTAAATGTGAATGTTCTGGTTGTGTGTTGTGTGGGATTACAGCGCGCTTCACTGCCAAACCGCAACATTTCCACTGAACTGCATTAGCACGATTACCAACTATTTATTAACGAAAGTAATGTGATCAAATAACATAACGCTATTAACCACCAAAGGACTAGCCAGAGTACCTACTTAATAGTACACACACATTTTGCCAGTTATGTTCAAGTTGATGTTCATATTTTTATGAAATGGTAAAAATTAATAACAGTAAATTATGTAGACCCTAGTATAAATATTGGTACGTACGATTATGTAACAACGAAACATTACTTCACAGGCCGATCATTGTTTGAGGCAGATGAGCATCTTGTGAAATTGATTCACTGCTGCCAACAGAAGCTGGCGTATTACACAATAAACCGCACACACTTGTTTTTAAATATAAAAAAGGAAATACATGTTAGAGTGCGCCAGCCCGCCGTTGCCGAATTCACTCGTAACTGTTGACTTGGGGGAATATTTTTTCAGTGCCAAATAAACAAAATTATCATACACTTTATTACCGCATGATTGTATAAGTTTCGCAAGAAAACACAAGTTTATTAACATTTAGTGCGAGTTTTTACCGTTAAGTTGGAAACGTTTTTGTAACGAGTTTAATAGTAAAAGTAAAAAGCTTGTAATAAGCGCCGTGGGGTGGGTGGGCTGAATTGGGCCGTGCGGCAGGTGGTCTGAGTTGGCCTGAGTTGGGTACACGCTGATTGAACCAACATACGTACTTGTCGCTCAACATTTATTTTAAAACAGAACTTTGAATCTGTGGGCATTCGTTTGAAAAGATAAACTTTGCCCTTGTCCCATTCTACTCGGGGTCGGCGCAACACGTTTTCTTCCTCCATTCTCCCCTGTCAACCGTCACTGCATCATTTACTCCTTTCTCTTTCATATCATTCCTGACACAATCCATCCATCTTTTCTTTGGCCTTCCTCTCCCTCTCCATCCATCAACATTTAAATCAACATGCGTAACATGCATTTCATCCCTCCTCATTACATGTCTATACCAAGACAGATGACTTCCTTTAATTTTTTCTGTAACAGCGCCACTTTCAAACTTCTTCTAATATACTCATTCCTTACTTTATCCATTCTTGTTACTCCACACAACAATCTCAACATCCTCATCTCCGCTACATGCAATAGTTTTTCATCCATCTTCTTCACAGCCCAGCATTCTGACCCATACAATAAGACATGCCTAATCACGGACTTGTATATTTTCCCCTTTAAATTGAGGTGCATCCGTGGGTCGCAAGTTGTTCCAGTGATCCGAGGGACCGGAAGTCGGAGCAGATCGGTATGGACGTTCCGGCAAGAGTGATAGACACAGGACTGGAGAGACCGCCGAAATTGCAAAACAAGTATTCCGTTTTGGTTCTACTTAATTTCAGGCCAACATTCTCCAGTCTTTGCTACCACACCGCCAATCTGCTCTGGACCTCTTGGCCGCTCTCGGCGACCAACACAATATCATCGGCAAACAGCGTAAATCAGAGAGCCTCTTCCTGGATGTCCGACGTGAGAGCGTCCATTAACACAAGGAAGAGGTAAGCGCTGAGAGCCGACCCGATCAAATCGTAATAGATAACGAAATCGTATTGCTTGTTTAAAACGACTCGCTCGCAAATCAGCAAATCTACTTATTCATAACAGGTCAAAATTGTTTTGTTAAACTTAATACTTCCCTTAACGACAAGGAAAACTACGAGTATTTGAATATTCCATTATTATAACTACCTATTTAGATTTTATAGAGGGCAGCGGTCACATGCACGGTGCCAAGTCCAATCTTTTAATATTTGGCACAATATCACACACGACATAAAAACCGTTTTTCTTCATTAGTTCCGACATGCTATAGCTAAAGTTAACGGCCAATAATGGATGTCTTCCGGCTTATAAATATGATGATGAATGATCTTGCGCGATTTTTCTTTCAATATTTTATGGTGAGCCTACTTCTGGTTACACCCCGAATTATGCTTGGACATAATAAAGGTATGTAAAGGTGTGGTTAGGAATTTGCGGAACTATGTGGTTGCTATTTGATATGTGCGTCACTGCCTTAGTGGTTGTTTGCACAGGATCACACTTAGGGTTAACCGGTTGTGTTGCTAAAGCAGTTATTTTTCTTCAATTTAATGGTCCACAAGGTGAACTGTGACCATGGTATTTTATTTAAATATAGTTTCCGTAACATCAAGCCTGCATATTGTTAGTGCTCATATGGTTTTGATGGAATGTTGTCATATTATTTGGAATGGTTTATTCTTGTCAATTTTTCAAATATTTCAATTGTAAAAGTTTGTTAAGTAAATGTATATTCTGATCAATATCCATTCGCATTCGTAACATCAATTCAAAGAGTTGCTAATCATAATGTTAATAATTAAAGTGTTTGAAACTCGAAAGCTTTCGACCTTGAGCGATCTGCTCCACCTTCCAAACTCTTCAGATCTTGTCGATGTTTTCAAGTTTTCCCAAACAATTCACCTGTCGCATTGCGTATATTTACTTACTTTATGTGAGCAATGTGACGTATCAAGTTTTAACTTCTGATGGACTTGTTTCAAAATGAGAATATTTTAAATATAAAACATTAAATTAATTTCATGTAGCGAATGACGAAATGAAAAATCTCCTACAAGAAATATGCGATAAGAATATGATTACAAATCAATAGTCATTTAGGTACTCAAATAAGGCGGAGAATCAATATTTCGTGAATGTCAATAGTTCATAAGGCCGTCTCCCCAAAACACACGCTCTTCACCATTTCATAGTGTTTTAGCTAGGAAAGAGAAGTGATGAAACAAATCGTCCAGCAACTCATTTGCTGTCCGTTAGGATAGAAGAACCATAAGACTACGCATAATACCTTCACATACCGCGCATTCGATAATATAATTAATTTAACCGTTCACCACTTTAATTAAAGTACGGTATATCATACCTTCGTACATTAAAGCATGTTGCTTTACTCTGTCGCATGTATTTTTATTTCACACTTATGCTTTTTATCACCGATAAATTAATTTTAAGGGTCTATAGTAGGTCAGATGGCTTAGCATGATCCTCCGTTATGCCGAAAATACTGCAGCATTAATTTTGAAATAAATATACGGTAAAGTTGAGGATTAATGCTAGGTCCTATGTTTGACGAAAACACGATTCCATAAAATTTTCTCGATAGAAAAAAATTCCAAAGTTACCTCCAAACCGAACGATAAACCGCTGGTATTCAAAAAATACATAAAATTAGATCATGAAACTTGGCATACTAACTGAACTACCTATAAAGCAGGTCTTATGTTTTTTATTTTTTTTAAATTCCTGTTATTTTCACCTTAAAAAGAAAATACCTAAACTATCGGCGTCTTGAAGTTGGTTCTCTGCCGCCCGCCACCCGCGCTCAGTCTCGCTTCGGCTTTCGAACGGGAGAGCTGTGTCGCTTGCGCTCAGAACACACATTACGCAACAAGACGACGTAAAATTAAAATTTATGTACTTAGGTTTATAGTGTGGCGCAATGGGAAATAACGGTTGGCGTAAGGAAGCAGGCAAACATATGATAAACTTAATGAAATAAGTATCTATTTACCGATCTACTATTTATAAACAAACATATAGGTAGACAGCATACGACACGTTTGGTGCAGTGGCTAAGCGATTGGCTGCTGCGCTACGAGTCGCAGGTGTTTCTGCATGTGAAGATTTGTGTTTGTAAGTTTCAATCACAAATGCATCGTCCACGATTCAGGAGAAATCCAGTGTGGGGCAACTTTTATAAAAAAATAAAAAGATAAAAATTACCTATATAGTTTTGTTTTTGTTTTGACAATATATGTATATTACAACAAAATATAGGTATCTACAGTAAGTACTTAGTAATTGTTTTTTATAATGTTGTCCCACTCCAGGATTTCTCCTGAATCGGAGACGGTGCGATTACAAACACAAATCTTCACAACTATCGTTAGGCTATAAAAATATTTGTTCCGTGCGGGAATCGAACCCGCGACCCGCAGTGCAGCAGCCAAGCGCTTAGAAATACCTAATAAAAATATAGGTATGTTCGGAAAGTACCTACCTATCTAACTACAAGAAACAAAACTGTAACTTACTTATCCGACTGTAGTGCTACCTTCCACATACATAAAATGTATGAACTTACTGACGTACCTTGGTAGTTTAGCTAAATAATTATAATGTATCTTTCTAGAAGACGTCGATTACACAGTACTGAAAACGATGGTGATAAAGATGATGTTCCGGTAAATTCGTCAGTATCTTCTACCTACCTAAAAATGTAACTGATCTGTTATTCGTACCCACGGCTACATAATTATCAAACTATACATTTCCAGTATAAGCTGATCTCACATTGTATAGGCATTCCGTACAATGAGAGGTCAGCTTATACTGGAAGCTTCATATGTAGTAGTACACATCCGCATTTCTTAAAACAGAACGTACTACACGATCAATTATAAACCTTATCCCATCAATCACAGCGTGTATTATACCATGCACCGTACAACTTACCCACACAAAAACATCGGTTGCTATTGTTGTGCTGTGCAAAAGCAATTTATTTTACATATACGCTAGTGATTGACTAAATCGGAAATTTATCGAATCTTACGTTTATTATTGTACAAAAAAAAATTGGGTCCTCAAAATAAAATAAATAATAAACTGCATGTCCAGAAAATATTATAATAAAAATAAACAATATGTAGCTAAAAAAAATATTATTAAGTAAATTAACACAATCAAAAATCCGGTTACGTTGGTATAAGCTGTCATAGCGTATTGAAATTGAAACAGTAGGTATTGTTGAACCCTGCTATGGTGTTTACTCACTGACCTGTAAAGTGGAAGTATTTGTGCAGCACTTGCCGCTTTGACTGGGGTGGCACATTTTGTCAAATAGTGTACTCTTAAATTCATATATTTTTCCATGACAGATTTGATAAGAAATAATTTATGTCATTGTTCAATGGGAACTGCTCAAATTGTTAAAACGTAATATTATCAAAGAGATCTAATCCTATCGATCGATCGATAGCCTACGTTAGTCGATCTGCACAAGCACATCACTAACTTGCTGCATGACGCCACGGCTGCGTTGCATCCACTTAATAAAGTATCGTTTTGTGATGTTTACATTGCTTGTCCAGTCACTTAGCGGCAAACTTAGGTAGTGGTTAAGGGGCAATGTATTTGTTGCAAAAATAGTACAGTCGCTGTGATATTTGAAAACAAAAATAACATAGTAAGAGCAAGAAATATTTTACGATTTGTTGTTTTTCATGATTTTAAAGACAAATATAGTAAAATACTTGTACTAACACATGGTAAGTGATTCCATTTTGACGTTAGTAGGTACATTGAAACTAAATTTGCGATGTACAATTTTATGTTCATATAATGACAAGTTAATATTAAATTATGATTGATAATTTTATTAAGTACTTAGTACTCGTCCGATAATAGTGTAGTTTACTCTAACAAAATCGCTTCGACTTCGTGTGCCCGCGCGCGTCACCGCGAGCTGTGTGCGATCGCGCCGATCGCGATAAAAGAGTGAGGTGGCGCGGTGAAGTGGGGGCCAAATTAGAATTTGAGCTGAGGTTATATAGACTCTTAACAGTTCTGATGGAACGTCCAGCGCACATTAATTTACGCCTGCAAAATTAAAATTAATAAAATCTTAATTTTCGCAGAGAAGGCACTCACCAATAATAGCGTGAAATTATTTCATACACATATTACACAAATAATATTGTCAGAGTGAAATTAAAAAATAGAGGCTTGCGTTGAGAGTTAATAATTTAGTAACACCAAAATGATATTACCTTGATATTACTTTCTTATTGTAAGTTTAAATTTTACATAGGTGCTTTTTAAAATTACCTTCTTCGACTTACTTTTTAAACTTTGAAATAAACTCCGTACTTGAATATATACCCTTAAAAAAAACTGCAAAAAAATAAACGAAATGAATTTCTACGAAAACCTACTCAAGTGACTTTATAGCGAACTTGAAACATCAAAGAAAATAATCCAGCCAGTTTCGTGATGGAAGTGCTAAAAAATTTCCACTAAAGGTACCCCTGCTCACTTCCCAGTGCCCAGTTCCCTGCCCGCTGCTCGATACCCGCTGCCCGATGCCCGCTGGCCGTCGAATTTCAACTTTTCAGCACTTTTAAATCCAATTTTGTGAGTAGGAATTTATGGAGTTACCTGTCGGTTGGCGCTTCCATTTTATTCAGAGCTATTGTTCTGTGTTCGATTCAATTTCATAGAGAGCTGTGTGGAAACTGTCTCCGCCGCTGAGTGGTGTTCTGTTTGATATTTGAGACGCAGAAGATAAGTTTGTTAATAAAACAATTGTGGAATAAAAAGAGTTTTGGCCTAAGAGGTCGATTTTTTCATACTTTTATCTCTCGATTACACACCAAACCCTTATTAATAAATCGTCGTAAAGTTACATAATAGTAACTTAACAGTTAATCTCAGAAGGTTGCGCTGGTTATAACTTTTACTTCGTGTTTGTGTTTCAGGGATAAATGTGAATTTATGGAAGCTTTGGCATTAATATAACTACGTCCAGCAATAGTGGAACTTATGTATATGTGAGTAGGTGAAACATTTAAAAGAAAATCCAAAAAGCACTCACATCGGTTACAAACTTGACATAAATCAGCTCAGATTAGCCGAACGCTAGTTTATTCCAATGTATGCCATTGAAACATAGATTTTATCCCACTAATGCAGTATGAAAGCAAATCGCAGGTTACAAACGACCGGCTCGAAGTGGAACTAACGATAACACCGGATTACGAGCGCACTCCACCGCCGCACCCCCCACTACTTGCGCCACCTTACTATAATGTATGAATTTATTTAATTAATGTTCCTTAAGAAGTATTTCAGAGCTTTAGTATTTTGTTACGAGGATTTATTCGAATCACGGTATATGGGTTAAGAAAATGTAGTGGTTTTATAGCTGCGTACATGCTTGCAATTTAAATGTACATATAATGCGACGGTTGAAATATTGCTCTACTTGGGAAAAATTATATTTTTGTAACCTAAATAATTAAAACACAAATGATTTTAAAAAGCTGTTGTAAAGCATTAGCTTTTAAAAGCTTAATGGATTATACTGGTAACAGGGATTATAAATTCATGTAATTGTAAAATTAAAAGTACATTGAAATATTATAATTATATTGTGCTTTGTAGGTAATTTTATATATTTTTGCGAGAGATTCCTAGTAAATCGAAGGTTAAGCTATGCTTGCCGAGGTTGGCACCATGGGGTGTGAAAGGCCCTCGTGTCCGATGCGCGAAAGTCCAACACTAGTCTTACGAAGCGGTGTAGGATTGGAGATTTAACGAACTTACCTGAAGTGAAGTTCTATCCAAATTATACTTCGTTGCTTCGTCCGAAGAGATTAGAAAACATTGTAGTAATACGTCTAATATACCCTTCATCCAATAATTTGTAGGTTTTTTTTGTGGGTACTTTGTCTTCCTGTTCGTTATATCTGCAGTGTCACTCATTTAGTTGAAAGCCTGGAACCCTTTTTAATATTTCACTTCAGACACTGGGAGTTAAAGGGCTGGGAAGGAACTAATCTCTTCGGACGAAGCAACTTGTATATTTTTTATAGAACTTCACTTCAGGTAAGTTCGTTTAATCTCCATTTATACTTCGTTGCTTCGTCCTTCGAGATTAGATAACAAATTGTAGATTTTGAAAGATGGTGAAATATTACAACACTTATGCTTAAATTATCATTAAAATGTATCTTCTCATTGATTTTGGGTAACAAAACAAAATACTATCATTTTAACATAATACATCAATCGGAATTCAGGATTGAGAAAGCAAATTGAACAACATGTTCACATGTAATATCTCTATGTTAATATCTAGCAAGGACATTGGAGCTGCCACTCCACCCAGCTGTGTTTCGTATCGTGTAAATATTGACACCAATTTTTTGAGCGGCTGAGGTAGCTGCGTGTCTGGTGGAGTGGACAGAAAATATAGAGGTGTCAATTTCGCTAATTGATAACATGTTTTTTATCCATCGGCTGATGGTATTTTTGGACACAGATTTATCTGGTTTTTTAATAGTGAGGAATAACCTATTGGCATTATTTCTTAAAGACTTTGTCCTATCTATAAAGCAAAAGCTTTAGCAGGACATATTTCCGTAGGACATAATTCTGACAGTACCCGGTTGGGGTTCTTCCCTACCAATAATCTGAACGGGTTCGACCTCAGGATGAACTGCCATATCACGAGGAATATAATGATTACTATATGTAGGTATCCGAAAGAAAATAGCGCGGCGATAGTCCTTTAAAACTATCCACAACACTAGGTTTGTGTCTACTCAAATTGTATTTACATATTTGTAAGTAGGTCATTAAATAATCTGAAGGTAGCATTCCTTTCAAATGTACACAATCATTCATAATGTGGGTATATAATTTTACCCAATAAATTGGGAATCTAAAAATATATGAAGGTAACAGCCCCTTGAGATATAAGTACACGACATTATTTAGTACATGACGCCATGACAATTTTTGATACAGACATAGTCCTAAAGATATTGTGAATAGTTTATTCACAATATCTTTCTTATGTTTTTAATATTGATAAGAATAAACACTTTAGCTTACCTTCATGAGCCGATAACTCAGGCGATATTTTCACCGATGAACTACTGCTTTCGGAGCAAGCTCGAACACGCGACCGTTTGTTGCGTTAATATATTTTCTTTTTAAGTTTTCGGATCTTCCGTCTCAAATAATCACTGTCGTCGTTTTTGTGAGTACGTTTCGGCATCTTTTTTCACTTTTTAACGAAAATGGGAAAATATTGTGGTCATCGGCGAAGCACTAAAACGCGAATGAGTGACACTGCAGGCATAACGAATAGGAAGACAAAGTACCCACAAAACAAAAAAAAACACCTACAACTTAGAGGAATAAAAGGCGATATATTAGACGTATTACTACAATGTTATCTAATCTTTTTGGATGAAGCCACGGAGTATAATTACTGAGATGTAATGTGATGGTGTGTGTGAGTAGGATAGGTAGTTGCTCTATGTAAAATACTAGTATTTATCTGTGTTCGGTTAGACTTAAAGACGACTTACGTTGTTGGGAAAAGGCAGAGAATTATAATATTTTGATTTCTACAACGTTTAAATTGTTAGCTTATTACTTACGTCATGAAAAATCCCTAATTTCAATTTCTTTAAAGTATTCAACTGTTTGAAATCACAAAAATTACAACGAGTTTAATCGAACACAAATCAATACATTTAGGTATTCATAAGATGAACGCAATTCTATGTCCATTTATACGTGGAGTGTTGAATTTAAATCGGAAGAGCAGAGCAAACGATTCGATGATCGATTCAACGACTTGATTTGTGCGGTCCCATTCGATTCTGTTACGATTACGCAAACACTCCGATTTCTCACGACGATTTCAGAAAAAAACATGAATGCTTCAACTGGTTCTATTCCATCTCGTTTAAAAGAGATTTCATTTATTTTGATCTAGCTTTCACCCATGGCTTCATCCACGTGATTGTTGGAAATTATACCAAGGGATAAAAAATATCCTTTGACCTTAATCAGGTCATGGTTTACCCGTGAAAAAAGTTACATTAAAATACGTTTAATAACAATGAACACAGTAACTTTTGCATTTATTGATGGAAAATGTCAAGTTTTTAAGTTTGGAAGTAGGGTGTAATATTCGGAACCACTGATTCTATCCCAAAAATTTTTGCACTTATGATAAGCTATCCCCGAGCTTATGATCCCCGAGTGTCATAATTGCCCGTAGTTGTTGTTCGAGTGCTATACATAAAGCGTTCTCTTGAGATAATTTCCACCTAATTACACATGATAAAGACAGAAATAATTGAACAAGATTGGCGGAAAACAGGGAAAATTACACAGAAGAAATTCTGAAGGAAGGAATTCTGTGTATTTTTTATAAATGCAGAGTTAGCTTACACTTTTATATCTTATCATATCTATTTAAATATATTAGATCAGTCTAATGTATATAGGTAAGATCTGCGTGTAAGGTGACTCTGCCATTACATCACAGCAACTACGAGTCAGGTCTTGTAGTTATGTTACAGATTAGAGACAATATTAATGACTACTCTTGTGGGCATTGGCATTAGCGCGGCTACAGTAAATAACACGAGGGCATTGCGTAACCTCCCACACGTCTGTTATTTACCGATTCGCAGAAACCAACGCGGGTCCTAATGGACTAATTTGCATTAAAACATCTCGTTACTGACAGCACCAACAATATGATAATGATGTTACTTCATTAGCAATTACAAGCTCACACCACGAATTAGGACAAGATAAACGTGTCTCATCTCTCTTATGCGTAAACAGGTTTAACTAGCAAATCTTTCTTGCTAACTGATTTTCGATATTATAACTGGGCTGACCAGTAATTCGATTCGGCCCGACCAGGACTGGATGGGCCGGGCCGGGCCGGGCCGCATTGGGCCGCAGCGGACCGGTGTGCCTTAATTAATGTCTAGAGGTCAACTCGCTGCTCTTTGATGTTTAACAGTCTCGTTAGTTATATTGTGGAAAACGTTACTGTAGAACAGTGAAGTCATTCGCGTTTAGTCAGGATGTCGAGGTATTCTGCTGCTGAGGTCCTTGGTTAGCCTCGCTTACCATTCTGTAAAACTGAATAATAGCGTAGTACTTCTCGTTATATGCGAGGTGGCTAGTTCTAAAAATTTTCTTAGAACTAGCCACCTAAATGAAAATGTTTATACCGGCCCGTGTAGGCCCGTGGCGCCAACAACATTTTATTTTCATTTTCGTTACGAAAAGAAAAACACTTCAAACCTTTTAATCGTTTTCTGAAGCTTAGTTGTTTATTATAGACCGTTAAGACGATTATTTCGTTGTTATGAGGATCATAAAGATCTTATCCAATTAGGTGCTAAACAATAATATTATTCGACAAAATCTTGCCCCCAACTCTACTTGTCCACTTCCTATAGCTGCCAAACCTCGATTGGCTGAGGTTTATAAAGCTATTCAATAAGGTTGGCCACTTGACCGCTCGATTGAGACTTTTTAATTTTTTCCTCTCCGTAAACATAGCCGGAGGGCGGGAGGGCGGGAGGGCGAGGCCGCTGGAGGCCATAACTCATAAAGGCATGCTCGGCTCAATAAATTAGCCGAGGGCCGCTCGATAGAATATCGACAGGGCCACGTGACCACACTGCAGTATGCCTTCTCGACCAACTGATCTATATCCAGTTGACAATTAGAGGCTCATTCATTTATTTTGGAGGAAAAGGTATTATAACGTTAAATAGCTGATAATTTTTTTTTATTGTTTAGCAGATGTGAATTGTTCATATTCGATTGGAATAGGTATAAGATTTCGTTTAAATAAAAACAGGATAAAAATATTTAGAAGACTTCACTAACAACTTCCAAGAAGATAATGCCACAAGAAACTCAAGTGTCTTTCTTGATCTCATCTTTCAGGTTAAGTTTTAAGTAATTACAAAACAAACTACGATAACAATCTTGTTTCATTTCTTAAAGAAACGACAAAAGCACTACTAACGAACAAAAAAGATCCGCTAAGCATAAAGAAAGATGTTCTTATGAAATTCGCTGCGGGGATAATTAAAAGCGTCTCAAAAGGAGGTCGGGGGCTTGCGACTACTCGCAATAGTTTCAATGGTTCATTTTCAATGGGAGCGCGTCATTTTTCATAGAGTCGGTGGTGATAAATCAGTGCGCACACGGCCGCCATATTTCATAGCCGGTCAGTTCTCAAGCGATCCAATAAATTGCGGTGGCTAGTGCCGGCGGCGTGATTGCTGCTCGCCTGAATCTAAGCCGTCATGGACACCAGCCACGAGCCACGAGCCACCTAGCCACGAGCCGACGAGCCACGACGAGACACGCCCTCACCACCGGCAGATGACTTCAATATATAACATTTAGTTTAATTTTATGTAGATTTTGTCAGTACCGAACTTAAATCTATTTCTAAATCTGATTTATAATCTTGTTTTATTTCATCTTGAATTAGAATAATTAGCTTATATAGTCTCAGGACAAAACTAACGATGATAAAACTTCCTTAGTTGTGTATGAACAGGACTAACTACATTCGTTTTCTATGACCATTTAGTATTATCACTCACGTAGCAAAATAATCACTTTGATAGTTCATCTTCTCTTCAGATTTAGCGAAATGTACCCGAAAGTACTCGTTGTGGCCTAGGATAAGAACCGTGTGTCCGATAAATTACGCTAGACTTGTGTCTTATTACATGGAGGGTAAAAATCTCTCTGAAGCCATTTGCTTTATTTGTTCTATGCCTTCGAGGAGTAGTTTTTAGAAAGTCCTTCGATAGTAACTTTTTAGGTTAAATTATCTAGTGTACTCTGTGTTTGTGAAAAAACATAGTATTTTCTACTCCCAACCTACTATATCTATCTACTTACGAACTCTTAATTTTAAATCAGTCTTCTAATGCCATTCCCTTATATTTTGTATAATATACGAAACTAAATATCGATCGAAACATATAATTTTAGACCCGGCACCCACATACACGAAAGATCAATTAAACTAATCCTGTCATCCCTTTCGTCCTATGTATTGACGAGCTCCCGATATATCCCGCAAGTCGTCTCTCAATACCTCGCCGCTCTATTGCCTCTCTGTCCACACATTCCTCAGCTCCATAGCGGTTCATATTTATTACATAGTAACTTTGGTCACTGTTTCACATCATTTACTTCGCCTTCTGTTCATAAATTCGATTAAATTCTTGTTTAAAAACCAAACATGTCTCATCTATAATAAAATAGTTCATAAACGTAGTAACCCGCGATTCCACATTCCAGATTTATTCTTTTATCGTATATATACTGAAATTATTATTGACCAGTACAACGATTCGCATACAATCGCATCGAGCTCAACAAATAAAACCAGTTTTGCATCACAATATTCGGCGGCCATCAGTGTACAGTAGACAGTAGCGAATTGTAAAACCTGAGCTGAGATAAATTACTTTTTTCCAAATCAGCTCCACTCCGCTCCCGGTTAGATTTCACAATAGATACTTTATCTTGGGCATTGGCTCATTTATATAAAACGTCAAATAATTTCTCGCAGTTACAGAAAGTCTACTCGTATTGAAAAGGGTCCTCGCCGAGCTGCCTGAGATACGCTTGTTTATTATGCGAGAGCCCGGCGTGGACCGCGATCGGCTTCGATATAGCTCACCGGATCACCGGACCATAAACGTGCACATACACCTTGACTCTGCGGTACTAAATGAAACGCAACAGAAGGAAGATCTGTTTTACAACCAGACGCATCCCTATGAGGGTTCTTCTTGAAATTAGTTGTCGAAATTCTCGCCGCACAGTTTTGGATCCGAATCGTTGTGTGGCCGTCGTTCTGTTCGCCACTTCAAAGGAGTTCGGTTTTATCCTTTTCTTTATTTCAATATATTCTTCAGTTTCTAGCTGAGATGAAAGATAGAATTAAGGCAGCCTTTGTTGTGCTCGCTTTCCCGAGAAATACAAATCAGCTCCGAGCTGCGTACATGTTGTTCTTTACTTATTGATCCTTTGTCTTTGAGCGTCGCTCGAATATTGATGTATGAGTTTCCTTATCTCCCAACAACTGTATCGAGAGTGTTTTGTTCCCCTTTAAGATAAGATAAAAGATTCGATTGTTAATTGTTACCGGCGTTGTCACAATCGTGTTTATGTTGATCACATTCGCTCTCGACTCGCGAAACAATTTATTTTGTGTCAGTGCTGTGAGCTGTTTGTTTGACATTATTCGAGAAAGATTGATGTGTGTGCGTCTCCTTATGATGTAGTCTCATCGCTTTCCATTGGAAATGGAACAACCATTGAGCGTATGTCTGGAGGATGTGCAGTATTTGAACTTTTTTCCTTATTTCCGTTTTATCATGTTTTCTTATAAGTTGTTTATTTTTCGTTAAGAGCGACTGGTCGTTGGTACTCATCAAAACATACCTACATGATTTATGCCATCGTTAAAATAATCAAGCTTCTATGAACTCAGCAGTCATTGGCATTTGTAAACCAGAACGTTAAAAAAAATCAACCTTCTTACTAACTATTCGTCAGATATTTCTTACCCATTAGAAGAAATTATGATCATCAGTCCCTGTAAATGAATTTCAACTAAATTAGAGTTTTCTTCGACACTTAATTTACATCGAATGACAGGGGCAATTAAGTGCATTAATTATCGTCAACGTTGAGTTAAATAATAAGGTAAGTCTCGCCTGAGATCATAACGCAGTTCCCGCGGTAACGCATGGTACAGTATTATTTTAACTCACAATCCGCTTTGGCAAATCCCTCGTGAAGCGTCCCTGTTAGCACACTGTAAGAGGATACTCAGTAATGAACAGTTATCGGCGAATGAGTGGCATGACGTAAGCTCAACTT
The DNA here is from genome assembly GCA_964057025.1 of Standfussiana lucernea. Taxonomy (NCBI): domain Eukaryota; kingdom Metazoa; phylum Arthropoda; class Insecta; order Lepidoptera; family Noctuidae; genus Standfussiana; species Standfussiana lucernea. The sequence goes on along the minus strand of OZ059802.1, from coordinate 428,166 downwards.
AAATAATAATACTATTCAGATAGTTCCTACAATATCCAAATATTTTACGAATCGCTACTACCAAAATATGAACCCCATTCTATAAATAACGCTCCGGAATCGTTCACAGCGTCCTTGTGTGGCCTATTAAACGAGCATAATAAACCCACAAACGCATAACAGACCCTTATCTGCTTCGTCAATCTCTTCAAGGGCCTCACGAATGAGTATGTCAATGTTTTCCGTACCCTTTCATATGATATTTTTCCTCGCAATAATGTGAACTGAAATGACCCATCCACCAATCATATGAGTGCATAAACAAAGGGTGGTTCTCGAAGCGTCGATCCCGCACACAAACGGTATTTAATATTAATACTGAATATTGTATCGGTGCTCCGGTGCTCCGGATCCCGGAGTGACAACTTTTTGTTTTGTTGACTTATTCCTCTTCGCGCGCGGTGACAGATTGCTCGGCGTAACGCCCAAAATTGCTTTTTGTTTCTTTAATAATACTCATGACAAGTATATTTCAAGAGATTTTGATGAATTGACGCTGATTGTGCACTTCTGAGAGAGGATCTAGACAATGATTGTATAAAATTGACTTGAATGAAGACGTTGCAGACAAAGCTGGGGTAGGTATAATTAGTAACGTAACAAGTGTGCTCGGAAGAGATTTTGTACAAATTGAAAAAATAAGGAATCAGTACCGTTGACCTCGCAATTTAAAAATCTTTTTAAAGCAATGTCGTTTTAACGAAGGTCCCTTAGTTATTGTCGCAAAAAAAAAATTAATTAAACGCTATTTTCCAAAATGGAGATAATCAACTGAAGAAATACGAATCCCTTTGTCCGCAAAGTGATCCTTACTTAATTAATTCCTTGGGGAATATGAAAAAAAAAGTTAGTTAAGTTCGGAAGCAAATAATGCTGGCTGCGCTCGGGGGACACTCGACTTAACTTATAATTTGTTCCCAAGTTTTCTATTCACATAATTTCCTCAGTGGCTGTCGCGTTTTCAATTGAACACAATATTCTAAAAACAATATCAAGATCCTCGCGAATTCTCGCACGTCCAAGAGGGAGAATTTGGACATAAGACCTATTTACTTTACTAAGACTGATGCCAGTTGTGCAACGGTTCATTAAACGTTGATCACATAAAACGTCTTTCATCTGTTACTGACGACATGTTAGTATTTATTTTCTTTCAGCCGCCGCGCGATCCTTTTTCAGAATTAGCCAGAAGTTTGTTTATTGATAATAAACATTTATTCGGCCCAATGGCCCAGTAAGTTTGCTCTATCAATCATCCGCAATGTATCGTAAACTTACTTACTGAGAAAGTACTTACCTATTCTGCGAAGTTCCGTTAGAGAGGGAAAATATCACGTGCCACTTCACTTGTATTGTTACTTACTATTAAAACTTTCCCACTATGTTACTTTTGTTTCACTATTTTGTTTGTTTTAATCAATTACGGTCTTCAAAATTTTTCGTTTGAACTTTTTCTCTTAAATCTTTGTTATGTAAACACAAATCACTTGAACTTTGGCTTACAGTAGATCCGTCACTGAGCACTGGCCTCACAGTGGTACACGTGATAATGCTTATTAATTAGACACGCGGCGATAACACGCCGACATCGCGGTATAGATTGATGGCGCCCAACGTGGGACCGAGCCGAGTGAGGCACAACGCAGACGTTCGTGCGCTCCACCGACCGGCTAGACACTGCCGGGTGCGCACGCCTGAGCCCGGCCATCCCCCCTCCCTGCGCGCGCCCACACCCCCTTACACACCCCGTTGCAATTCGGCACACAAAAAAAAATCACATCAGAAAAGAAACCTTTCTCTGTCAGTGAGCTTCAATGGTCGTTCTCTCACCCCTCAGGACTTAAGTGCTGGTCGTTTAGTTATTAGTTATCTTACTTTTATCGGCCTCTAATGACTCCTTTGCAATAAGTTATGATGAACGCATGCAAGGCTGTTCATTTATTTTTAGATATAAACGCATATGTAGATTCTGTTCCCAACTTGAGGGTATATGAAAATTTTTGCTTTTTTGCCACGTTTCAGTACACTCGCACATCAAACGAAGCGGGCTCAAAGCGTTTTTGCTTATTTTCATACATTATTTCTCCTCCCAACGTTCATGGAACTTATTAACATGTAGGTATTCTTTTATTTACGTACTTCGTTACTTGTGATCTAAACAAAAACAATAAAGTTATCCTAGTATTCAGGATCTGGAAAACAATGAAAATGACTATGCATACATTTTTTTTGTTGAGTAGACTGATACTTTTGACTATTGCAAATTCAAAGATCCTGAAGTTTTTTCAAGATTTCTAAACGTCGTTCTGGACGAACTCTGAACAAGTGACTTCTGTGAGTTGTCGAGTATTCAACCAGTGCGCATGGAGGTTGCTAGTTTGTGCTCGAAGCTCAAACGAAAGTCGTGAGGCAAGACGCCCCGGGCGCGGGCGCTCCGTCGCTCAGTTAGAAGTTGTGCGTCGCGCTCAGCTCGGGCACTCGAGGGACATCGCCGCTCAACTATTGTGTGAAGTGAGCTACTGATGCAAACGTGCGATGTGCCTTTCTGACTAATGTAGTATAATAGGACTTTTTAAACAGAGGTATAACACGTGTTTGGCGTATATACATTTTCAAAAGAACTGTTTCATTGTTTATTGGGCAGTTTCACAGTTCGTCCCATTACTATTCAAAGTGTGTCTGAAAACATAATTATTTGCCCATCTTTTTACCAGCTATTGGTTTGAGTCTAACCGGTATTTTACCGGATTGTCTGCGTATCTGACCTATTCAAACCAGTTACTGCTTCTTACAAAAAAAAAAAAATTGACCTTTTGGTAAGACTGGTAGTCAAATTTTTGGGATTCTGACTACCCGACTGTCAAAGATATTTGAATAACTGCCGGGACCAACGGCTTATCGTGCTTTCCGAAGCAGAGAGGGGGTTCTTTAGCTCCTCAGTGTTGCAGAAAACCAAATAACCATAATTACCAGTAAATTATTTTGTGACGTTATTGTGAGACGGCACGGTTGGCGCAGTGGCTGAGCGATTGACTGCTGCGCTGCGTGTCGCGGGTTCGATCCCCGCACGGAACAAATATTTGTATGGCCTACAGATAGTTGTTCCGGGTCTGGCTGTTTATGTATGTGTGAGTTTAAATGTTTGTAAACGCACCCACGATACAGGAGAAATTCCTAGTGTGGGGCAACGTTTTTTAAAAAAAAAAAAAAAATACCATAATTGATAATTATAGCTAATAGGACATTACATAATCAGCCAGCAGCATCAGTCATATTAAGATTATCACAAGGTTAGCTCAAGGTCAAAGGTCAAATAGGTCAATATAGTGAGAACTTTTCACGTCGATCTATAAACAATAATTTGGAAAGCAGACTGCAATAGATTGAGTTAATTGATTGATTGGGATACCTAGCCAACCATTTGTCCTGACCTTCGCAATTACTCACAAATCTGTAGAATTCATCAGTCTGATTGTTATTGGAATTATTGATAGCAATTATTAATTGAATTTGATATTACTATAATTCGTTTATATTATGAATTTTTGATTAAACTAAATGGAATGGACTTATATGGAGACTGAAGTCCAGTTTAATTATAACATACCATCACGCATGGATATCTCTGAAGGGTTAGGCAGAGGTGCACCATTAGTCACACACATTCCACCAGTTTTAAAACAGGGGGGAATGTAAAGTATCATTATAATTAGACAAGAGTGATCTGTGTAAAATGCTATGAAACATGGACCTCATCGGCTTACAATTAAAGAGATAACCCAAAGAGAACGTGATATTGTATAGTGAACAAACTAGCCAGAACAGCGGGTGTAGCGAGCCGATAGCCCGATAACATAACCCTATGATATGGCCAATAGCAGCCCTGTATGTATACGAGTAGGTGCGGCGTAGCGCAGCTCAGCCGCGCCGCAGGGGATTCTCATCCGCTAGGAAAAGAGCATCACAATTCATATTCTAAAATATAGTAATGGATCACTACGAATGAATGCTTTATTATCGTTTGTTCGTCTTGGTTAAATAGAATTTGTTGGTGTAGTTAGAGAATATAATACAAAAGAATTCTATATAATAAGGATATTGACTGCTTGCTTGGTGCAGCGGTCGCAACGGTGACTGCTGAGCATGAGCTCCTGGGATCGATTCCCAGGGCGGGCAAAGTTAATGTTTTTAATCAAGAATTTAAATCTGGATCTGTGCCTGAATAATAACCATAGGCTCGATTTTGTTCCGAAACCCCAACAAGTTCAATTACTTTGTAAAAAAAAAGGCTTAGACTTTTCTCCACAAACATTCACCCTAATCCCATAACTGGGAGTGGCGATCCACATAATTATCCGCCGGACAGTTTTATTCCTTTGATCTTGAAACAAAAAAAAAAATAACTTAAGAGATTATTTCTGCGCGGGCCGTTAAAGCGGACTAAGGAAAGAATGGGCTACTACTAATAATTTATTGAATCAAGCGTTACTTTGTGGAGAACCGTTTTCAAAATAATGGTATAAGGGAGCCGAGAGCCGGCCCGGCCCGCTCTCCTCGATTAACAAATCAAACAAGTGACTCTCGAACACTCTCGATCGGAAACATTGACAAATCCATTCCCTCCAAATTCTTAGAACTTTGTTGATGCAGGACGGATCAATATTTAATATCCCCTAAATCTGTGAGTACTACGGAATCATTCGATAATTCTGGGAGGTATTATTAAACTGTGCCTATTTAACGTCCTCGTTGGTCAAGTGAAGCGCTACTGCTAAGTAACAGATCCTAGATTAGATCCCCAAGTCGGGCAAACTGTCATTGGGTTTTTCGATCAGGGATTATTACGCAATAGCATTATCCAATAGGCTCAAAATAAAATTATGCAATAGGCTCGCCCCTTATTAAATGGGAATTGAACACAATTAGCGAAATTATGGTGCAGTCAGACCTCTGCGTAACCCCGGGATAATACAAGTATAATAATGTGTGATATGTTATGTGCATTTTCAAATTATATATTTTATTAGACGTATAATCGAAAAGCACGGGTATATATACAGTTTTTCATATGAAAAACTGAATACAGTTTTTCATATGATAGGTGGATTGGTGTTCGGGAAATTTAATATGCAATGTGAAATAATGATATGATAATCAAGTGCATACGGTATTACACGTATTGGTATTATTTTATTCTCCGTTTCAAATTAATTACATGTGCCAACTTATTCACATAATGCGCGGCAATTGATAGATAACTTTTATTAGTACAAAGATTTAAGAGACCGTTGTCTACTAACTGTTGGGAATAAGATTCTTTCAACCGTCAATCTATCGTCTTCATTTTCTCCCAGTTGCCTTTCGGTTCCTCTAACTGTGAGACTCCACGCTACACTTGCGGAGCCACACTTTTCACTCGAGCACTCCTCTGCTCCCACTGATATTACCAGCTACCGCTACTGCAGCTCTGTAAACTCTGTGAGAATTAAGACAGCGGTGGACGTATATCACAGTTCCGTATAAATAATTTCTTGAAGAAATTAAAAGTGTTAAGCGAAAAGTATAATGTCACACTTTTGTTTCAAAAGGAGTTCGCTTTCGAAAAAAAGTGTGTAATGAGAATGAGTGAAATGATTGTTTTAAAGAACATAAAAGGGCATATTCTATTTTCTAATTTTTATGAATAACTTGAATGTTTCCATTTATTTGTTAATTTACTAGAGTTCTATATAAGTACCCACAGAAAATATCTATAGACCTGTATACAAGCAATCTTCAGTTCCATAAAAATGTGTGTTTTTCGAATTGATTCGGGGAATACCGTACAATACGAGTCATAAATAAATAAACGCTTGAAATTCATGGGCTCCTAGTACTGCTCGTAATATGCTGCCATTACACACACAAATAACATGCACACACATATTACACGGATAAATATCTGTAGATCATACAAATATTTGTTCGTTCTAAGAATGTACGCCAAGATAAATGAATGAGGAAAATTGACAAAACAAAATTAAACAAAGATGTACCTATTTTGTGTACCTACATTTATCACGTACGCCTTTACAAACTCAATTATCATAAGTAATCATCGCACATCCACTCATGACCAAGGAAGTGACACCATAAAACCGATAGAGTACTTATACCCTGAGTCAATTTACTCTGATATAGATAGATTCATTGGAAAATAACCGCCCACTATGAAACCTATGTATCGTAGCGCTCTCGTAGCCAGCTACAGCGTAACCCGTAGCGCTACACCGTAGCTGATATAAATGTTCAAACGGGAAGCTACAAAAGAGTTCGCTGCACCAACACGCGATTTCAAAGAAAACCTTCAGAACACTAATATTTCAGAGCGAGAGCCGCGCCACCTCACTTATCTTCGATTCTTACTTTTTCTATAGTGACACCATCGTACACCAAAATGGACTCTATTTTCTTGTTTACTTAAGCCCAATATATTTTGTTGGCAACATCGTTTGATTCTGACGCTAGTTCAAATGATTAAAACTGAACTTTATGGCTGAGTATTTAGCGTAACATTTTGTGTGTCGTGCAAATGGTATCAATTTCGCACCTACACAATTCGGTATCGGCTCTTTTCACACGCCTTTGTTCCTAATGTTCATTACGTATTCTCTCTACTGATATCGAGGTTAGATATAAATTTTATAGGTTTTATTGTGGGGTCGTGTCTATTGTGCAAAGGGATTTGTTTTTCAGCTCCGTCGCTTTAAGTACAGAGGCTCAACAGAATGAATACTTTATACTGTGTTTACGTTTTCGCGAGCGATTTGAGCGAAGGCTTAGACGAGTCGAATTGATTTGCACGACTCACTGACAACCGCTTTGTTGTTGCGGAGGCAAGCTGCGAGTACTTTAACAAATTTCATTTGGATTGTCATACAATATTTACTGTTTGAAATGGTGAGCAAATAATTCGATGAGTACGAAAAAATTGGAGAATGATATTATAAAATGTTGTTTTTGTTTTGGAATGGGAATAATGAAATACTTCTATATTGAAAAGATAAAACATGGTTTTGTCGTCGGGTTCGTCCGTTCGGAGGTCGGTAAGTATCCCACAATATGAAAGTATGCATCTATTATATTAGTGTTATAGCCTAGCCTAGCCTAGGAGCTTTTCGATATTTCCTAAAAAAGTAATTTATTAAAAAAAAACTTATATTTACAACACAAATACAAAAGAACAGGCCGCAGCAAGAACCAATATCAATGTAATCCACCTAATTTCAATAAGCACAGTGGTGCTAATAAATAACAATAAACACTGGTATCTATTAACATAACCCGACTACTAATTATCACCATAAGCCCTTTGAACCGCGCCGCAACACTTCCCCAGGAACAAACACCCCCTTACCATTTTATTGGGACACCCTTCATTTTTTGAAACAGAAAATGTAAACAGTGTTACAAAGACTGACTGATACACAAACACTCACGCCTCCTTCCCATGGGGGTAAGCAGGAACCATAGAACACTAGCTGCAACGATCCTTACATACTCGTTTTGCTTCATCGTCGTTCATACATTTATGGTTGCGAGTACTATTCACTTGACCTTTATGAAGAAACCAATAAGGACGAATAAGGTCAGTCTGTTCCTTTCCAGGGCGTCCCCTCCTGGCGTTGTCACTCACATCTGCTTTCTAAATATCTTTTGTTAAACGCCTTAATTGACTGTTTGTTGTGCAACAAAAAGAAATAGTCATCACTAAAATATTTTGTAAATTTATTGGATTAGAAACAACAAACAGCTAAACTTCTTTGGAAATTGATGAGTTGCTACTTAAACTATCAGCTCCTCTATTTCGCTCAGTGCGCCTAATTTGGACAAATTGCTCGTATTTTAAAATATATAATATCATATTACCAAAATATTTTATGGTCTTAGTTTACCTATTGCAACTGGTCAGAAAAATGTTTCGTTTCTAGATAAGACCCGGCCAACATTCATATTATCACGAAACTACTTTTATACTGGACGAATCTTTTTCAGACAGAAAAAATATCTTAACGTCCTTTTTCCATTAAATAGTCTCGTTTGAAGTACACGCCATTTTCCTAATAAAGGGTGATATACAATTATTGTTCGGGTCGGCATGATTTAGCACAGTCGGGCGTTAAAATCGAATATACATAATTACGTAGATACCGAGTCGACCTGAACATATTTATTTCAGCAATGGCAATTCCCGAACGAAGTTTGCCGGTTGACTTAAACCAAATGAAAGCCGAATAAGTGAAGAAATGATTTCAATTCAGCTTTATTCTATAATTTTTTCACAGTTTCTTGTATAATTTCACAGCTATAGTCTTGGTTGCCTAACAAGAACTATATTGAAAGACATACTGACTGTTCTGATCAGTTACAGATTGTATTGACAGGTGAAATGGACCTTAAAGCCGTGACATCACATGAACAAAACTAATCTCGATGTATTTGATTTAGGTTATTCTAGCAAACTTTTGTGCTATAGTTCCATTGAGCAACGGGTGTAGGATCGTTGGCAATTCCTCTTGGTCACCGATCAATGAAACCGTAACTATACGCTTTAACGCGTTTACTTCATAGATGTGATTCTTCTTGGCTACGAGCTAGTAATGTGATTGCAGAAAAACAGATAAAAGAAGTTGACAATAAAATTATTATTAATAAAGGTTACAAGTGAATTGAGCGTTTGTCGCTTGACGCAACTCGCATCACGCGTCACGCGTCGCAGCACCGGAGGGCGTGAGAAGGCCTCTCGTTGGGAGATTTTTTTTGACAAAATCAAAAAAAAAAACAAAATCAAAGCGTTTACTTCAAGTAGGCCAATTACAGGCTCTTTTAAATTGTCGAAACAAAGACAGCAATAAAAATTAAGCTACAGTCCCAGTCACAAGACATAATAACTGTGAAAGCACTGTAGTTGCCCATTCCAAAGCGTAGATCTCTATGGAGAAGAATGGGCAAGAAACTCCATGGACACTCTTTTAAATTATAATGTTGTTATAAAAACCTTGGATACATCATTCTTGTTGAGATGGTACATTGTGTGAGAACGATCTAGCAAGACGTGCATGTTAAAAGTGTCCACAGTACAAACAAAAAAAGACAATTTAAAAACAAAATAATTAGTTCAAATAAACCGTGGCAACTAAGAGATGACCAGTCACAACTGACAGCGCCCGTTCACGAACATGACGCGTGGATCAATCATCATTCAACTCAACCATTTTGAAGGGAACTAAATGACCCGACACACACGCCACCATCAGCGAGACATTTGAGTGAGCATGACATACTCTCAACCGCCCGGGCACATTCAAGACGAGAAAAGAAGTAGGTGTGAATGATAGCTTTCTAGTACACAGTACTCACAATATAGGCTATGCAATTATATAATACTAAAAAGATTGAATTTCTACAATGAATTTAAACAATCTTCAGGAGCCCCAACAAAATTATTTACCTAATGCTATCAATTTATGCGCCCTTGTCCTTGTGGAGCAGGACCAGCATTGAGCCGAGCATTATTATCATCTCAAACAGTACCCCATGAAAGATGAGTCTACTTTAGCGAGTCTAAAGCCTGGCTGAATTAATTGGTCCCTATTTCTAGTATTTTAATTGTGTCTGTCACCTCTTTTTTTAAAAAGATGCAGATTTTGTCTAACGTACATTATGTGTTCATAAATGTATTGGCTATGTACCGTCATAATGTCCTTAAACAGTTCCCTTAGAGAATCGCGCTTACGGAAACCATATATGGCTCTGATGGCTGTTTTTTGCAGAATAAAAATAGACTCTATGTCTACAGCCTGTCTCCAAAACAAAATGCCGTAAGACATTATACTATGGAAGTAACTAAAATAAACCAGTCTTGCGGTATCTATATCAGTGAATTGAAGGATTTTTCTAACAACATAATTATGCTGCCGAACTCAGTTGCCCCGCAAGGGATGTTAAATGAGAACCCCATTGTAGCCTCGAATCCAGCGTAATCCCCAGGAAAACCGTTTTATCGACGAAATCTAGTTTCTCTTTATTCAATACTATCTCAGTACTTTTAACATTCGGTAAAGCAAATCTTATGCATTTAGTCTTTTTTTCATTTAATACTAAATTGTTTGCTGTGAACCAATTATGGACCTGAAGTAGGGCATCATTCACATCATTTAGATTTTGGGCCCGTCTACTTAGCTTAAAAATTAAGGAAGTGTCATCAGCAAATAACACCATATTCTTAGGTAGGTTTTTCAATAAATAGGGTAGATCATTTATATAAACTAGAAGAGGAAAGGACCCAATATTGAGCCTTGTGACATATAATAATTTAAAACGATGAGGCTTTCTTGATATGTTCTAGATGCAATTTTTTTGATAGCAAAATTTTCTAGTGAAAACATAGAAAGGTATTATTACAAGCAGCAGTATCAAAATTATAATGCACAAGGATAGCATAGTGTCTCATTTCGAGGGCAAAAATGTACTTTTTTCTAAGTTCGTCTTTGCAGTCAATTCTTTTTTACAGACTATCTACAATCAGTATAAAGACTCGGTATAATCGGTGCGTCGTCGTCGCGACCATTACGTCTCATCGACACAATTCGCTTTATCGTCATGCGTGGCCTATTGAAAGTAAATTGTTCATTTAGTTTATTTTACGAACTCGCGTCTGATACGATCTCAGAACGAACCTCTGTATGTGAAGTTCATACGTAGACTTTGTTTATTCACATTCCTGTAATTTTGCTCTTTAGAAACTTTTACCATGGATTCAGTAGATGATTTAAATATTTTTCATAAAACTATAGACACAGTTTTTTTATTCAAAAATGATAGTCTTTAAACTGAAATTTAAAATAAAGACAAACAGACATAAATCTTACGTTAATTTTAAGTAAGTAGCATTGGTGATATGACATGTCACTATTGTTCTATCGTTGTAACACTAACTATAATATCGTTGTTTACTACATCTACGACCTTCAACATGAGAATTCCAACTTCCGAACAGGAAGTCATGAAACTGTAAATTTACAACACTTCATAATCGAAGTTGAAACTAAAACCGTATATTTTGGGAGCGATCCAATATCAACTAACAACATAAAATTTACCATCTATCCTATCTTAAGAGACAACTTTGAGAGGCAAGTTTAGGCTTAGTTAAACTTCTAAATGGACTTTGGTGTGCCAGTACTGCCAGTGTGCCACTGACATGGTACTTTGCATCCGATGGGACGAAATCCGAAGCCCGAAATTGTGAATAGGAGTTTCTGTTCGGCTCGTGCGGTTATGTGAACTAGGAAAGGTTTCATTCATTATTTTTAATTGTCTCTGGTCGAGTTGTGTCGTTCGTTTTAACGACTTTTTTTGTTACGGTATTGAATAGATACTGGCTGATTGTGAATGATCGGTAGCGCTTTTATGGCTTGTTTTAGTTTTACTACTGTTATAACGTAAATGGGTTTTCTGTTAAATTAGCAACAGGAACTTTGTAGCCTTCAAAATAAATAAAAATGATAGTTATTTTACAATACAGGTAATCTTCATCATCATAATAGATAGATATTTTATTTGGGATAAAAGATTAGGCCTAAAAAAATTGCAATAGCTAACGAAAGAATCTCTACGGGCACAGAAAGTAAAATATAGCCTATTTCATTTTTAACATTCAAAAGTGCCCTTTGATTGCCTAATTGAAATGAATTATTTGACTGTGACATAATCTCCACAGATTAAAATATCGGTCCTTTGTCACAGTAGAATCCTACCGCTAATATTAATAATAATTTGTTCCTGAGAGGGATTTCTCAGTCGACGAGCAAAACGAGTATAAGGAGTGCAGTCCATTGCTTGTACTTGTTCTCCCGGTTGTACTAAAATAATAAAAATAAGATCAACTTATATCTAAGAAGTTGTTCGCGAGCGCTCTGACGTAGAATGTACATTATTTTCCCAGCATTTTGAAACAAAGAAACTTATCTTTTTCATAATACACGCGGAGCTTTCTTTCTGGTTTTGTTTTCTGCTAATTTCCGTAGTCGGCTAATTATTATGAGTATGATAAAGATGACGACCCTGTACTCAGTACGTAGCGCAGAACTAAAAGGCTTCAGATTTATGTTTTCAAGCTTTTCTTCTGAAAATTTTATGGTTTTATAATTAGGAAAGCTTGTAAGGTGCGTCACCATAATGTTTTGTTATCCTTAGTTCTACGTAGCACCAAGCTTTGTGGCAGCCTGCCTTCCGACACAGACTTTACCGTTGTCAGATTAGGCGCGTTGGTTAGCAGGTAGTGTGCTGGTAGGTAGTTTCTAAATTGCACCCTTTAAATTCATCCCCTAAATATAGCTGATATGATTTATAAGACATACAATATTCTTATTAATCGCTTTAAATTCACACTTTACATTCCAGTGCCCATACACATGCTCTTTTGAGGGTCTAATGAACGCAATTGCTTAACATGGCCACCGCCACTCATCAAAAATTTTCTATCGACTCAAAAAGACGAAGAAGACACTCTATGTATCTATGCTATTCTACGCTAGTTGTAGGTATTCCTGTCATGAAATAGTCAATACTTACTGGTTTAGTACTATATTTTCCTTTCTCCACATGTCAAATTCAAAACAACTTGGGTACCTAATCAGGTATAACCGACAGACGTACCAAATATCATGAATACGACTCCGCGCTGCATTTCCAGTAGGTCAGTGACTCAGTAGTCGCTCGAGTTAGTTCATGTGAATGTTGCATCTTAGTTCTTGGGTACAGGCACGAGCATAAATAGGTACCTTACACTTACGCAAAGTTCAAAAGCGATTCTCTCTGAACATGACGACTGTTACTTAAAGAATAGACCTATTTTACAATAGTGTTGTTTTGGAAGTAGCTACTATGTTCGTAACACCATAATTTCAATTAATACTTAAAGAAAATGAATTTCGAATGTTTGGTATTTTTGTTCATGACTGTACAAGGTAAGTCAGACAAGGCTAGAAGTGCTAACGGGGCCAGGTGAGGGGGGGGGGTGGAAGATTGAAACTCGATACTTGGTCGTATTGGACAGCGGGCCAGAGGAATAGCGATTTGGAAACGTAATTTTGGGATTTTCATTGCGTTTATTTCCTTCATCTGTTTGAGTGAGAGTGAGCGTACTGAAGCAATTTTCAAACATTTATTGCATTCCACAATGTGTGCTTAACTGACAACTAGACAATATAAAGATCATTGTGGACCCTGTCAAGCATAGTATAATTTATATAGAACCATGAAGCTTTTAAAACTTAATTTATCGTAATATACAATAATAGTCTTCGTACCCATACTCCTTTATTTATTCATACACATCTGTTACATTTTAAAATATTCTTTAAAAAAACAATATAATTTAAAAAAAAAACATTTAAAATATAAAAAGGCCACGGGTATCGGGAACAGGGTCTGAGCTACCGGCAGTCAGACTTAACAATACGAACCTTGTCCATAAGTACCGCTTTCTGAATCAAGCCCTTGGTCCAGCTGCCTAACGAGAGCCTCCTCAATACCTCTCTTGAAAAACCTTATAAACATAAGAAAATAAAAAAAATTCTTCGTCTTTAACTGACGCACCATTCGATAGTAAATATCAAAAACAAGTTTATACCTTTGACATCATTTCAATTAAAAATTCAGATTTTAATTCAGAAAATTTTGTACTTGTAACTTGACACAAGTAAGTATCATTACTAAATCTACATAAGCCCTATCGCTCTGAACAGTACTAGCTCTTAATAAACGTTAATTTTCACTTTAAGTGTTAGAAATATGCAAGAAAACTTGAAAGACTCAACAGTTTAAAATGTCAAAGACAGGAAGTCTTGTGATAAATTTTCCTCTGAGTATTGTTGACTTTGAGAACTGTTGATTTGATTATCGTCTTGAAGAACCTCCACGGTTATCATTATCATCATTCAGTCAGAAGAAATGCAAGGCTGGACATAGCTCGTCCTAATCGCTCATACACTGTCTTGTGCTTCCCACGATTCGCGGAACCATCATCGCTGCGATCAATCTGTCTATCTAGTCATCTTATGGGACGGTTGCTATGGTGTCTTCTTTTTTAAACTTTTCTCTACACCAGGAATATCTCCTGTATCGTGAGTGAGTTTACAAACATTTGAACTCACATTCACAAACAGCAACTCGGAACAAGTAGGTACCTGTAGACCATACAAATATTTGTTCCGTGCGGGAATCGAACTTGCGACACGCAAGACAGCAGCTAATCGCTCAGCCACTGCGCCAATAGTGCTGTCTTTATTCCTACTACGGTTACTTTTTAATCCCTCAACATCTGATTCATCAATAACTTCTATAATAATAATCTAACAATCGGTTATATTCGAACGCTATAACATCTTCAAACACTTGAAAAAATCGCTTTGCAGTCATTTTAAGATGTGACCTGAGTTTATCACCTGTGGTGTCATGGCCCCAAATAATCAGTGTAGGCAAGTCTCGCAGGTATAACCCGCGCTTCTGACTTGCTGCGACGACATGCAGTGTCAGTAGTTCACACGAACGCGCGCAACTATCACTTTACGAAGCGCGGCTTCTCACCTTATGTCTCCATCTTATAAGAGCATACGAGATAATCCTGTCGCCGTAGTGAAGACAAAAGTTTGGTGCTATAGATATTCATTTTGTTCATTACTAATTAATGTCACCAATTTTTGTAAATATTAGAGCTTGTCATAAAATGAAAGGCAAGTAAATTTAGGGTGTGAGCGTATGGATAGGAATTCATCTTGATTTGCACTTTTTGAAAATAATGTTTTCTCTTACAACAATTAATGATCTTACAACTATCGAAGGACGTAAGCGCCGTTCTATTATAGAAACTCACATTTCAATATCCGTCATAATAAAAATAACATAATAAAGTTGCAATTTGTCGCTCGAAGCGGCAAATTTCTTTACAAATCGACGACTTATTCGCGCTCGTGTGGGTACCTCATAAGAAACGATATTGATGCCTTCTATTTGCTTGTGTTTGCCTGGGTATGTGCCTGATCGGAGCCTGATGTGCCTGTTCGGGGCCTCGTTACCTAGCGATCTCCATTCATGTGTGACTTATAATTTTTACGAGAAAAATGCCCCACATTTTACGTGTGTAGTCGTCGTCGCCATAGCAACCGCGCGGGACTACGGACCCACTCAGTCAATGTTTATTATGTGAGGAATATTAGAAGCGCGTATGAAGGGAAGTTGTCACGTACACGAATTGGTAAGTCGTACAGATTTTTTTAATGAGGAAGTATTGGGGGTCGCATGTTTTATTGCAGAAGATACCTACGAGAATATAAGAGGATGCTGCACCTTACTTTAAAAGTTGAGAAACTCCCTCAACGTAAGTTTGAACTGCGCTATTTTAAAAAAGTTATTTTAGTAAACGTGGTAACAGATTGCGAGTTCAGGATCTGAGATTCTTAGAACTTAAATATGCGAAGATGCCTGTGATGTATAGCATAGCTACCTACACATTGTATCCTACTTCATCTTGATAGTTGTGCAGATTGATGGGATGAGGAGATTTAATAAAGCTGTTCATGGAAGAAGGAGACTGACATAATTATTTTCTCTAACTGTTTCTGGAAATTCCAAGATATGTGATTATATCTACCAACCCGCTCGGGGCCAAGGTGGTACCCCCCCACTCTCTCTCATAGGTAGAAGGCCTGTGTGATTTGCTAGATGAACATGATGTAGTTTTTCTGTTCCAGTCCGTGGAGACCTATGTGTCTTCCAGGACACGTCAATTTTGTGGAGGTAGGAATAGAGTTATTTCTTCTTTTCGAATCGAGTTTTAGAATTAATTTGGGCCCAGTAGGTGACCCGGACCGATCGCGATCGTTATCGCGGCATAAGTGGCATATTTTTTTAGTTGAGAGTAGATCCTTGATAATTTAAGCTGAAACAAAACTGGAAATCGCATTGTTTGAGGCAGGGCAGGCAAACCCTTTCACTGCCTATGCAACCAGTACAGATCAAATCGTCTATATACATATTTAATTATACGAATGTACCTCCAGTACTAGACGTAGATAATACGTACCTCCAAGTATTTGTGGAGCCCAAATCAATGATCCCCTCGACGCCATTGACACGAACCTTCGTCTTACAGTCGAACACTGCTCACAATAGACGAGGCACATATGTGTATGTTATATAAAGGTCCACCAGTTTACGAATTGTCGAGATATTCAGAATATTTTTTGTCCTGCAAATTTTAGTTTGTACACAAACTGATTCTGGCAAATGCATTTTGGTAACTTTCCCGTTTGGACAACTAAAAAATATACCATCATAACAGTGCCATTTCGTAACTATTTTACTATTTTGATCTTACCGACTGTGACCGTAGTCACAAAAACTAGGTGTTAAGTGTAATCTATTTATTTATTGAACAACACTAAATATAAATTACAAGATAATAATATCTTAAGGCGATAGGGTGCTAATTATCTTTGTACATATAGAAAAATTACAAATTCTAGCTTATAAGTTTTAAGGTAATTGTAGCATATATTTTAGGCTTTGATTATATAATGTCTAGATGGAGCGTCAAGTGCGCGCAAACGTGTCAAAAAGTGTCAACCAACTGCTACACAAGTGTGTTGTGTCACAAGTGCTTGCCCGCCAATCAGTGCAGATCGTGTCATACACCTAAAACTTATCTTATTTAATAAGTCTATTTTTTTATGTGATTTATGGGAGAATTGTAGTAGCTGGTATCATTATTTACGCACACAAAGACATAGACGCATAGTGTAAAACGACGCCTGCACGCACACATACTTGAAAATGTTGACTCGTTTTCTTTGATACGATTGTAGGGCGACGCTCTATCTAGACATTATATAATCAAAGATTTTAGGTAACACTGAAACTTTTAATCACTGTACTTAGGCTATGGCACACATTGTGTTATCCATTTAATCTAAGACGTGCAACATACTAGATCACATCGGTTACTTGGAATAACTGTAACTGATTCGGGTTGGTCTTGTTACTGTTACTTGCATCATCCCACTGCTGGGCAAAGGCCTCTCCCCATGAATTCCAGTTGTTTCGATCCCATCGAACCTACCTACCTCTAACTATTGCCGCGACGCCATATAGCGGTGTCAGGACTCCGGAAAGTGGTTATTTTGGTCCACAGCTCATTGAGCGTACGACAGACGTGGCCAGTCCAGTCACTCTTCAGCTTAGCGGCTTTTTGAACAACGTCAGTAATTTGTGTTTTGGAGCGCAGTGTGGTGTTGCGTACATGGTCGGTTAGTTTGACGCCTAGAATGCTGCGCTCCATTGCACGTTGGCAGACTTTGATCTTGGACTTTTGAATGTTTGTCAAAGACCAAGTCTGGGATCCATCGGTCAAAATGGGAAGAATGCACATGTCAATGATTTGGTATTCAACAAATATTGCCTAATCGAATCTAATGTGCTGACCGAGCAGTGTGCAGCACGCCTTTCCAGCATTAACTTCTACTTGCTTATACAACGCCATCAAGAAATTAAACAAATCTGCAAGCAAAAAAGAAATAATTGCTCATTTGTATAAAGAAATAATTGCTCGGATGCAATGAGAAATTAATTAACGTCTATATGTTGTGTATACAGTATTGTTGCGTTCCGTAGGTCTGCTCGATGCCAATTAAAAGTTCTCCCGCGGCCTCTGCGATCATGGCAACATTATGCAATTAAGTAGGTTCGTCTGTCTGTACCCCGTAGGTAAAGCTTAATACTAGTTGGAGTTGTGATTAACTGTCAGATCTAGTTTGAACCAGTCGCAGCCGGATTAATGTAGTTATTACACATCCACACACACATGTTAGACATCCACGTCTGTGTTACCCTTGTTTGTTATGTTATCTGTTTAGCTTGATTCATTGCTGACTATTTTAGTATCCTATTAGTACTCTCAGTTTAGTACTTTAATAAATATATTTTAATTATTTGCGGCCATACTGAAGGATGAAGGTGCAAATATCTACAGCAATGTCGGTGCAGTGGCTGAGCGATTGACTGCTGCGCTGCGTGTCGCGGGTTCGATTCCCGCACGGAACAAATATTGGAATGGTCTACTGGTTGTTCCGGGTCTGGCTGTTTGTGTATGGGAGTTATAATTTTTGTAAACGCTCCCACGATACAAGAGAAATTATAGTGTGGAACAAAGTTTTCCTAAAAACAAAAAAAAATCTTATTCTTGTTTTTGGGAAAAATGTATAACATATCACAATTACATATTGTGGTATTTTGGATTTTTTTTATATTTTCTGCCGAGCCTCGGCTAAATAAAGTTCGTTTCCAGACCCAAAATTGACATGAAAAAGAGACCTGGATAAACGACTTAACTTTTTAACTTTAAAAGTAAAATGTGTTTTTTTTTATCTCATATTCACAAATAAAACACGCAGCATTAATACAAACTACTGCACTGGCTCAAGCTTACACGATATTATACAAACGATTCTTTTTTTCTTTTATAAAATGCATAATGCTCGCCCCATACTTCCCGGCCGAGCCTACAATAGGCACGCAATTAATTAGCACTAAGTCGGTTAAGAGTGAGTATAAAAAGGTACGGCGCGCGGCGGTGCAGTGTGACGACGCCTTAATTGAATAACTTCCGTCCACGGCCACGTAGGGAAAATTGCCAGGTGAGGGGAATATCGCCCGGTGGGATTATATCACCGTAATGTGGCGATTTGTGGATTATGGCATAAAGAGCATCAGATTATCTATGCTTTCCATCACGAATTTCCCAGTAGCAGCCACGGAGCATGGACTTATGCCAGTTTGATGGCAATAGGCTTGCCCCTTATTACATGGGACTTAAACATAACTGGCGAAATATGGATGTACTATTAGGTACACCTCTGCCTTACCGTTCGGGGATCACAAGCGTGATGTTATGAATGTATGTACTCGTACATAATTATACTTAAAATGTCCATGTTTTTTGATGTTCGTAAATATTCTAAGCAAAATAGCAAATCTCTTCTGAAATACTGTTTCAGAGTCTGTAGGTAGAAGTTTGCAATTACAATAAAGATAACTAAGTGCATTCTGATACTCTCTTTATAATAGTTCAATTAATAATCATGATTTTTATGTACTTCTCTATACAAGCCTATCCAGTCCTGCCAGGATCTTGGACTTCTATAATACATTTATATGGCAGATATTGCTAACTTCTGAAAAGGATAGAAGCTTTATGAAGCGTGAAATGAAAAAGATAAAGTTATCAATACCTATGTACGGACCCCGTGCTGCGGGATCCTCACCTATGTATGACACGTCACAGAAGGTACATAAACCATGCGATTATTGTATAAACTGTTCATTGCGCGTGTCTACATTATGACATCAATAAGTCGGTTATTACAACATCTTTAGGTATACTAAGTGAATTCGAATTTGCCTTGAACCTAAAATATTTCATGATGAGTCTATAAAAATTACGTGGAAACAAATACAAAGACATAAAAACAAGGTTGAAATATACCTGGGCATTTTTTAAGTATGAAACTAATTATAGTATCCAGATTTCTAAATGTAAAGCAAAAGAATAGAATAGCAATGAATAAAAATCTCCATCCCTTTACCTAAGCATACGCTACTAACTTTACCAAGCCGTTCCTTCAACCTTTCCAAGTAGGTACCGAACTTGTCCCGACCGGTACCGGCCCCTACCTGACTACTTACCCACCTACCCAGGATCAACTTCGAAGTATTCAAATTATATTAACTGTCTTTGTCTTTTTCGCCGTCCGTCGGATCCAATCTACATATTTGTTGGGAACTTCAATAAGTTGCAGTTTGATGGCGGCCAACAGAGGGCGTCACTTGCATAGTTCATGACGTTCAGCGATAATTATAATGTTGAGTTCGTCATAGCACTGACGTAGTTTGTAATCGACTCCGTTATAAACGTAACTTAGTTATGAGTGTTACATGAAACAAAGAGATCACATAATAAATGATATGAAAACGACCAGTAAAATAATATACAAGAATGATTGCTGCATTTCTGAAATCCAACAATTCAGGCATTTCTAGGTTAAGCGTTTAGAATTTTCACCCTGCCTCAATTCAAACAATAATAATCAAAATTCTTTTCCAACACTCGTCAAAAACCAATAATTGTGAAAAAATCTACTCCGCTGCAGTAGTTGTTGAACTGATGCTTTTCTGATATCTCATGTAGGTACGAATAATTAACAACCAATTTTATCAGAATAACCAGCAAGTACGCGTGATTTAGTATAAACTAGTTTCGCAACTAGCCCTGATTGGGTTCGACTAGGAACGCACTTAGTCGCGATTTGTTTCGACTTAATAGTCGGACTAATCAGATGCGTGGTAGGTATGTAGTCGCTTTAGGTCAACTATGTAGTATTGTTTTAGATATTTTTGCATAATGTAACGATGACTTAATGGCCTTGTCATTGAATACAACGAACATTTGACACAAAAAACTTACCTAAAAAATCAATCATAAATCAATCAATTATAAAAACCACTCGAAGTATCAATTAAACCAAAAGGGTCTTAGAGTTTCACCTCTTCCATATTATAACAACACAAACATCACCCCGATGCCGTTTACATGAAGTCCCCAAGTATATACGAGTACATTCAGACCCCACATTACGTCTCGCTGCTGTATAAATCGGCAATAAATAAATGAAAACTTGTAAAGTACTCGCTTGCCGGGGAAACTTCTCGAAACTTATTTAATAACTCTCTGACCATTGAATACCGGTCGCCATAGCGACGACATCATTCATACTTAATTAAATTGTTTAACAAACAATTTATAAACAGGTCGGAAGAGTTTTTATTCGCTATATTTTTTCCCGTGGAACAATGAAACAATTAAGTTGGTTCGCCATCGCAGTCTGTTCCCTGTTAGGTTTCAACCAAGTATAATAAGATCGATACTGGATCAAAAAGGTGTCTTGTCTTTACGAGCTGGGTAAGTCTCTGACCATACAGAGCAGATCTTAGAAGACCCACACTGCCCTCTCAGCTTATACCAAGCCATAGCGTTGCGTCTTGCCTATTTGAATGTGAAAAAACATCTTCACATCTAAATAGGCACCTTCTAAATGTGATGTTCATTACAATTTCCAACTTTCAAGTTAAATTTCATTAAATGTAACATTTAAGCTTTTCGCTAGATTACATCCATCATTTTCGACTTCGTAGACGAAGGGAGACATCCGGAGACTGGTTTTGTTAACTGGCCAACGTAAGAGAGTAGAATAGAATTTTATTTTGCAAATAGGGGTAATACACAACAGTTGTTATAAATATCAGAGTTCAGCCATATTATACCATTCGGCATGCAAACATTTACGTTTATGATACATGTACTTACATTTTAAGGACCACATTTAATTAATAAAGTATATTTTTCATTACAATTTTCCTTTATTTATTTTTCTTACTTACTTATTTACATTTTTAAATATTCCTATCAAAAAAAAAAAAACAACATTTAAAAATATAAAAAATAGTAGCCCACCGGTATCGGGAACAGGGTCCAAGATACCGGCGGTCAGGGCTCCAGAGAGAGGAACCTCCTAACAATACGAGCCGTGTCCAGGAGTACCGCTTTCTGAATCAAGCCCTTGATCCAGCCGCCTAACGAGAGCCTCCTCAGGTATTGGTCGAGGCTCTTGGCAATTAAGCCATGGGCTGAAACGACTATCGGCACAATGATCGCCGTGTCCACTTCCCACATGTCGACAACCTCGCGAGCCAAGTCAAGATACTTGATTTGTTTATCTTTCTCGGCTTTCACGAGGTTCCCGTCATGCGGGACCGTTATGTCAACAATCATTGCGCGCCGCTCTGATCGATCCACCACCACTATGTCAGGCTTGTTGGCCACAATAGTCCTGTCAGTGATGATGGATTGATCCCAGTACAGTGTGATATTGCCATTTTCGAGAACTGGGTCGGGCACATACCTATAGTACGGCACCTCCGATTCCACAAGGTTGTATTTTAGAGGAAGTTGCTGGTGGATAATCCTGGCTACAAGGTTGTGTCTATGCAAGTACTCACCGTTAGCTAGACGAGAACACCCGGAGATAATGTGACGAATTGATTCGCCCGGACGGTGGCATGCCCGACATATGTCAACCGTGCCGTCCTTCACAATAAATCTGCGGTAGTTATTCGTCATCATAACTTCATCCATAATTGCACAGACAAAACCTTCGGTTTCTCCGAAGAGGTCGCCGGAACGTAGCCAGGCTACGGACGCTGATAGGTCTACATCGGGCCCATGAAGGGCCCGGAAAAAGCGTCCGTGGAGCTCCTTACTCTGCCGTACCTCCCTGCGGTCGTTAGTGTCAAGTACTACAGGTTTGCGCCAGTTCTCTTTAGCCAAGGAGAGCGGGGTGAGGCCCTTGTCCACCGCGACCACATCCCGATGCATCTCCACGTCGGTTTCTAGGAAAAATTCCCTGAGACTGCATATCTCGCGATTGTGGAGAGTCTTAGCGTTTAAAAAGCCTCGACCTCCGCACCTCCGCGGGATATACAGTCTCATAACCGAAGATCGTGGGTGATGCATTCGATATGCCGTCAACAATGTACGAACCTTCCTATCCAGGGCGTCTAGTTCTGTTTGTGTCCATTTGAGTATGCCGAAAGAGTACATTAAAACCGGCATGACCCAACCGTTGAAGGCACGCACCTTGTTCCCGCCTGATAAAAGACTATTAAATACTTTTCTCAGGCGGCCAAAGAAGCGCTCCCTCAACGTTTGCTTCATGTCAGCTACATTGATGCCCAGCGCTTCCGACATACCCAAATACTTGTAGGTTTCGGTTGCTGAAAGGGATCTAAGATTTATGGAATCCGAGAGTTGGGTTCCCACAGATTCCACAATCTCCCCTCGCTTTACATGCATGACCGCACATTTGTCCACACCAAATTCCATCCTGATGGCGCTACTGAAAGTTTCAGTTACCTTCAGTAGTTCCATCAGTTGCAAATCGTTGGGGGCAAAGAGTTTCAGGTCGTCCATGTAAAGGAGGTGAGATATAACCTGACCACCTCTCCTCAACCGATAACCTAGACCTGAATCCTCCAGCAGCGTGCTAAGAGGATTCAAGGCTAAGCAGAACCAAAGTGGACTCAAACTATCGCCCTGAAATATACCTCGCTCAATCCTTATCGGCTCGCTATTCCTCTGGATTTGCCGACATCCTGGATAGCGAAGGACTGTCCTCCATTGCCCCATACACGACATCAGGAAGGTGCGCAGAGTTGCATCAACTTTATACAACTCTAGCACCCTCATGAGCCATGTATGTGGTACCGAGTCATAGGCCTTCTTATAGTCTATCCAACATGTTGACAGATCCTTTCGGGAACGGCGAACCTGTTGGCTAATGGCCATATCAATGAGGAGTAGCTCCTTAGTACCACGGGACCCGTTCCTACATCCATTTTGAGAAGCGGACATGATCGAATTTTCATTAACGTGTTCGCTAATTTTAGCTCTCAAGATGGATGTAAGAACTTTATAGACTGTTGGAAGACAGGTAATCGGTCTATAATTTTTGGGTTCCGCAGTATTACCCGATTTATGGAGCAGGTGGGTTATACCTGTTGTCAGGAACTCGGGCAGCGACCCTGACTCTAAGGCTGACTGGAACAGGGAAGCCAGACGAGCGTGCGATCTTTGGAACCATTTGATCCAAAAGTTGTGCAGCCCGTCCGGCCCTGGGGATTTCCAGTTTGGTAACGGACGGACTGCACGAGCTACGTCTTGGGGGCTGATAGAGATTGCCCCCATTTCTGGTACTGGATCACACGCATGCTCAACTTCCCGAGTCCATTCACCCTCGGTATGGCTGACAGGCACCGACCAGATGCTGCGCCAGAACGAAGTCATGACGTCATCATCCGGCAGGCGCGTGTCAGCCACACCTTGGTCCGGTCGCTCCCAAGTCCTATAAACCCACCTTTCATCTCTTTGGAATGTGCGATTCTGAGTGTATCGTTCCACCCGTCGCTTATACCTACGAATACGGTTCGCCCATGCATACACTTTCTGCTTCAGGAAGTCGATGCGCTCTGTGACACGGGAGATGTAGTCTCGAGGACTAATATCAGTCCCCGAGAACGCCCGCCTCACAAAGCGCATCACTCTAGGGCGCGTATTGCCCTCCCTGAAGGAGATTAGTTTGCCGATGAGTGCTCTGGCCCCATCAATACGTCGCTCAATCCTGTACTGCCATGCTGGTACGGCTGGCTCATTACAATTATCATTAAAAATATCATTAAAATTGTCATTAAAATTATAACTAAAATTGTTATTAAAATTAACATTCAATTTATCAATTAATAAATCAATCAATCAGATTTAATTATCAGTATCAATACAATTAGTCAACAAATATATTTTTCTCTGTTAGAAATTCAGTTACACTGTAGTACGTTTTCTGTATCAAAATTTTACGTAGTCTACTCTTAAACAGCACCGTAATTAAATCTTTCCAACCACTTGGTAATTTATTATAAACAATTGGGCCCATGCAATAAACACTTTTGCGCATCAAAGCGGTTTGACATAGTATTTGAAAAAAAGTTTGCTGTTGACACGCCTATTCCTTGGGAATACATCAGTTAGGCGTTCAAAGTGACTTGGATTTTGCTTCACAAACATAGCTACTTCGAAAATATAAATACAAGGAACTGTCAAGATATTGTATTGCTTAAAATAGGGCTGGCAACTGTCTGTAGTTTTAAGTTTAAATAATGATCGCAGACATCTTTTTTGGGCCTAAAATGCTGTCTCTCTATCAGTTGAGTTCCCCCAGAAAATGATGCCGTAGCTTAAGTGGGATTCAACTATGCCGTAGTAAGACGTCAGTAGTGTTTTGGGGTCAATTATGGAGGATAATCTATGTAAAACATATGCAGGTGAACTGAGTTTTTTACACATAATATCTATCTATATATCTATATGTGCTTTCCAATTTAAGCTGTAATCTATTTGTAATCCTAAAAATGTTGTATCTCCAGCTTCCTCGATATCGTTATTCTTGTAATGTATGTGAAGATTAGTTACGGCGGGAGTACGCTGTCTAAAATGCATAATCTTTGTCTTATCTAAATTTATATTTAAATTGTTCGTGTCTAGCCATTTAATTAGTCAGTCAAGAGAATTATTAATGTAATTTAAATGTAATTGCGTTTTTACACGGGATCGTTATTGTGCTATCGTCTGCTAACATTGTTATAGGTTGTTCAAGGGACATGGGCATGCCATTGACATAAAATATAAACAAAAACGGGCCCATAACGGTTCCTTGTGGTACACCGTATGAGATTTTACGTGCTCGTGATCTTGTTATCTCTTCATGTTTATTGACTACATTAATGCGGCTAACTTTAGTTATTTGAGTTCTATTTTCTAAATACGATTTGATAAGTTTCAGCACATTACCTCTAATGCCGTAAACTTCAATTTATTTAATAATGTATTATAATGGACATAATCAAAACGCCTGAGTCATATCGCAAAAAATAGCACATATGGGGTTTCGTTTATCCATTTTTCTAGTAATATTATACAAAAAGTCATAAATTGCCATATTAATGTTTCTGTGCTATCTGAATCCTTTTTGTTCTTTTTTGTTTGGGGTATGCCTCGGGCCAGCGTGTGGCGAGCACGAGCACCAGCAGTGACATGACGGAGCTGAAACATTGCATAGCAGAGTTGACTCTACAAGTAGCGGCTCTATAGAGGCAAGGTCAGGTACACCATCGCTGGCACCCTACAGAAAGGTACCGGCATGGTGGCAGAGAGCCGACCCCAGGCCGACGCCGAAGTCGCTCGCGCTCCAGTAGCACGTGGAACGATGCTCACTGCTGGTACCACAACAATTTTAGTGACAGGGCCACGCGGTGCAAATCGCCATGTACGTACGCGGAAAATGCCGCCGGCAGCCGACAATAGCGGCAAATGGCTGCCCAAAGAAACCACGCCGCCTATTCGTGACAGATCGGGACTCTAAAACCACGTTTTTAGTCGACACAGGGTCCGATCTGTGCGTGTTCCCACGTGCAGCACTACGACAGCGGCGCAGCAGGACGGCGTACCAGTTGTACGCAGCAAACGGGACTGCCATCGACACTTACGGTTGGGTGCAGCTCCACTTGAATTTAGGGCTTTGCCGCGTGTACACGTGTAAGTTCGTGATCGCTGACGTCACCAAGTCTATCATAGGCGCCGACTTCTTGGCACACTACAACATCCTTATCGACCTCAAATATTATCGACTTCTTGATGGGCTGACCCAGCTGTCTTCGCCAGCGACGTCTGCGGCCGGATTGGCAGCGGTAATCGCCTCAATGAAGTCCGTAGGAGGCAACACGGAGTACTTCGCCAGTACCCGGAAGTCACGCGGCCTGCGGTAATATAGAGACAGGTTAGTCACGGTACCGTGCATCACATTCGCACCACACCTGGTCCGCCCATCACCGGTCGACCTCGCCGTCTTGCCCCAGACAAACTAAAAGTTACGCAGAAGGAGTTTGAGGCCATGCTGGCCAACAGCACGGCACGGCCGTCAGAGAGTTTGTGGTCGTCCCCTCTACACCTCGGTCTTAAGAAGGACAACAGCTGGCGGCGATGCGGTGACTACAGGGCACTCAATGCCCGCACTGTTCCGGATAGATACCCCATCCCGCACATACAGGACTTCTCACATCAGCTGGCTGGCAGTAGAATATACAGAAAAATTGACCTCATTAAGGCATACAATCAAATACCTGTCCAGTCAGCTGACATTCAGAAGACAGCGATAAGCGCTACAGTTCTTCACAAATTATATAATTTTTTTTCCGTATAATGATATAATTCTCTGTATATGAATTTCTCAAATACCTTTGAAATAACCGGTATGAGTGAAATTGGTCTATAATATTCCATCAACTTCCTATCTTCTTTCTTAAATAAAGGTTTAACTATAGATGTTTTTAAAGCATCTGGATATAGATAATGAGGTTGAGTATGTGACTTAGATAACCGCATATCTCGGCTGACACTGACTTCAGTACCTTTGTGGCCATTCCATCAACACTTACACTGCTAGTGTTTTTTAAGGACATAATAATTTTAAATAAATCGTGTGGTGTGCAAGGTGCAATAAACATTGAACTTTGTTTCATGGATGATATGCATAATTTTGGCTTAAATTTAGCGTCTATTTTTGGGTGTATTTTGTCAACGAAAAAGTCATTAAAAGCCCCAGTGATATCCGAAGGTTTATACAGAATTTTATTACCAACTTTAAATTTCCCAATTCATTGTTTAGGGATATTGTACTTTGTCTGATTATTGACTTGCCATGTAGTTTTTAATTTATTTTTGGGTTGCTGTATTTTGTAGTTATTTTAGGATTTTTGTGTAAAATTAATAATTTTATTATATAGTCTAGGATAAGTAGTGTCGTGGTTGGGCTTTAACTTAAATTGCCATAAAAGTTCTCATTTTTCCTACTGCATAATTTAACGCCACGCGATAGCCATTTTGGTTTATCTTTAAGGTTAATTTTTATTTCTTTAAAAGGAAAGCAGAAGTCGTAACATAATTTGAATGTGTCGATAAATTCACTATAAGCAACGTTGGGATCATCAGTAAGATGGATGGTTTAAACAATTTTTAAATTTCACTATATTTTCGTTACTGTAATCTCTTATAGTTATATACCAGGATTTTATACTGCATACATTAGGAACTGGGCATTGAAGCAGCTGTGCTGTATGGTCAGATAAGCCAAACTCTAATACATCCGTTTTACAAGTCTTCTTAAAATTATGCGCAAAATTATCTATGCATGTCCCGCCAGCCATTCGAGTTGACTGTTTAAGAGCAAGTTTTAGGTTGAAACTCGGCAGCAGACATTTCAGTGTAACTGCAATATTATTTGGTTTTGGTTTTATTTATATTAAAATCGACTACAATTACGACATTCTTGAAACGCCTGATAGATATATCTTTGGGTAAATTTTCAAATCTATTAAAACAATCATTTAAATTCTTAGTATTTGGTGCTTTATAGATACATGTGACTATTAATTTATAACGAATAAGCTCAACAGCACAACACTCGAAAACCCCTGGTGATGACAATTTTGATATTTGAGGTATTTCCCTCCATTAGTGATAATTATTAACAATAATACATGCTCCTCCTCTCTTCTTTTCCAGTCTACTATAACATGCCGCCAAGCTGCAATTAGATATTATGTATAGTTGTTTTTCGTGACCTTTCATGATGAAATGTTCGGTAATACACACAACACCTACATTTATATTTATATTTAAAGTAACACCAAGAAGCTCGAGATGGTTAGTGATCGGGACGGATACATTTCGGAAAGTTATTATGTTATTAACTTTAGCTTATATTTATTAATCATAAACTTTTTGCCAAATATTTTAAACTTTAAAGAGATTTTTTTTTGTTGTTATTTTTGGTAAATTTTTAATTTGTAATTTATGAACACCTGTCTTTTAAATGGCAAAAAAACTAAAAGTAGGTATATATTAAACTATTTTGTCATGATTTGAAAATCATTAATAATTAAATTAAAACAAAATACCTATTTACAATAAGTGGAAACCGGGGATCGAACTCGTGAACAATGTTTATTCTTTTTGGAAATCATATAGCATTAAAAAAAACACAAAAGTGGATACTGGCTGCGATTCGAACCCCGGTTTACAGGGCAGTCGCTAAACCAGGCCACTTATTTCGGTGACAAATGGTCTCAAATAGCCATTCTATTCTAATGCATGTTTTGACAGTTGTCAGTTGTCAAACAGTGAGGAATATGGACATAATGCAATATTGCTCATCCCCCTAAGTTATTAGCGTGATAATATATAACCTATGTGCTAATTCAGACTATAATCTATCTTTGTGCCAAATTTCATTCAGATCCGTTCAGCCGTTCTGGCGTGATTGAGTAACAAACATCCATCCAAACTTTCGCATTTATAATATTTTATATTATATATATATATATATTATAGATAGCTCATTTAAGCACACCGTAAGAGCATTTGATTTATTTAATAAACCTGCAATATTTTGATGTAAAATGTTAATATATTTATTGGAGAAAAAACTGTTCTTTTGGTTCATTCTTTGCACTGGGTGCATTTTCTTTTAAGATTTTCAAATGTAGGTTGAATAAGTTCTCAAAAATAATTCCCATAGTTTGGGATTTTAAGGCTCCCGACCTTGAGTACGTCGAATGGTGATAGCTTAGGTTCAAATTAGAATCCAGAATGTATGAGTATAGGTGCGTAATATTGAAATTGAAAAACAACTGGGAGTCTAGTCTACTAACAAAACTGTCTTTACATATATATTTGAATGATCATTATTTATTGTATTATGTACTTTACGTTGGGGTAATTATATTAGAACGCAAAAGAGCCTTTCATGACTCAAAGAACTGCCCCGTTATATTATATCAATACAACATTATCGTAGTTATTATCAAATCAATACGTGTTTTGTCTATGAAATCTCAAATCTGCCAACTTAGACTATTCTTAGTTGTAATTCGCAGCCCTTAATGACGTGTTATCCGACTTAGGAAATATTTCTTTTTGTGAATCTGTTTTATGTGACCCTCATGATTGTTCCTTACTGCTTCCTGAAAATATTAACATTAGTGTGCTATGTCAAAACATCCGTAGTATAAAAGCTAATTTCTCCGGGTTACTAACACTATTAGAACGAATCAACACAGATAGCGACATATTAGTGCTCTCGGAATGCTGGCTTTCCTGCAATCGTATTATACCAATCCTAAATGGTTACAACTCTTTTTCTACTTTAAACAATCATAACCGAAATGATGGAGTAATTATTGTGTTTATTAAATCAAAGTTATCTAATATAAAAATAAAGGACCCGGGATACTTGATTCAAGTTGCTTAGTGATCACCATAGGTTCTGACTTGGCTATTATTGCAGTTTATAGACCTTATGCGTTTAAAGACCCATCCAACTTCATATACTCGTATTCCTTAGACAGAGTCCTCAGCGAACTTAAATCGTAAAAAATATATTCCTGGTGGGTGATATTAATGTTGATATTGGTCAAGAAAATAAATCTACATATACTCTAGACTACCTAGATCTTCTCATGCACCACGGTTTATATCCGGGGCATACCCTTTAACACACGGGTCTACATGTTTGGATCACGTTAATATTAAGACCTCTTTGCCTACTAAGGTTTTGGTATTGCACACTACTATCACAGACCACTATGCAGTCCTGGTAGCTATATCGTTGAGGAAGCCAACTACTGCTCAGCGCTCTTTTATTACCAAGGTAGATGAAAATAACTTAAAAATTGACATGGAAAAATTGAATTTTGATAACGTCTTCATAACACATGACCCCAATATTGCTGCTAAATTGTTAATAGAGCCTATTATTTTTGCTTTATCTGCCAATACCTCCACTATCGCATTGTCTCGAAGACGTAGGCCAATTAAAGCGCGGATTACCCCGGGATTAATAAATTTATGCGCCATAGAGATAATCTTAATAAGTTATTTCTAAAATACCCCAAAAAATTATATTATCAAGGTCTCTTACAAAAGGTATAATAGACATAAAGAGTTCAATTTAAGGTGCGACGGGACCTTTTTATGGGGCTTATTTTTTGTTTTGATAATAGTAGAGTAATTGTGTACACGAAGCTGTTTATTGAAGAATATTTACGTTTGCTCTGCAATTATTGCGACTCTGCTAAAATGCTATTTAATTTACAAATAATATTGCATGCTCTTTTATCATTTATTTACCAAACCACTATTATACTATTTATTTCCAATAAAGAAAGAAGAACATTTTCAGAATCAAAACACATAGTACTCCGGTCGTCGAACCTAACACAATTAATTGGAAGTACAAAAATAGCAGACAATTTATTGCTACCAAAACAACATTCTATTTGCCCTCTGCCTTTAAAAAAAAAGTAACAAAAGGACGCTGCAGTAACGAAGGACTTAAAAAATCACGAATCGTTCTCAGTTGTGATAAGCCTCAGAGTACAAGTGTGCGATTTGCGAGCTTGCATCCGTCGTGCCCAATAAACAAGGGACGACTCTCAAGAGATTCGATTAAATTAAAGCGCAATAGTCACCTCGTAGAACTGTGTTCTGTGGAGACACAATGACGAGCAATTCGGTAGGTCCAGTTATGACATCATTGTTGTTGATGAAAATTGAATTTTCAGACCAACGCTGAAAACTGAAACAGAGTATCGCTGAAACATCATGTGCATTTCTGAGCGAAACTTTTACATTAAAACTACAGTTCAGCATAGGTGAATTGTCTCGTGACTTCTTTCGATTCTGCAGAGTTAAGATAAACCACTGATCGTTGGTTTCAGGTGATGAGTCAGGGCTAGTGGTTTTGCCCACAGCTCATTGGTCCAGTTGTAAACGTCCCTTTGTGCCTATTGGCCTTGTTATGTTCTGTCTCCTGCTGATATGGTGGGAAGTGGAAATTATGTTTTTCCTACTCCTTTGCTATTCTATTTTGATTAAATTCGTTGCGGGATCCAAGACAGTTAGTCGTTTCTTTGGGACTTCGTCGAGTTTCATTGTCTTGGCGCTTTTCTGGTGGACGCCACTGTTGATTCTGGCTTTCAGGAGTTGCAGTGGTTTGGGAATAGTGTGGCGGGTTTGTCCCAAAAAAGAAGTTCAATGGTCATATAGTTTTGGTCACTTTTACATTGTCCTTTTGCAAGAATTTATTTACTTTCACTCGCTGCCTCGCTTTGAAGCGCAGTCTGTGTCTGTGAGCCGCGCTTTCCGCCGAGTGCTGCCGAATTAATCATAATCGGCTTTATACATATTTTGTTCGTATTGCTTCTCGAGGAAGCACCGCGTATGAGCACCAGGCCTAAGCAAAGCATATACCGATACGAAATAATTTGAAGTTATAAGAGGATAATGAGGCATCATTCTGTCGATGTCATCTTCAAACGATTGACAGAAACAACGATACGTTTTTATTGCGTTAAATGTGTTTAGTGATTGGTCCTGCAACAAACACACATACAGAAACCATAGACCGCCACTTGCTACGATCCTTACATGCTTTTTTCGTTCATACATCTCGTCATACACGCAAGAAAAAGAACCTCACCAATAATGTATTTGTATGTCCTCCTAGAGCGTTCCCTCCCGGCTTTGCCTCTCACATCTGCCTTGAAAATACCTTTTATTAGGTACAAGGCAGATGTGGTCGTGCAAGTGGGCTAAAACTGCGGAGAGGAGAACGATAATCGTGGCTTAACATGGCGAATAAGTTGAAAATAAAACTAAAATGCTTCTAGTGATTATTTTTTTATTTCAAAGAACTGAAAAAGAAGAAAAAAAAGTGCCTTAAGATTTTCTATTAAACTCAGTTTTGTTGGTATTGAAAAATAAAAATGTGTGCCTTTAGTTGAACAGAAAATGGCATTTGAATAACTAGATGGTAGTTATTATTTTTGACCGCAGCCCATTGGTGATCATTCATTAGTCATCAATGCGGACAGTGAGTAGATCATTTTTTTTTCTTTCCAAACTAATTAAGGTTAGTTACGGAAAATTAAGCTCTATCTTAGAATACAGAAGATAAATATGCCTGAAACAAATTGATATTCTATATTTATAATTTGATTTTCTTTGAGAGTATTTGATGTTAGGTATTGTATTGTATAGCGGGTTGGTGTCCGCAACTCGTTGCGTACGGGGATGTCAGGTATTGTAGTTGGTAACGGTAGGCACTGTCCCATCTGTGGCGAGCCTTATTTCGTAGTAGACACATCGTAATTCCTCCCGCGGGCGTATTTAAATAAAGAAATTACTAACATTACTCGTTTTTAAGTAAGATAAATACATTACAAGTGGTAATTATCTTTTAGCCCCGAATACAAAATGATTATATTAAGATGTAAACACAGATATAAATTATACTGAGCACTTTAGATTTGTTTTAGCCGCTGGCTCTTGTAAATGAATAATAAAACAGCACTGAGTTGTATCTAGCTGATTAACTAACGACCATTTTCACAAAAAACTAAGCGACATATTAATGAATGCCTAAATATTATTTGCACTGTTGATATTTCAACCATCGGCGCTGAACCGAACGCTGAAAATTCAACTAAGCTCTTTATTTAGGCCAATTTATGTTAATATAAACGGACAAAAGTCTGCAATAAATTGTGGTGACTTGTCTGGACAACAGGCTGCTCTAATGTTCTAAAATCCTAAAGCAGTTATCAACAGCTCTGATAAAAGCCGAACATTAGCAAATAAAATAACCCAAAAAAAAACATTCACACTGTGCATAAATAACAAGTTAGTTAGTTGACTGATGTACTGAAAAAAATCCTAAGTTTCAGACTTTTCATGAGAATGACAATTTTTACCAATTAGGTACACAATAACTATCAGAGCATTGCACGTATAATTCGTAGAAAATTATTATTGTCTCCAAGTATAATAAACGACTAGAAATACTTCAAAGAAATTCTCTAAACTGCTACCGAGAATATTATATTTGAGCTGAAAATATCCTAGACAACATTGCAGGAATTCCACTCGAATATAATACCTCGTGTATATGTATGTATAGTCTGTCTGGCCGGCCCGCAGTGAACCTGCCCAACTTATTTAATAACTACTGCTTAATCCCGCGCCGTCGCTTCCTCGCTAATCCCGGTTTTATTCCAGGCTCCGAGAGTCCGGGCCGGTTCCGACTTACTAAGATACGTTTATTAATTAGCACTGAATCGATAATACTTGTGGAATTATTTATAAACGAACGCCATTCTTGTTGTATCAGCTGCTTTCAAATATACCTCGCTGCCTTTTTGTTGTCTGTGAAGTTTGGAGTAAAAAGTTTGAGAAGATATTTAGTTATTTCTGACGGCAGCAGTTTGCCTAGGGTGTCTCTTAAATGACTTCAAAGAAGGACTATAGACATAACATAAACTCACGCCTGTATTTGCCTGAAGAACAAGGCAGAGGTGTACCTAAGTTATACATTTCATCAGTTTGTTTAAGTCCTACGTGGAGGCGACTGTGGTGAACCTCTTAAGAACTATGTAAAAGCTGCTAATTCAAGATAATTGAAGATCCATTACTCGTGGTACGTTTAATAGGAATGTTCTTTAGAGGACGTTTTACCTTTATTCACATATTATATGACATCTGTAGTTCGCTGGCTGGTTGTGCAGTTGTCCACGTAGAGCGATAGATGTCACTACCTACATCACTCGCCTCTGGGACCGAAGGTGATGCTTGCCGGTAGGAACTGTGACCAGTGAGTGATGCTTCACATGCTGTAATGGTGCAGTAACTGGTGGCTGCGTGAACTACTAAAGAAGGGCTCACTATCGGTTCATTGCTTTTTCCAAAGCAAGCTTTCCCACTGGATATTGAATCCGCTTTCTGAAAATTAATAAATGAAATAAAATAAAAAGAATTAGAGAAGAGAAAAGAAAGTGAAAGAAAAATAATAAAGTCAAAGACACGTCTGTTTTATTGGTTAAAATATACTAGTCTACCCAATTTAAGCGCTACGCAAAACATGCACTTTTCAATATTTACCTCACAATTTAATATTGAGCTTGAATCCCTCACTGCTCACACATGGCCGCCCACAGATTAATTTTTTCGTCGCTGTTCGTAGCGAAGAGTTCAATTTCTTCAGGGTGTTATCACATTTGAGGGGCTCCGCTTGTCTGCCTGTCACCCTCCGTGATGCAGGCAGATGGAGAGGTGGCACAGAAGGGTTAAGTAATGAATATATTCTGACAGCTAGGTTCATACCTAATATTATAAATATATTATCGTCAAGTTATTATTAGTAGACGAGCCTTCTTTAAAATGATGTTATTTATCAATAGAGAGAATATTCGCTAGCATTTTATAATATTTTATTGAAAACGTCAACTGCAACGCAACATTAAGAAATAACCTAAACGAGTTATCAACTCTTAAAATCATTCATATCAGAGATAAGCTATGTAATTATATATTTACTCTGGTTTATTGATTGGTTGCTGGCTGAACTCAAACAACAATAATTCCTTCACTTTATTCAGCGATCAAAATAACTGGGGGACGATTGCCCCCGCTGTAAAACAACGTTTCCACACCAAACAACGTAAACAAACCCATAACTCTATCAGGGCCCCATCGCAACGCAGTATGCGTGCCCACAGGCAGTATCTGTTAGAAATAGCCTCAAAGTATATTATACAAATTTAAATAATGCCCGATTAAGCGCTGCGCGGGGTGCAGCAGTTCCAAAATAGCCCGGAGCTAGAAATAGGGGAGCGAAATTAATTTCATGGATATTTAACCTACTTCAAAGAGGATACACTTGATAAGATGTGTTTTTCAATTTTGACTTAACGTGACTTAAAATTAGGATATTCATTATTGTAACTCGTTCCTTACAACTGACCTCAGGTATAATATTGAACCATAGAGTATATAACCACTAGAGAGCTTATAGGCCGATTTCTTCTAAGTACACGACTCACTACCGCGGGCCGGGGGACGAGGAAGAACGCGCGCCTGCAATTGGTCAGTTCAAGGTCAACTTGCATAGGTATGCATATCGTTAGGGCTGATCTATTTGATTAGGGGAAAACAGTCGATATCGATAAAATGGATTTTAACATTATAAAAAATACTCAATTAAAATCGTAATGATATTTAATCAAAAACAATCGATTACAAAAAACATGTATCCTGTTATTATTGATTTTTAAAATGAATTAATTTGGTAAATGTTTTTCGAATTCAACTTTTAGGGTCCTGAACGTATAAATTGCACCTTTTTTAAGTCGGTTAAGAGTAGATAGGTATTTTATTGCAGTATTTGAATTGAATAACATTTTTATTAATTTAAATTTTACTATTGTCGATATCAATTTCGGATAGTAAAGGCAACAGCACGGGTTTCTACTATAAACACACAAAGGGAAAGAAAGGGATAAAAGAATTAGAATTGTCTAATGAAAGAACGAGACATTTCCAAAAGACATCAACGCGGAAATCAAAACGTGTGCTCTTTCACCCAACCACCATTTTAACGAGATCTCTGCGGTCGCTCATGATCTGATTAAATCAAGAATATTTTTCTTACTGTTTACTTACCGGTGAAAAGTCATGCCATCCTTTTTGTAACTAGATGTTTTGGAATGTTTCCCACACCACTTCACAGTGCATGAAGGCATTTTGATGCGTTATAATTGCATAAAAAGTTTAAGAAATTGGAATAATTTAGCGTGCACACAGGTCTAATACTTGGTCACAACTAAAATGGTTACTAGCACCGTAGCCTATATGTAGGCGACAAAACACTAATAGTTTTCGAGCATCGGGGCACTGTATGCGCAGTCAAGTGGTTAGTGGTTTGTGGTTGGTGTCTTTGTATTGAACCCAAATGTATCCCAACTCACATCGTAACTGTATATAGACTTTTATGATACCTAACTAACAAGAATTCCACAAACGATGAAAAATGTGTACATTTGAAATTTTGAGGAATTTCTTATTCCACTAAAAGTAAAAAAGTTACTTTGAGCCTAATGTTTTGACAATCAATATATCACATAATTTAATATGTTAAAATTATATTAAATATTGTTTCACTTTTCACAATCTCTACCGCAATTTAAAATACCCATCGAACTCAAACACAAAGCAGGAACTCTTGCTCGTCGCAGTGAACGGGTTGTCACTAAGTTCCCAGTCCCCAGTTCCCCGGTCCCCGGTCCCCAGTTCTCAGCTTCCCGGTCAGGCGAGCCACAAGTATTTAGTTATGAATTGGTCGGGTATCGCTATCGGGCGCGCGCAGGCCGCGCCGATAAATCATTAATAAAGCAAAGAACAACTCTTCCGACGCCGTTTAATTGCCAACAGTTGCGATGGTAACTAGTTGAGAATTCGGATTATGATCAGGTGCTGCTATTGGTTGAATTCTGAAATTAATAATGAAAATAAGACGTTAGTCTGATTACTTCGTATAGATTAGACTCGCCAACCGCTGTTTCTACATTGTCTGTGGCGGTAGTAGCGGTGTGGTATTGCGACAACTGATCGACAGCTGATCGGGTGCTATATCGTTTGATGCAATTCTAAGCGTTTAGTCAGTCAATACTACGAATATTGTACAGAATACTACTACAATTCATGGTACAAATCGTTACGTAACAGTTTCATAAGCTATTCCATATGGTAACATCTTTGTTTCAAAATGTGCGTTAATATCCTTTCCAAATTATTACGTGCTGTTTATTTTTATGCTATGAATTATTTGAATGTTGAACTACGTCGTGTCAGTCTGTGTAACATGTTGACCAAGATTGGGAAGATTAGTTGCTAGAATTTCGAGCCTTGGCTTATGCGTAAAAACTGTCAAAAAACCTACCAATGACAGCCGAAAAAACTGCCGAGAAATGAAACTGTCAAGTTTTTTAAACTTACTAACTAAAAAAGTTTCCGTTAATTTTTCTTCATCACGTCATGGGGTTTCGTTGTTATTTGGAGTCCACAATGTAATTAAAGTACTTTAATTCAACTGTTTATCAGACACGGCTGCTCCTGAGTCCTGGCTGTAATTTGGAGTTAGTTTTCTTAAAGCACAGTCGGTATGTCGCTCGGGAGCTATTTTTTGTAGATGGCTTACAACTAAGGTGTTTTTGAGAGGCTGACCGCTGCTGCAAGTCACAAGATGAAGCGAATCTTGACAAAACAAGACGGTGTACTTTAATAGACGTAAGAATGAACGAGCAAATACAGAGGAGCCGGTAGGATCGTAGCAGGTACAGTCTATAGTAAATATCTGCCAATCCTCACGCGAAACTGACCTGAATATACATACGAGATTGTGTGAGATAACTAAACTTACATTAAAGTTTGTATGTTTTTAAAAACAGTAGCATGATCTTATGTATATGTACGACCGCGCCTTGCTCGAAAAAAATATTGTTAGTTTTACCGTGTGCCTTGTTAACTGTTTCTTCACCCGAATACGCACTTTCAACTGTTGCTGTAGCTTGTCCTGGCGCCGAGGTTCCCACGCCCGCTACCGCTGTTGCTCCCACTAACACTCTTGCGTTGCGCCACCTCGGCCGGGGCACGGCCACGAGCCCAGGTGCGAAAGTTGTCCGCTTGTTTGACACTTTGCTGAATTTATTCCAGCGAGTAGGCGAGCCGACGTTTAAATTGCCACCGTGATATAGGGCGCGTCTCATTGCGGCGGCCGGCGCCTGGCACCGGCCCGCACCGGCCCGCACCGGCCCGCACCGGCCCGCACCGGCCGCACGGCCCGCGCCGGTCTACACATACACGGTAGCTTTATTAACTTCGATATTAGTGACCTGTCCCGTTGGTCTAGTAGTCACAAGCGCCACTGAGCTTGAAGTCCTGGGCTAGATTCCCAGGTCAGGCAAAGTGAAATTGGGTTATTAGGAATTTCTCAGTAACAGCCACTAAGTGATTTGTGTCCAGTTAATGGCAATAGACTAGCTCCTACATGGGACTTAAACATAACTGGCGCAATGGAGGTGTATTAAAGGTATACGTCTACCTTGCCCTTCGGGGACAGTACCTGTGGGTGAAAGTATACACTTGCAGTATAGCACTGGTAAGCAGCTTACAGCTGTAACGTAACAACAACAATATGTTTTAGACTCGTAGCTTTAAGAAATTGAGATGGCATTGAATGACACGGAGGTTACGATGTGCCAACTTATATTCACAATTTACAATCCGGAGCATTGCATTAAATAATTATTCAGTAAAAGCATACTTACATATTTTATTATGAAATCATTAATTTTAATTCCATCTTATCACCTTCAACATGGCTTCAATTATTATTTCACGTTATGAAAATAAATCCAGTTCAATTATAAACAGAATAAATACGAAATATGAAATGAAAGTTAATTGCATATATACGCGTAACATCGTGATACGGTTTTCGTAGAACTGGCTAGAAAGCTACGATTACTTAATTAATAATTGAATGTGCTTTTAAAAAGCTAAAGTAAGATGTTGTATGGATTATGTAGATTAAATGTTTTATTGCTCACGGAATTATATAAATTAAATGTTTTTATTGCTCTCCTAACTTAAATTATACCCTACGAATATTTTAAAATTCCGATTTTCCGTCCTGCCTTCCTGTCTCGAGTGTCTCGGCGAGATTGTACAGCCACCTTTAACAGTCGAGTCTCTGAGTAGTCCGATCTCACGTCCCGGCGCAGCGAAGCAGCGAGGCAGCGAGGCGGTGAGGACGCGAGGCAACGAGGCAGCGAGGCCGCGTCTAGACGCCTGCGTTATCAGATTTATGCCCTGTTGCGCCACGTCAGTCATCGTTACATGTCTTCTAACTATTACCCTGAATTTTAGGAGAACTTTTTAATTATACATATATGGGTTTATGTACTTATTACACTTTTAACACTACCAACTTTGTAAGTTTCATTTGGAACTGTAAAAGAACTTTTTTTTCCAATTTATTGGTTTCCCAGTCGTCTGATTTCATTTTTCTCACATTATTTGGTAAATGTTTATATCATGGACCCATTCACGGGCCAACCTACCGGCCGGGCAAGCGCGGCTTAACCTGAAGATTGATCCCGAGCGGCTGTTATTATTTAGGCACGAGTTCTGTAAATGTTTATATTTTTGAAGAAATGCATATTTTTGTATGTTAGCGTTTGTTAGCGCGACTGAGGTGCATGACCGCGCGCGCGAGCTACCCCTTAATAGTTGTTTAACACTAGTTCCCGGCTGCCTCACTAGGCGCCGGCCAGGTGTGCTCAACCGTTGGCCGCAACCACGGGTTCACACGCGGTCTGAGGCACGGGTGCCAGCGGCTAGCTCAAATGTGAGATTAATTGCTTCATTTTAGATTGGAGAAAGCGATATAACTCGAATATTCAACTGAGTTATCCTTTTTTATTTAAAGCTTGTTTAATTTTTCCAACGGTGGCCTGAAAGATATCGCTATCAGCGATAAGATGTACCTATAAAATTACCAATATCGTAAAATAGCTATGTATCAATCGTAGTGTACAGTAAAGTCTATTTTATCTGTCTATTGTCTGATGCAAACATATTTTAATTTAAATTTAAGGAATGCATACACCTTGCTGAATTTGCTACCTGAGCAAGAGACTCCCGACTTAACCTTGTACGAGCATTATTATTCAATGTCGAAGGCTAAGCTAAGATACACCAAATACAACTAATTAAACTCTGATATAGTAATAAATATAGGTCGAAAATAGTTTTGCTTGATGAATCCTTTATCTATCGCTGTTCGTTATTCACTTGTTCGTGTGCTTGTCGGCATGCTCCCCAGAGGTGCGCTGAACTTAGTTAAGATTGTTTAGATTAATCCGCTCGGACTGACGGAAGCTGCGGACCTGCGGACGCGACACACGATTATGCTGCAGCGCTGCAGGCCGCGCGCTCACCAGCCCAGGCGTTGTGGTAACGTGATGGGGATTTAAGGGACTGTCCTCGTATAACTTACAGCTCTGAGTTTGTCTAGCAAATCGTTAACTTGTGTCATTCTTGTTTCTTCTTCTTCACTTAGCATTTTTCAGAGGTTATGACAATTTCATGTAACTGGTTACAGCCAGATTGCATCTCTTCCGGCTGTTTCGGTCTAAGGGTGTGGATATTAATTTTGTATGGTCGTAACATCTTCTGTGTAATCTACCCCGACGCCATCAGGCAGTGTCAGGTGTGTCATGTGGTTGTCAGATTATTGTCGTAAATCACTGAATCACTGAAGTGAGGGACGTGTGTCGATGTCCATAATCGATACCATGTGTATACTGTAGTAGACTGTTCGTAGCACGGACATTACCACTATAGCTTACTGTTTAATAAACTGCAATTTAGTGGAAAGTAAACAGTTTGAAAGCATTAGATCTAAATGTTCACAATCATTAATCACTGCAATCACAACAAGGTTATCGTATAGCATGACTTATCGGCGAGAGCTCGCGCTCTGCCGCTCTGCGCCCACCATAGCAAGTGACACACATACACTATCTCTCGATAGTGCCGCAATCAGGCGCTCCATGCTCTACTGATATTCATATAAATTACCAATATTATCTACTGGGAAACGGACAATAAATGTTTGGATCTTCACTGCGTGTTTTGGACTGAACGAAAAAAACTAATTAAAAGTTTTTCTAATCGTTCATCAAACGAATTGCTGTTTGCGGAAAGAAGTAATACTGGACGTGGACTCTGGATAAAGTGACATTGTATATATTTGCGATAATGATGATAAAAAAATCTAACATGAATTAAATAGACATAACTTACCGAAAAGTTAATGTCAATCTTTCTGTAAGTCATTGTAAAAAGTTTCGTAAAAAGCTAACCAGATATTAAGTAAGCTGTATCCATTATATTGGTCTCGAGTCAATCTGAACGTTTCCCGAGCTATCCTCTTGGCGGCCATACACCCGGCTCGCAGGTCGGCACTAGATGACACAACTGAGTCAAAGAGATTGGCTTTCCTTGCCACAGGGTTGGATACATCCATATCTAAACGTAACAAACATGTTATTGAATAGTTTTGTAATTAATTATGACTAGTGGTCGCTAGAGTGAGTTCTAAATTTGATTCCCAGGTAATGCAGGCTGCTGGTGAGTTTTTGTATTGGCAACATCTTAGTCGATGTGGTTGCTACAGACTTATACCCGGTTGGGACATCATTACTAACGGAATTTGGTGTCCCTACTCTACCTCTTCCAAAACCTTCGGTGAGTGCAGAAGATTCTATTGCATGTCCGTTTTTGTTATAAATAAATTAAATCAGTGGTTATCATCCTTAAAACTTAACATAAGTTAAACAATTACGTAACACAAAAGGCTTATACAGAGCGTACCTACATCACAAAAAAACATAAAAAATGTCATTGTGCCGACAGTTGACATACAAACCAGATGCGGGTGGCATCGCACGACACGACGCGCGACGTAAAGTGCACACAGCGACACGACAGGTCGCAGCGACTGCTGATGACGTAGTTACGAGCTAATTCTTTGTTCCACGTGCCACTGTGTTTACCTGTGTACGGTAACGAACATAAACCCATCGCTCAGGCAGTCATGAGCTCAATGTTGACGCTGTTTAATTTTGCTGGTGCACTTTATTGTTACAGATTAATTTTGTTTTTATAAAGGCACCCACTCCTCCCTATCTCGAGCCAATCTCTCACAAACTTCTCTAAGTCACTAAGACTTGAAGACGATGATGGAGAGTCAGAGAGAGACCTTTAGCCCAGCAGTATGACAATTTAAGCAGATAATCTGTTTTTCAGTCATTAAAAAAAAAACTAAAACTACACCACAAAGAGCCTAGTCCCATTAACTATAATAATATGATTAACGTTCAAAGTTATATTAAACATGTAAAGTAAGATAAGTAGTTCAGTAACGGTGTTAAGCGGTTTATTTCAGTATGTCGGGCATTTCAGCACTTTATAAATTCAGGCGAAACGCGGCGAAATATTCCAGAAGTGCCGAATGATAAATCGCGACCTTCGCTGAAGGTTTCACAGGGCTCACTAACATTCGTTCACATTCCGAGCTCGCGACCACACGCTCGCTATCTTACTATATTAAGTAGAAAGATAAAAGATAAGTACAGATCTAAACTTAAGATTTAGTAAACGATCTCATGCCTAAGTAAATATGTAGCATCAAACAATTCATCAACGTCAGCTCGTTTTTTTTTCTGAACACAACGTGCAATTTTAAACCATTCAAGCGTAGCAAGCAAAGGATCATCGCAATAGCTCGTCTTATGCTTCCAACTGATTTCCGCGCTTTTACTAGATCTTCTTTGACCTTCACGTTATTAAAATGGAACCATTCCTGAATATATCAGCTGGAGCAAGCTTTTAAATAATTACAATTTATTTACAAAAAACGCTTAAAGACCGAGATAAACAAGGAATAGGCAAAGATTTACCTGTACAATTAGTCAAATGATGTCGGAGGTGGCCAGCAAACCAATTAAGAAGTAGGTGGAGCCCTGGAGGCCTGGCGCTGCGCGGTGGCGTTTAAACGGTTACATTCATCGCGAAGGCATGCAGCTCACGTACACACAACACAAGTTCGGAGTTGCGGTCAATGGGACGCACTAGGCCCCCAACACGCTGCGATTATTACTTTCTGAAAATAGGTTTGTTGACATTTTCAACCATATCGTATTTTTCTAATAACAGTGGACTTGGCGTTGGTAATCGTGTTGTTACCAAGTAAATTCTGTGCAATGGGTAAGAGGATCCACAGAATTCCCGTTAGCATCGCGTCGTACCATCGTATCCACCACAAACGAACTTATACCTACCTGAATTGAGACGTTCATCAATATCATAACTGTAGAAACAGGCATACGGACATAGGATTTAGTTACGACTGCCAAATTTGGTGTATAACTATGATTTTACCATAACTACCCTAGTAGAGTCCTGTAAGTATCCTAGGAGCACGTATTTTTAAGTCCTATAGAAATCCTAAAACCGTTTATAGAACCGCATTTGGGCGCAGTTTATAGGACTATTAGCCCTATAGCCGTTTTTTTTACAGCCCGGTAATGTGCAATTTGATTTTATAATTATTTTATTAGTTGCTTTTACAAGACATAATTGTCCTATAAGGATCCGGTAAACGCACTGAGCAAGCGCGATTAGTCCTCTAACGTTCTGGCACGTGCAGCTAATTGA
Organism: Standfussiana lucernea; assembly: GCA_964057025.1. NCBI lineage: Eukaryota > Metazoa > Arthropoda > Insecta > Lepidoptera > Noctuidae > Standfussiana > Standfussiana lucernea. The sequence continues at coordinate 384,194 of OZ059802.1, read as the reverse complement.
TCCAACAGTTGTCATTGTGGTGCCATTACTGGAGCATTCGTTCTTCAATATTTTTGTTACGGTATCTTAAGAAAAAATATAATATTTTCAAAGGGTAATGATCCACATTATAATATCTATTAGTTTAACATTGGTAACTTTTGTCTTATATGTAAAGAATGCCTACTATACTTGCAAAATTAATTTTATTGAGAAAGTGTTTGATGATAATAAACATATATTCATGCCCCTTCAAAACTAAACATATTTATTATTTGTTTATTCGATAATAATTAACAAATACTTAAGCCGCCATAGGATCCAGATTACGTGCCATAATATTGCATTACCAAAACTTTTATAAGACAATTTAGTCAAAGATAAGACTATTACAGGATATACCTACTTCGCCACCATATTTAAGCTTTAGGGTTATTTTAGAGAAATTCAACAGAAAGAACCCCGCATGCCAATACATGTAGGATACTGTTTTAATCAGAACTAATATTTTCAGAATAGTCAGAATTACGCTTAAATCGTTTCCATTTGTTTAAATCCATTTTTATTTTTTTCTTGCTTTCTCTATCAAATCACATAATGGATACAAAGTGGCTGATTACTCTAGTAAGAGCAATTGTAGGACACATTTAAGCTAGTTTAGTGCTAACTATCCATTACAAGTCACGACTCAGACAAATCAATCCTATAATATCCTTGACCTATAGCAGCTATATCTAAGACGTTTTAAGAAGTGCATGTAGCAGAATGAAACAAGACGTTAACAAGATCAAACAATCATATTAAATGCGTTTATAGGATCGAAAGCGACACTTTGCTAATTAGTCTTATAACTTGCGCTTATTTGACTGCAAGTTCTAGTAAGAATCGTATAAAGTCATTTTGTAAACGTTTATAAAACTAGTTATAGAATCGTATGTACTTGTAGTGCAAATCGTCTTGTAAGATGCTGTTGTAAGATCACTGATCTTAGTCAAAGCGTCTATTAGATTCCTATAAGACGTTTAGTCTTATAAGTTGATTACTATAGGAGAATTTTGCTACTTGGGTACAAGCCTGTATTTCTAAAAATGATAGGTAGAGATATCTTGACATTCATATGTCGCCAGTAACTGGAACCTAAGACCTCTTTCTGCAGTCGAGCTTGCGACTACTAGACATAAAGAGATCCAGACAGTGACCCGGCGTTTCCCCCGAGCAGTGCGCGGCGCGGCTCGGTGAAAGTTCCACAACAGTACAGACGGCCGTTTCCATACTTTTGCTGGAGATTACCTCTTGGACCGTGACAGCATTATTCGGCCAGACCTGGCCCGCCTCTACAGTACCTCATAAAAGTATTTGTGGACTATTTTCTCTCAAACTAGTTTATTTTGATAGTCTTTTGTATTCGTTTTGTATTGTTAGATATTTTCATATTTTTTGTATTATGCATCGACTACGATGGGCCAACAAAACAGAGTAGCTACTTACGGCAATATTACGAATATTATTAAGAGTACTATGATCATGATTATGTTTACTTAGGGTATAGTTAGGCTCTACATTTATAGAAAATAGGTGGAAGTGACATTAGATACATTCTTCGGGTCCTCAGCCTCTTTGGGAAAATAATACTTATCTGGTCAATCGATACTGGTCATCGTTCTTAAAATTTGAACAATATATATAAAACTTCCCAAAATGTACCTTCTCAAACTTACGTCTGTGTATTACGGAAACTTCTCCCTCCACGTCCGGAGGCATGAAGTCGGAACTTTATCCAAAACTTCTCGAATACGTGTCTTATAACATAAACAGTTCATTTATTATACAAAACGCAACGTTTAAATTAAAATTAAACAAATAATGTCGTCAGGTGCAACATTAAGAATACGGGAGCGAGACATCCGGCATGCCGGTCGCGGGCGCGGTAGCACGGGCCGCACCCCGCGCCGCGCCTACCCCCGCCGAGCGCCCCCGACCGTAGCCGAGCGCTGCCGGAGCGGTAAGCTCGTGACTTTACCAACTTCGCCTGCCCGGAGCAGTTTATTTTTATAGATCGCCGTGAAACTTCCATCCCTGACAGAAAGGTGAAAAATCAAAGTTTATATAAAAAGTCGACGAAAGTATGTAAGATAATGCAAACTGCAAAAGTTTGGTTGTTAGGTTCTCTTCAGACATGCAACGTATTCAAATTAGTTTTAGAAAGTACTTGTAAAAGATCCGTCGGTCGGTTCGTATAAAAGTGAAGGTTTTATAAAAACGTGAGTAGAGACTTTCAGTATTTTTTGTGGTGAACCTAAGTGGTCAAAGAAAATTGATCGTAATTTTCACTAACGATTTTCCTCAGATAGTATCATCATCTGCCTAGCCTTTTCCCAACTACGTTGGGGTTGGTATTCAGTCTAACCGGATGCAGTGGAGTACCAGTATTTTACATGGAGCGACTGCCCTCTGACCTAATCTCCATAACACAGTTAGTACTGGGAAATACGATAACTCTTAATAAGACTGGTTGTCAGACTTTCGGGCCACTAACTACCTGTAATGACTGACAAAGATCTACAAATGACAGCCGAGACCGAAGATCGAACAGAGTAACTGTTATTATTTAGCCACGAGCTCCTCAGATAGTATCATGAGCAAATTAATTATCGGAATGAAATTCCTCCTCCAACAACTTTTCTAACTTAATATAATAATTATTTGTTTGCAAATTTCCTCGTGGACGTCTGTGAATATACCTAATCTATTTATACGCTCACGCAAGCTGCGGCACGTAGCGTGCACAGGACAGGCCCGAGACACATGTCGACGCAAATACGACGAGACTGCAAAACGAACCGGAAAAACTATTTTGCTACACCTCGATCACACGGGAGTATCCTCGACGCCCCCAATAACCGCTATATCGAATCATAACCTCACGACCAGTTGAACAAGATCCTCCAACTGAGAAACAAGTTTCTTACACAGTGCTACAAGAAAAGGTCGAGCTGAACTGGTAACTCAAATCTCAACTTGACTCTAGGGAGTGCGCGACCAATGTGATCCCGGCGTCGGGAATCTTATCCCGCGATTGGATCCCGCGCCTGTAATGAGCCCTGGAATAAATACCGGCGGTAATATTCCCGTACAGATTGCTGAAGAAAATTACATTGTGAACGCCTTGAGGACCGGTCGTAAACATGTTTTGGATATTTATTCTCCCGGCGGGCGGCGGCTGATTGTGGCGGCGCGCGGCGCGCGGCGTGTGGGGAGAGAAGATTGCTATTAATATCATCAACATCTGATCGTGTGTTACCTAAAAACACTCCAATAATCGAAAATCTGCGGGAAATCCGTTAACGAATCATATGGAACTATTGACTAACACAATAAATAGAGATTTGTTCCAAACAAATAAACACATCCGCTCATGATTCGTTTGTTTATTTGGTCTAACTCAATGAAACTATTTGAATGCACTATGTCAGTACACAACTAATTGAGATGAAGGCGTTATTATATTCTCCATTTAACATTGTCTATTTCTAGAAGACTAGTATTTTGTGTTCTTTAGAATATAAGCCATTGCAGAGCTTTTTTAAAACACTATTAGTTTCTGCAGGTAACCTGATAATATAGACGATATTGTCAGGTTACCTGCAGAAACTAATTACTGTACAACAAACAAAGGAGCTCAGTTACAATAAGATCTAAATAATAAACTAGCAGTTTCATTAAAATACCTCCTCTCTTATCCGGGGTACAGAACAACCGGCTAATATCCGATTATTTCGATCCAAGCGAATCAACTTCGTTCGAGGTGTAAGAGCCAGCGCGCTGAATTTCCAACATCGATTACTGGCTTATTTGCAAGATAATCCAGCAATTTGAAGTAAAGTAGAAACTGCATTAGACTCTTGACAGTCGGAGTATTTTTGTGGAAATTGAGTAAGATATGCAAAGAAGTTATTATTGTCGATATCAGCCTTTCAGAAGTTAATTTCATCCATCCATTATTATTATTTTATTATTTTTCATTTTTTTTCCGTCTCTTAGTTAGCTGTCTATACTTCTGTAATAAATATAATAAATAACATGCAAACTTACAAAGTTTACCTTTTATTTTCAGAACTACTGATCTGATTCCGATTTTTTGTTTCACAAATAGAAAGGTATATTATCCCTGATTGTCACGAGCTAGGCAAGGCTAGTTCAGCATAATAAGTTTATGCTTCACTAGCCTTTCAAATAAATCAGCCTAGAAGTGTTAACACTGCTGGGGCTCAGGCCTGCTCTCACTGAGAGGGAGTGAGTCGTAATCCACCACGCGGGCCTAGTGTGGGCTGGTGGAAGCCACACGTCGTCGAATTTTCGGTTCTAGGGTATGCCGGTTTTCCGAAGATGGCGATGTATGCTCACGACAATCTTCTTTACATTCTGCAACCCTTTTAAAACTACAGTACCGATACTTTTGTCTCAGATTCAGGTAATAAATAATTTTAGTCCATTAAAAATACTTTGCAAATAACAGAGATTTTTCGCTCTACACCTCAAGTTTACGTAGCGTCATGCACGCATGCGACGCAGCTTCGAGTTTTCTTTTTGCGCAGGCCGTGGATTCGATTCCCGCATCGGTACAAAAAGTGTGTGCTGTACAAATATTTGTGCTGCATCTGGATGTTTGTGACAGTTATTTATCTGCGCAATGTCAACTGACACACACACACACACACACACGTACACACCCACCCAGACAGACAGCGGATGTGGACTACAAAGGATGCCGTTTGAAGCGATCTGCAGTTATTTACACTTTCATTGAGTTGCTGAAATCGTTGACATTTCAGTTCGTCTTGATCTCGTATGAATATTAAAAATGCTACTATTGCAGATGACATTTTATGGTTCCTGCCAGCCCCATGAGAAAACGAGTCTTCGTTTTGAATTTAGGTTATCACACATGGTGTTTGATGTATCAATTCACCAATTTAATAATGTTACACTTGGACAAATCACTATGATAGTCCGTTTATTTAAAATTGCCGTATTGAGTATTGCAGTCATCATCGCTGTACGGTCTACGTACATTGATCCGACTTCTGGCTGACGAAGCGAATCAACTGGTTCACATGTCACAACTAATATTTCAGTTTACTCAGTGTGCAACTAACCAACACGCGGAACAGACATACATGTGAATGGAATCACCAATCTTTATTACGATGTACGACAATTGTGATAAATAAACTTTTGGGTTACTACGTGAAGAGTTTTACATGTTGGCCACACTCACTACTTAACAATCGAACAGTTACAGTGTACAGTTCAGGAACTGAACTGTCCCGTACAATCGCTACATAAAAAGCTGTACAACCCCTTCACTTAAAAAGGTAATTTAAAAAAAACTAAAAAAACCGACTGCAGTAAAAAACTTAAGTTAAAAAAACACTAAAAAGCTAAGAACAAGCAATATTTTAAATTTAAATAAGTTGGAAGCAGGCGACGACACCTTTGAAGCTAAAATCCACCGATCCGTTCAGGCTGCAGAACGTGCCAAACATTTGAATTTGGCGCCAAAAATCCGCCATTTTGTTTTTAGTTTATTACAATGTCACTCTCACAGTAATTACGAAACTCTCAAGCTAAAATCCATCGAACCGTCCAGGCCGCAGAGCGTGCCAAACAATTACTGTGCCTATGCGCCTATGTGCCTAATATGCCATACATACTTACTTACATACATACATAATACTTACATATACATACTCTCGAAAAACATAACGCTCCTTCTGGCGCAGTCGGGTTAAAAAAGTTACAGAATCCTGACCATTCCAAGTTGGGCGCCGGCTATAAGGATATACAATATACAACATGCTCAAGGGTCAGGGTCGTGTGCGCCCATAAAATACATAAATATTTATGAAAATAATTCCCAATGATATTGTTTCAAAAGCGCGAGTTGCCAACTATTGAACAAGGAAAAAGGTAAATAATTCACGAGCGGAGGGAAAAATCGGGAAGACGTGCCCAAGTTTGTTCACAACTTTATACCTACCACTATTTATTTATTGTGCTAGTGGGCTTTACGACTTACGAACAACAACTTTCACCTATACACTTATCGACGATCTTATTACAAATGGAGGAGGATAGCAATTAGCTTTGTCCGGGTGTATGCAGAAGGTTGTAAGTGGTGTTGGTAAGTTCTCGAGGTGCGCACCTCCGACTTGTGTACAAACACAAATAAACATATTTTGTTAACTAAAGGTACGGTTGTTAACGCGCCGTGATTTGTTGTAATATTCATTGTTTAATTCAAGTTTCTTTTTAGTTGCGAAGTTCGCGAGCCTCCCCCAACAATCTCGGAAACAAATACAACAACTATATACAAATACCAATTACAATTTGAATGTCTACGAAATTGAATGTGTTTTGTTGAGAATTGTTTCCGAAAAATTCGTAGAAAGGGCGAGTTTAGTGTAACATTTCGGTGCGTATAAATACGTCGTGATATTTGAAATTTTCACAAAGAAATGTTCATAAATGTCAAAGTTCGCAATAAGTAGAATGTGAAGTTACTTTGACTCCGCATCGTTAACAAATGTCTCCTACAAATGTTAAATGTATTCAAGAGCAAAACAAACAATTTTCATTCATTCGTTCTAATCATATGTCGCTTTTATTCATCAAAATTGGGATTATCAAGCTTTGCTTTTGGGCTTTAATTTATAATGTAAGTAAAAATGTTCAACCTTTATTATTAAGTAAAGAATAAAGTTGTGAGATCCTTACTTAGAAAGCGAGCTTTGAGCACAAGAGCTCATATTTAAGGAACTTGATCTTTTGAGAAACATCACTGAACAAGTCTTCTTTAAGGCAATCTGAACTTCAGATAGATGCTCTATAATTATAACTACTCAACGTTTACTAACACTGTCTGAAATTATTCATTCTCGGAGTCAAACAACGTGAAACTTCAAACTATACTTGATGACGAATAGAATGTACATATTATATTCTACAGAACAAATATTGACCTCAGCTAATTAATTCCTCTTTCTTTGTTGCTGCTGGTGTATGCGTGCGGTCCTGATTCAATATATTCATCGTACCTTATACCAACATGACTTGACAGACATGCTAATTACTAAAATTTAATATAATAGTAAAAAAGTCGATACTATTGTAGTGCAGATTTTAAATCTACTTGTTAAAAGGTCTACTTCGACACATTCCCTCAAAGCTCAAAGCAAAAGGCCGTCGCCTCACAGTATACTCTACATAATACTGCCGGTAGCTAATTCTCACCTATACAAGTGAACAGCATTGTTATTTGTATGTATCCTGCTGGCAAGGCAGTAGCGTGCCGCGCGGCGCCGCCCGGATTTGAATGCATATTATATGAAGCGCATCTGTGCGAGGTCGCAGTCGCTACAGAGTACAGTGTAGTGTCGCTACCCCGGCGCGGCTCGCTTTACACACGTAAAACGAATCGTACTTCAAGTATTTAGGGTAATCGCTGACACCCCCACTTGAACGATCAAGGAAGTAGGAAAAATGTGTTGGTAGTTAGAAATTGTTAGAAATAACTTTTGTGTTCAAGGTTATCTGATGGTACAGTTCCTTGAAAGTACGTACTCTGGGGTCTTCTAGATATGAGTGGATTGTTGGTTGCCAATGGAAACGATGGTGTTTAAATACTGCTGTATCGATGTCCTAACTTACCATACATAATCCCTTGGAATCTTGGACTAATATCACCATGTTATTTGATCACTCTTCTTTTAGTTGAAATTCCCGATCTTTCTAATCACCCGTTTGTTTCAAAGGATAATGATCACGCGCTAATAGCCGACTCTCACAAAGCAGTCGTCACTTTAGTATCGCTACAAAAAGTGGCGAGTGGCTGGATACCACTACACTAACTGAACAGTAGTTCCATTCCAAATGACTCACGATAGCAGGATGCTAAAGTAGAACAACATACATGCTACTTTGGTTCTTTAGTTCAAGAATAATGCCTTCATCAAATGCTTACGGTAAGCCCAAATCTCGACCCAAGCGACGAGAGTGAAGTAGCTGACTGAAAAATCTTTCATAAATCACCACCTGTAATGAAGGATCATAAAAGTATTAGACTACAGATACCAAGAATACAGTTAGAAAATAGTTGTTGCTGGTGTAATTGTAGGTACCTTCATCATGGCTAGTAAAATCTTGTGAAACGAAATAAATTAATATTATTCTTACTGCCTTACCTTTAACACGACTCTTACCTAAAAGATTGACCACAATAGGCACTGGATAGTAGAGGAAGTACAAGTGCGACACCGATGGCTAATTAAATAAAATGTGAGCCTGCTGCCCGTTTCTGTATGCTAGACCTGCTGGCTGGCCGGGGCGGCGAACGTACAAAGCAAACGGTGCTGATAGATGATGATAGATACCGCGCTGTACACACAACACTGTTTGAGAGTGACACCGCGGCCGCCGAGCGCTGAGAGTCGACCGGTCGCCCCATTGACGGGATTAAAATGATGCAACCGTCTCATTTTATAGTTGATTCGAGGGAACTTTTACACAATGATACACACAAACACAAACTCACACCTTTACCCATGAAACCAACCCGACCGAACCAACCCGTTTAGTTAAAAAAAAAACATTTCTGAAAAAAAAAAGGTATGTCAGCCGACAGTTGAAGTCGTTTATTACATACAGTTGTTAACTGGACGTTCACAGTAATTGACGGCCGACACTCGGTGTCTCGGTGTACAATCGAATATGTTCAAAGTCGACAGTCCCTTTAAAAGCTATAATAGTCCAACCGTGTACGTAGAGCCAAGAAATACAGACTTCAAAATTCATTTGAACTTTAAGCTATCATGACTGCTCTCGACAAAAACTTCAAAAAGCCATAAAAGCAGGAAGTCAAAGCAGTAAGTTAGAAGTCGACACGGAACTAAGGCTATTACATTGTTATTGCAGCAGGGAGGTGCCTCGGGAGTGCGGGACTGCGGGAGTGCGGGAGTCACCGAGAGACGGTGTGTACCTCCGAGCGGTAACCGGCACATTTCTAAAGCCTTTATACATAGTGCTCGTGTAATATATTGTGCCCATGGAAAAAATATAGTGGCTTGTTTTGTGGGGTTTCGCTAGTAGCGGCGATTGCTGGTTACATTACGACCAGTGTGATTTTTAACTTCTTACAAAGTGGCACATGAACATGAAATTGCTACAGAAATACATAACATAATGTTACCAGGCTTTTGAATCATACTTGAGAAATTGTTTATCGGTCTTGTGCCTCATCAGTTTGATATTTCTATAGCGTCATATATATACATATATACCCATATTCTAAAACCTTACTCAGGTTCATTTTAGACAGTGAAAACTGACCGAACGGTTTTAATTGCCATGACAACAGTTGATACCGCCTCGGAGACGCCCACTCAATAATGTTTTTAAGGTGAGTATAGACTAGAGCATGCATTTGCAACAATACATCGAGCCGCTTGACATTTTGTACAAACTTTTTTTTTGCTGTGAAATGAGCGAGTTTGTGTAACATTCATCGAGCAAAAACACATTAGCAGCACACGCAACCTGCAGATCCAAAATATCAACAAAGAGTGAATGCCATATTATAGTAAGTGCTACACACACATATAAAATCACGCCTTGTTCCATAACGGAACTACTATACTCGTCAGCTTAACATGACCAAGTCATTTATATAAAGCCATATTTTTTTAATTTTTTGTGTTTATATCTTCTTTTCAACCGCAACCTTGCAGTATTATTACCATTCCATAATTTATCTACCAATGTTACATCACATATTCCTGAAAAAAATAAAAAGAATGTTACAGTTAAATACTTTGAACACCGTGCCAACCTTGCTTAAAAAAACATGACGATGAAATGATCATATGAGTACTCACCTTAATCCACCTTTGACAGATGATTCCATGAAATGTGGGCGTTAATTGTCAATATATAAACAAATTGTAGCTGTCAAAATGTACTAATGGGGAGGAAGTAGGCGTGTCATGTCCGAGTTAGTTTCAGTTTGCCTCTTAAGGGTCTATAGTAGCTCAGATGGCTTAGCATGATCCTCCGTTATGCCGAAAATACTGCAGCATTAATTTTGAAATAAATATACGGTAAAGTTGAGGATTAATGCTAGGTCCTATGTTTGACGAAAACACGATTCCATAAAATTTTCTCGATAGAAAAAAATTCCAAAGTTACCTCCAAACCGAACGATAAACCGCTGGTATTCAAAAAATACTTAAAATTAGATCATGAAACTTGGCATACTAACTGAACTACCTATAAAGCAGGTCTTATGTTTTTTTATATTCCTGTTATTTTCACCTTAAAAAGAAAATACCTAAACTATCGGCGTCTTGAAGTTGGTTCTCTGCCGCCCGCCACCCGCGCTCAGTCTCGCTTCGGCTTTCGAACGGGAGAGCTGTGTCGCTTGCGCTCAGAACACACATTACACAGCAAGACGACGTAAAATTAAAATTTTTGTACTTAGGTTTATAGTGTGGCGCAATGGGAAATAACGGTTGGCGTAAGGAAGCAGGCAAACATATGATAAACTTAATGAAATAAGTATCTATTTACCTATCTACTATTTATAAACAAACATATAGGTAGACAGCATACGACACGTTTGGTGCAGTGGCTAAGCGATTGGCTGCTGCGCTACGAGTCGCAGGTGTTTCTGCATGTGAAGATTTGTGTTTGTAAGTTTCAATCACAAATGCATCGTCCACGATTCAGGAGAAATCCAGTGTGGGGCAACTTTTATAAAAAGATAAAAATTACCTATATAGTTTTGTTTTTGTTTTGACAATATATGTATATTACAACAAAATATAGGTATCTACAGTAAGTACTTAGTAATTGTTTTTTATAATGTTGTCCCACTCCACGATTTCTCCTGAATCGGAGACGGTGCGATTACAAACACAAATCTTCACAACTATCGTTAGGCTATAAAAATATTTGTTCCGTGCGGGAATCGAACCCGCGACCCGCAGTGCAGCAGCCAAGCGCTTAGAAATACCTAATAAAAATATAGGTATGTTCGGTAAGTACCTACCTATCTAACTACAAGAAACAAAACTGTAACTTACTTATCCGACTGTAGTGCTACCTACCACATACATAAAATGTATGAACTTACTGACGTACCTTGGTAGTTTAGCTAAATAATTATAATGTATCTTTCTAGAAGACGTCGATTACACAGTACTGAAAACGATGGTGATAAAGATGATGTTCCGGTAAATTCGTCAGTATCTTCTACCTACCTAAAAATGTAACTGATCTGTTATTCGTACCCACGGCTACATAATTATCAAACTATACATTTCCAGTATAAGCTGATCTCACATTGTATAGGCATTCCGTACAACGAGAGGTCAGAAAAAGCAATAAGTACCTACGCAGTCGCGCACACATCCGCATTTCTTAAAACAGAACGTACTACACGATCAATTATAAACCTTATCCCAACAATCACAGCGTGTATATACCATGCACCGTACAACTTACCCACACAAAAACACCGGTTGCTATCGTTGTGCTGTGCAAAAGCAATTTATTTTACATATACGCTAGTGATTGACTAAATCGGAAAGTTATCGAATCTTATATTTATTATATTGTACAAAAAAAATTGGGGTCCTCAAAATAAAATAAATAATAAACTGCATGTCCAGAAAATATTATAATAAAAATAAACAATATGTAGCTAAAAAAAATATTATTAAGTAAATTAACACAATCAAAAATCCGGTTACGTTGGTTTAAGCTGTCATAGCGTATTGAAATTGAAACAGTAGGTATTGTTGAACCCTGCTATGGTGTTTACTCACTGACCTGTAAAGTGGAAGTATTTGTGCAGCACTTGCCGCTTTGATATTACTGGGGTGGCACTTTTTGTCAAATAGTGTACTCTTAAATTCATATATTTTTCCATGACAGATTTGATAAGAAATAATTTATGTCATTATTCAATGGGAACTGCTCAAATTGGTAAAACGTAATATTAACAAAGAGATCTAATCCTATCGATCGATCGATAGCCTACGTTAGTCGATCTGCACAAGCACATCACTAACTTACTGCAAGACGCCACCAGCCACGGCCGCGATGCATCCACTTAATAACGTAACGTTTTGTGATGTTTACATTGCTTGTCCAGTCACTTAGAGGCAAACTTAAGTAGTGGTTAAGGAGCAATGTATTTGTTGCAAAAATAGTACAGTCGCTGTGATATTTGAAAACAAAAATAACATAGTAAGAGCAAGAAATATTTTACGATTTGTTGTTTTTCATGATTTTAAAGACAAATATAGTAAAATACTTGTACTAACACATGGTAAGTGATTCCATTTTGACGTTAGTAGGTACATTGAAACTAAATTTGCGATGTACAATTTTATGTTCATATAATGACAAGTTAATATTAAATTATGATTGATAATTTTATTAAGTAGGTACTTAGTACTCGTCCGATAATAGTGTAGTTTACTATAACAAAATCGCTTTGACTTCGTGTGCCCGCGTCACCGCGAGCTGTGTGCGATCGCGCCGATCGCGATAAAATAGTGAGGTGGCGCGGGGAAGTGGGGGCCAAATTAGAATTTTAGCTGAGGTTATATAGACTCTTAAAATACCAGTGAGTCTCCAAATTATATGAGGCAGGTTCAACAAGTTGATATTCGTACCTACCCATTCTAAATTGCCATACGCGTACTACCCAAAAATATAATTTAGGAGATCAGAAACAAACAAGGGCTGACTAAAATGTACCCTGGCCAGTAGCCCTTGAAAGTGCCGCGTCAGTCCCGCGCCCGCCACAAGTGGCACCGTGCTCCAGTATCGAACCGGTCGCTTTTTAACACTTTTAATGGCGTGAAAGGCCCACTATCGCCGGTCGTTAATCCACTATGAATACGCATTTCAGAGCGGTGGGTTTTCGCCGCTTTCCTCTCCCCCTGCCCCGCCCTCCTCGCACAGTTACCTCACGCCCGCTGCGGTCCGGTACAGGTGATGTAGTGACGTTGTTATTGAGATATTTGAATGTGAAATAAGTAACTGTTAATGGATATTTTTGGATCGAAGCTTTTGAAAGTACGACATACATAGGTCCAAAGCCTCTGTGATGCCGGAAGTGGTATCAATGACGTCATTGCATTTTTCTTACGTTAGTATGTGCAATTTACATACTTTTTCAATTTGAGTCTACATTGCAAAGCTACTGACAGGAAAACTTACTTTGCTTTTTTTACCTGAACCTTGAGTCAGTACAAACTAATAAATTGTTACAATCAATTACATTACTATTTATTTAACAAACTCAAATCAATAGTGAACCATAGCACTTCAGTGACTGCACACCGGCAGGTAAGTATCCGAGTGAGCGAGCAGCGTCACAATGTTGCCACAACACACTGCCCGTGCCCGCCACCGCACACCGCGCCGCCGCGCGCCTCCGCGCGCCGCCGCGCGCCGTCGCTAAACAGTCGCTCATTACCGGTGCAGTCACATGACAACACTCGTTTGATGCGGCTGGCTTCAGGCATTCAGCTATCAAGAGTGAATGCCACATTTATTCACTCATGACCAAACTACTCTAGGTAGAGAAAACCAAAGACTGGATGGATGGATTGTGTGAAAGATGATGATAGAGGCTGCTAACAAGGGTGGTAACGAGATGACGGCACATACATGAGCTAGAGGATAATGAAATGAAATAGACAAAATAGGATAGCAAGACAACGACAATAATCTCGATATGTATTTCTGGTGATGTTTGTGGTTGACAGTCGTACGTGGCGGGTTTGAGTCGCTGGCACGATCGCGGCTGATTGCACAAATCATATCAGTATTGATTCGTATTTGTTTGCAAGCTGGACTGGACCAGACTGGAACATTCAGCTTTTGTTGTTGGTGTGATTGTCAAGTTTCAGGAATGTTCATTAGGACATTAATATAAGAGCTTTTGAAACTGTAATACTAATCCTCAAAATCTAAAAACTGAGACTGAAAAGTATCTTTAAACAATAAACCATGAAAAGTTCTGTATATCACTATCTCACCTTTACCTCTCCTCAACCTTACGAGCTTGTCAGTGTGAGGATTATGTAACTGCTGGCGTTAAGACTTCAGGAAGTTTACACACGAGTTTTTATGTAAGACTGTAACATTTTACTTCCGGCTGAACATTCAACAAAATTGTTTGAGACCCGAGTTACATCTTAATGTCAAGTAACATTCCTACAGTACTACAACTTCCCGAAAATAACGCCGTCAACAGCGATTCAATATGTTTTCATCATAAGCCTTCTTCACTCTAACTGTATAGTCATTAATGCTAAGACACAGAGTTGAAACTAGCTTGTTTTGTTAATGGCAACTTTGTATGGGAAAAGGAAATTAAATCACTAAACTTATTAGTGGAGGCATTCCGTGCCGGAGCATAACATCGTCCCTCTAGTAATAAGCGGGTAAGCAGCGATTAAAGTGAGCTCGCAACCATCAAGACATCATCAAAGAGAAATTCCATTTGGAAAGAACAGTCTTATTAGCGGGTAATGCATTGAATCGAGGATTAACGTGGAGCGCCTGCAACAGTGGAACCTCAGGTAGTTGGACCAACTAGACCTCTAGTGTCGAGTGTGTGTGTCGGTTATTCGAGGGTGGGTTGTGTGCCTACTTGCGGTGGATTTGAATGATAATGCTGCTTTGAACTGGTAAATTGTAATCTTCTTCTTAGCGTGTCGATGACAATTTAAATTGAGTCAGCCCAATATTTGGCGACGAGTCTGGCACTTTCAGTAGCGTCCATCAGCTACTGTGATGTGCAAACAACAGGACAGGCAGGACACGATATCAAGTGTCCCATCGTTTGTGGGGCAACACCACATTTACACTCCAGGACAGAGTCATCTATGAATCTCCACGTGAACAGGTTTTCCTGGCTTCAGCCAACCTGTGTCCGGAGTCTATTTAGAGACTTCCAGGTCGGCCATGGCAACTCGTGTCCAGGTGGGAGATTTTCAGCAAGTGGCACAAAAGGGAAGGGGGTAAATTGTAATGTGTCAATGACTTGATCCGATTATTCGGCTCATTGACTTACTTACAGCTAAAGCTTCTCGCGAAGAATTAACATTGTATCGCGGTTAATTGCGTGGCTTGAACAAACTAACAGGTATTCATCATTTTCTAGCCAGTTCATTTAAGTCTTGGCTCTATGTAAGTTTGTATTTTACCTATATGTATGTATGTGTTAAATCAGGTGCCTTCAGACTTTGATCTTTCATAGGTTATGTAGGTATCTACTGACAAACGTATATTTAACGTATCATTACGAACTAATAGTCAGATAGGAATTAGTCGTTTGACTGGTTAAAAAAAAACAACATTGTTTTCAATAGAAACGGTTTCCTTGATGACTCCTTGAAAAAGAAAACGTTTTTGCAAAAAAAAAATAACCGACTTCCAAAAGTAAAGTTATATTCCACTTTTTTTTGGTGTATTTTTTGGAAGTCGGTTATTTTTTATTTTACCCTTTTTAGTTATCGCATCACACTCAAATCCTTGTCAAGTATCAATTCCGCAATTTCTTTTACTTGGATGACATATTTTTTTCAGCTATTTTGATTTAAAAACCAAACTGCTGACCGATTTTGATGAAATTTCTATGGGACCAATCGGGAAGTAGATAAAAGAGAGAATTTTTCAAATTGTTTCATAAATGACGAAGATATGAGGTAACAAACAAAAAAAAAATACAACCGAATTGAGAACCTCCTCCTCATTTGGAATAGTAAAAATTAATAATCAGTTCATGGTAACATTTTGTTAATTTGTGGTTGTGCTGAAACTGGACGAAATGTCTATGTTAAAGTTATTTTGACTGCCAGTGACAACCAACCATCCCTTCATACTCGTAGCTTCTAGGAAAAACATAAAAGACTTTAAGTTCAACCAACATCGGTTTCTAAGCTTCTTATTGTTGGAAATAAGCTTGATTACTAAAGGAACCCCTACGTTTAATATCTGCGCGAAGCCACAACGATGTTGCACTAGAATACCGCCTCTACTATTACGTGCTTCTCAATACAAGTGGTCGATAAATGAGAACATCTTACGAACAGAGTTTGCATTTATTATGGGACAGATCTCTTTAGACATAAAAATTAATATTGAAATATTAACATCTATATTTTTTAAAGTGGAAGATGTTGCCTACAATCCCGTCACAGCCTTCGTCGTCGCCGCCGTAAGACTAATGTCATGAGACAAGTGACGACAAAAGTACTAATTTGCAACCAACATGTCGCAAAATTCAGTTAAATCCTCTTTCTAATTAAACTCGGAGCAAATTCCGAAAATAGCCGAACCTCTGAACCTACAACGAGGACAAAAATGAGAACACACGAGGAATCACTAATAAAGGCCCACCGGTTTTATTTTACACACAGAATACAGGGGCCTTTATTAGCCGCTCAAAAAGCTAAGGTTAGTATAATTATGGTCATGAGAAGGCAGATTGGCCTTTCGCCCGGTAATTGGATTAGTCATTTGGTTTTATGTGCAAGCCCGCACGTGATGTGACGACACAACCGCTCTTATTGTCCGCGTGTCCGCCTGTTCGTCCGGTTCACGCAGGTTATAATTTTTAGGCGTTTTGAGGAGATGCGTACTTATATAATTTCAAATGTATTTACTCTTTCTGCTAAACCGAGGTATATGATTGCAACCTGTTTTTTTCTGTTCTATGGTTGCAACACATTATACTATGTTTTGTCAAGATATTTCAGCGACGAAAGCCACAAAAGGCAAAATCCGAAACGAAAGCATTTCGGTCGAAAGCTTTCAGAACGCTTTAAAAAACCTTTAAAATAAGCTTCAGTTTTGTTTACTTTTACATAAATACCGTTACGATCAGCAATCAGATTACCCAATAATAAAATAAATTGAAGTTAGTGCATAGCTGAGTGGGGGAGGGGTGAGGGGAGGCGGGAAGGATATTCAATCAGTAACGGCATTACTGGCGGCAATCTGTGCCGTAATGACGTCATTTCTTGTAACTGTGAGCAACGATTAAATTTCCTCGGCGGCGTTTTAACACCCATCAAAGGGGATTTTAGAGGGACGGATCCACTTCGATCGCGACGAAATAGTTACAGTAAGTGCGCGTCGTTATCACTTGCCTGCTTTCTAACTAAATGTATAATATAGGGTAGAAACCAATGAAGAACTGGATTGGGAAAGTCCATTTTCATAGACGCTTATTTCTGTAAAAACCTTGAAGATAATTTAAAATTAAATTTCATCGGTCTCTGTTAGTTAAAAGTCAGTTATTATCCAACGAAGACAAAAACTTTCACAATGTAAAAAAAATCCGGCACAAGATCTAAACCTATGCAGACGATATGGTTCTGCTGAGCGCGTCGATTTGTACCCTAAGGAGGTTGATGGCGACGTGTGAGCATTACGCTGTTAAATACGGACTTATTTATAATATTAAAAAAGTCAGTAAATGGTATTTGAGGCCGGTGGTGCTGCCCGGACTGTGACCACCTATACGTCTAAATAGTGTTAGACAGAGTGAATCAGTTTAAACACCTAGGGCATAATATAGTCACGGCTGACCTCAGGAATCATGCTGACTTGGAACGGGAGCGAAGGGCTTTATCTAAAAGAGCTGATATGCTGGCCCGTAGGTTCGCGTTGCTCAGACGGCATGAAAATAACTCTTTTCCGGGCATAATGCACGTCCATGTACACCTGTAGCCTGTGGGCTAATTACACGCAGAAAAGCCACAGCACTTGTGCGCAGAGTGCGAGCCAGCTCCAATACCGTTCTGAGTATGATAGCAAATAGGTTGGACTGTCCTTACGTGCGAAACTGCTGTGACAGACAAGTTACATATCATGTCGCACGTAAGAGACTATTGTAAAAAATATAAATTGATTATGATTGAATCTGATTTTTAATTTGATTTATCTAATTTGAGTATTAATGTTGTATTAATATTGTATTACCTAATTCGTTTGTATTTATCTGTGTGTGATTTTGTATTACTATTATTGAATAATTTAAATTTGTTTTCTAATATGGGTAATGTGGTACCTCAGACTTCCATACACTTGCGGGATGCAATCGGAAGCTGGCGGCAAACTTGTTACTTTTCTCACACAACACAAAGAGGAACGCTCCCAATTACGACAATTAAAACATACAAGTCGTAGAAGAAGTGTTTGCTCAACTCCGTGAGTCAGTAGTGAGGACCACTAAGATACGGAAACAGAAGGTCTGATTTACCACCAGTGACAAACCATTGGCCAGCCCTCTCATAGCGTTTCTTATTTTGACTACGACTTTCGGACGAGCTATCGCTGATAGAATTTAATTTTCTCTAGGCCCTGTGTACGGCTTGTGCAAGCAGACGGAAAAAGAAATCGATGGTCCTACGTACAAGCGACATGGCTAACCACATGGTTTACAGAAGAGCGTTATAAGGGCCATTATAAACTCTCTATTTACATAAATAAAAATATAACATTATTTAATAAAATCCATCCTCGAATCGTTTGAATCTTTATAACGCTCTGTAACCCATTCAGTTTTTAGACATGTCCCTTTGTACGTAAGGACCGTCGAAATACCAGTTTTCCTTTACCATTCGGAAAATGTTACTGTGCAGTTCAAAACGAAACTAAAGTTTCTGTTAACATTTGGGAATGACTGAAAAACATTTGTTACATGTGAGTTTTCTGCAGCAATGACATGTAGTGTGGTATACCACTGTTGGTTAGCAACGGGCGATGCCGCCGTGTGCGGTCAATGCCGCGTTAATAGTTCAGATAATATGGCGATTTTAGTGGCAGCAGATGAGGAAACAAATTGAGAATTAGTTTCTAGATAAAAAATTATAATACTTGGGTAAAGTCTTCTCCAGCATGAGAACAATGAATACAAACTTCTTTGGCAAGGGCGAAGCAGGACCAACATTTTCAATCACTGTTAGGTGACTTTTACGATATTGAGTGGTAAGTATAGTTAAACACTTGGAGCCTGCCGCATGAGGGAGCTCCTTGCCGCTCCCGCCTCCGCCTCGTCCGTGTCCGCGGCGTCCTCGCGGTGGCACGGACAAGTTTCGCGGAACGTTCATAATACGCGCAGGTACTCACAAACTTTGTCGCCGCACGACTCTCTAAACAGTCGCCTTACGTATGTATGTAACCACTTTGCTGATAGTTGGCAACGTTCAGCCTTAATTGTATTAACGACCATTTGTGTCACTGTTACAACTTAGGTGTAGAATTTAATTTTAAAGCTAGATTTCGACAGATTTCTAAAATGAAGACAAAGGTCTATCGATAAACCCAACGAATCTGAAATAGTCAGAGCTCAAAAATGTGGTTAAAAAAATATTTTCCATAATGTTTCCATAATACAATCTATTCAGTTCATTTTAACAGGTTGCGCAATTCTTGAATAGAAGAAATATACATGACATTTGCACTTCGATCATCGATTCATCACAGCACTAGTGTTTGAGTGTCGAGCTCCAGTTGTGATGCTGGTGGTCTCGACTTAAACAGTGGTCCTTCAAGCCGGATAGACTATAATATTTTAACCTTGTTTTCAACAAATAAGAAAGGGCCGATGTGTGCGCACGATAAGTGACGGCGAGCGAGTGTCCTCGGTATGTTCGAGGGCCCAGCGTTAGGTGCCATGACCTAAGTCATGCTAACGCCTAAGTCACATAGTATGACCTAAGTCATCCCACACACAGACACGATCCCACTGGCCGGCGCGATGTGATGATCCGGAACATATTCCCCGGGTTGAATTGTGTGAAGGCTTCAAGATGATGTTGATGAGACCGGAAGAGGGTAAATGTTATTATAGTCACGAGTAATGGTGCCCTTCTTCGTCAGGATCTCGGCGACTCTGTTATTCCTATCGGAGCCTGGTTTCACGGCGATCACTCTGCCCAGCAGCTACAGGAGAGACCCATAAATTATCGACGTAGGTATGTACTTGAATACATGTACGCAATTTTTACAAATAAGGTGATGGCGAGTCGGTCATTACTCTTCATAAGTCCGGGTTCGGTTACCGGCGCGCACCCGACGCCTGCTAACGACACGCGACGTCACGCACTTTGTCTACACGTCACCGCACAGATAACGCTCATTTGCGAAAGTCGGTCCTCCGTCCCTCCCCTCATCTACTGATCCATACTAATAATTAGAACTCGGATGAGGCCGAGTCGATCCCCATGGTCATTTAAATATCCTCGACTTACCGCAGTCCCTAATAACAATAAATTCCTATCACACTTTAAATAAGTAGGAAGAAATTCGTTGAATTTTAATTAGGTGTGTTCCTTTTAAGTAATGAGTTCATTTGGCCCATCAGGCAGCCGGTTGTTATATCCCGCGGAGCGGGTCGGTGCCGCGGTGCCGGTCGAGCTCCGGATTAAAATGTAAAAAGGCCGGCGTGCGGCGCCGCGCTCCGCATAAAGAGATTACGGCGTAACGCCCAATAATACCGGTTATGTGAAATACCTTCCAAATACTCGCCTCGCGGCCCTCGCTCGTGCCGGATGCTCTGTGCATTCTCTCTCGATATTAACTTTTGTTTCATCGTTGATTTTTTCCTAACATCAGGCTGTGCTCCACGCGTTGTAAAATTCTCATATTTTCAAGTGTTTTCACTTAGAATTGAAGTGTTGAGATGATTGTTACTTTTAAATTTTAAACAGTGTTTAAAAAAATTGCCACTTGTTTTCGTTATATCCTCTGTTAATACCCTCGTCGTGTTGTTATAAACTTGTTATAAAATAATAGTTACTTTCTTTTAGCAAATGGCTAGATTTTGCTTTGTTTTTGTTTCACTTAATACCCTGAATAAACGGGTTAGTCCCTGAGTACCCCGATCCCTGAGGCACCCGTACCGGAGAACCCCGAATTCGATAAATATGATTACATTTCATTCTTTTGTTTTTTTTCTATTGTTTTCAACTTGTACGGTCGACATAAAAAGTGCTTAAATGCATGTTTGAAATACATAAGACGAAAGTAATTTATTTGAAAGAAAATCGGAATTTTGGGGCACTTTTAATTTCAGAAGCGTTCATCAATGAAAGCATGTACATTATATGAAGCAATTACGGGGCTTTTCTTTCCATGTAATATCTTTTTTTAATAAGCTGCACAAAGTAAAAAAAAGAAGAAACAAATATTTTGCTTAAGCTGAACATCTAAACGAAGCCATTTGCAACATCAAAACGTAAAAATAGTGACGTCCCATCAAATCTAAGCCATTTGCGGTAAGATTCCTCCTACCTTTGGAAGCCCAAGAGTTCTTTGCTTCTAAGCCAGCCTCTTCTTCGATTCATAACGTGTTTCATGTTACTAAATAATCATGTTCCTAAATGAAATATTATCTGCTGTTATTAAAAATGTAAAGTACGAACGTAACGTTTTTTTTGGAGATTTTAGCTTAACTTGCAACATTCAAAGCTATGTTGTCTTTCATAACACACACACACACACATTTGCTCATACTTGTTTTTACTGTTTCTTTTTTTTATATTAATGTAATGTGTCACTGTTTGTTTTCCCCCATAAATAAAAAATAAAATAAATAAAATAACGGAAATTAATGTTATAAATATTGCCACATCTTAGTCTTGATCAATTAAAGTCTTGATGTGTGGTTTTGGTGTGAATAGTTGTGCATTTTATTTTTGTTTACCAGTCATAGTAGTAGTTTAGTATCACGAAAAAGATACTGTCAAGGTGTGCAGAGATGATAGAAGCTAATATAATGCCATAGCTTACAGTTGCAATGATTGATATAGCAAGCTACGATACGGTACAAGACAAATTACGATTCAAAGCGGAACTCATCACCAAAAAGAAGCGCAGAAGTATTCTCAACGAAAAATCATGTAGGGAATTTGATTTTCGGTATTGAAAACGCAAGTATTGTGATAATAATTAAAACCTGTGATTGCTCTATGAGACTCTATATTGTATTCTCTAATTATAATATTTACCTTAACCAGCAAGACTTACGTAATAAAATTTTATTTAACATTGCATCTGCTGACGGTACTTCTAAGCTAAACTGACTTTTGATTGACTTTCTCAAGATAAAAATAAATCGGGGTACTCCGGTACGGGTGCCTCGGGTATCGGGGTACTCAGGGACTAACCCGAATAAACATTAGCATAATAATGTCCAACAAAAGCTTTGCATTTATAAATTTACTGCGATGCGTCCGTAATTAAATTATAATAATATTTTATTTCGCGCATTTAAAATTAATTTCTGTTGAAGAAACTGAATATATAAACATAACATGAACATACACAGCCTTTATTAACAATCTTACTATCTCTTTACACAATATTTATTTTATATAAAAAAAAACAGACATCGGTTTCTGAAGATTGTCTTGCTTTTGCATGGGCCTCCCTCATATTCTTCCACGTTACACGGTCTCGGCACACTATTATTATACACTTCCACATTGACCACGCTGCCGCTTTGAGATCGTCGTCCCACCTTTGTATCCGGCGTCCTCTCTTCCTTTTGCCTTCTCTTGGGTACCATTCGGACACTAATTTAGCCCATTTCTCCTTTTTGTCTCTTATTAAGTGGCCCGCCCATTTCCATTTCAGCTTTTTTATTTTGTATGAGACGTCCGCAATTTTTGTTTTCCCTCTAATATGTTTAAGGCTTCATTTATCCTCTCTCTTAGCACTAAGCATACTTATTTCCATGTTGTGTTGGCATGTTTAGAATTTCTTAGCGTTTTGCTGAGTTAAAGCCCATGTTTGGCAAACGCAAGTCATGGTAGGAAGTATACAGGAGTTAAATACTTTGCTTTTTAACATCATTGGTATTGACTGATTTTATGAATTCTATTAGGGACCAGTACCGCTTTCATGCTACATTTACCCTGTTGTGTACTTCTTTGGACGTATCGTTTGTAGGAGATATGATCTGACCAAGATAAGTGTATTCATCTACAAACTCTATTATATCGTTGTTGACACGTATGGGTGGTTTTGAACGATTAGTCATCAGCTTCGTTTTTGCTAGATGAATCTGCAGTTCTACTTTTTGACTTTTTTCCACAAGTTGACGGAGCATAGTTTGTAGTTGATCCGGGTTGTCAGAAATTATTATAAGGTCGTTCTCAAAACGTAGGTGATTCAACATTACTCCATTTATCCTTATGCCGAAAATTGACAATTATTAATTTCGAAACATAAGTTCAAGCGTTGCTGAGAATAATTTAAGTGATAAGGGTTCGCCCTGCCTGACGCCTTTATTAATAGGGAATAGTTTTCCTAATCTTTCCGTTTTAATTCTCGCCGTCATGTTCTAGTAGATGTTCCCTATGACCCGAATATATTTTCTAGCTACCCCTTGACTGGCCGGTGCTTTCCAAATCTTATTGTGCTTTAGTGAATCAAATGCCCTATGATAGTCTACAAACGCTGGATAGTAAGGTAAACCATGTTCTTCGTATTTCTCCGTGATTTGTTTAATTGTAAAGATGTGTTCTATAGTCGAGAAACCATTGCGGAATCCGGCCTGTTTTTGGTTGGTTTTCATTTAAGCTGTTTGTAATCCGAATGAGTATAATCTTTGAAAATATTTTGTAAAGATTGGGCATGGGTCTATAGTTGTTAATGTCTTCCTTTCTTCCTTTTTATGGAGCAATATAATTGTTGACAAAGTGTATTGTTTTGGAGTTTTTTGTTTAATGATGTCATTAAATACATCGTGAAGAGAATTTAGTAACACATGTGAATACCCTTTTAAGAGTTCATTCGAGATTCTATCTTTCCCTGGCGTTTTCCCACTTTTTTGTGATTGGGTGGCTTTTAATATTTCACTTTTCATTATTTCTGGGATTTCTTCTTCGTCTCCCTTGTGGATTAGATAATTATGGTGATGTGGTTTCTTCGTCGTAGTTGTAAAGGTTTCGATGGAAATTTTGCTGCCTCTAATATTTCGCTTCTTTTAGTTTTATTATTTTGTCCTTTTTTTCTATTCATTTCTGGTATCCAATCTATTTATTCTTTCAACTCCTTCCATGCTTTCTTGAATCCTCCAGTAGATTTTATGGGGAAGATAATTCGATCTTGTCTTGTCAGTTTCCTAGGATTTCTTATGCATTCGTTGATCTTTTTACTTGTCTTAGTTATTTCTCTCCTGTCAATTGCTTTCTCCCATCTCAAAATCTGTCTCACTTCCATTAAATCTCTCGCTTCTTTTCCGATTTTATCTTTTGAAGTTTTAGTTGTTTGCGTGCTGCTTTCAATTTGTTTTAGTTCATTTTCTAAGACATCATACTTTTCTTGCATAGTATGAGTTTGGAAGAGTTTGTACTGTAAAGCATGTTATAAGGGGTCTAAAATAGTATCCGGTAGGGGTAATTTTAATGATTGCTTAATGTTTCGATGATGCGATGGTCGATGTTGAAGTTGAGTTGGTTTAAGATTTTAGCATACTTTGGAATAAGGTGAGAAAAACACGAGTACCATCTAAAATTGTAGATCTGTTAGAATTTTGGTACAACAACCAAAGAAACCAAGTCAGATGGGACAACACCTTATCGGAGACATATAGGCTGACTAGCGGGGTGAGACAGGGTGGCCTGACGTCCCCGGTTCTGTTCAATTTATATGTTAACGACCTGATCGAGGAGCTGAGCAGAACGAGGGTTGGATGCCATGTAGGAGGTGAATGCCTTAACAATCTTAGCTACGCCGATGACATGGTGCTGCTCAGCCCCTCTGCCGGAGGTCTAAGGAAACTTATCGCGATCTGTGAACGATATGCAGCTGCCCACTGTCTGACATATAATGTAAATAAATCTGAAGTCTTGATTTTTAAATATGGTAAAGGACCAGAACATATATTGCCTGTTAACTTGTGTGGATCTCCCCTTAAAATTGTCAATAGCTTTAAATACCTTGGCCATACTGTTACCGATGACTTAAATGATAATTTAGATCTAGAAAGGCAACGGCGAAGCATTGCTTGTAAAAGTAATATGCTCGCCAGACGCTTTACACACTGCTCGGATCAGGCTAAAGTAACCCTCTTTAAGGCATATTGTCAGTCATTCTACACTGGCCAACTTTGGTACAGGTACACGAAGAGTACTTACAATACTCTTCGTGTGCAATACAATAATGCGTTCCGGGCCATGCTTAACCTGCCCTGGCGGTGTAGTGCGTCTGGCATGTTTGCCGAGAACAGGGTTGATGACTTTTATGCTGTAATGCGTAAGCTTAGAGCATCTTTTCACTTGCGACTAATTAAGTCTAAAAACGACATTGTGATCACCGTATTTCACACTATTTACATGTCCACCAAATATTTTGTTTTAACTTGAGATATAAGAACGTTTTATTTTTTGTAATTTCTAATTTTTTTTTTGTTATTTCTCATTCCTTTTATTTTATTTAGATTTTTAACTTAATTTGTATTACTTTAGTTTACATGTACTTAAGTAAAAACTTGTGCATAATTTGTAATTTTATGGGTGCCAATGCCTGAAATAAACGATTTATTATTATTATTTATTAAGACCTCGACATCCATGAACAATTTGGGTTTGTTAGTAATTATTAAAGTTATTGTCTTGTTTTTCATAAAATAATTTATAGGTACTATTATTTTTTTCCATAATCGTCCACCCTCATAATATTTACTTGCACTATTATCATATAGAGTCTATACAAGTCATAACTTTTATTTGGCATAAAATAGGTTTTCAAAATAACACGTAGTAACACATTACATTATCGATACTTGACATAAGCAATATTTAATATAATTTAGAAACGTTTATGGTTTTGTTCCAAAAATAATATCATTAAAGCATTTGGTCTGTAATCAAAAGATTTATTACAGCAAACAATCTTTAGACGTTAAACAGTTAGTCAAAATCGAAACGGCTAGGTTAGGTTAGGTTAGAATTGCGACCACACAACGCGCCAGATTTCCTCATTTGCAAAGCAAGATTAGGTTTATTTTTAGGTTTAAAAAAATCTGTATCGTATAATCATTCATTAATCAATATAATTCAAGCAACATAACAATATTATTTTCATGAAAAACAAGATGATTTTTAATTTAACATGATCATAACATCAAAACTGCAGGTGCTTGTACTGAACTAGCATCGTTGTGCTAGTATGGGCAAATGAATATTATGTTGAATAAATGTTATGGAAAACGACATTATTGAAAATGTAAAATATAGCAAATAAATTTATGGATTAAAATTATTATGACACTTGATTGATTATGACCAATGAAATTTGTGAAAATGAGTTTATGTAATTGCACGTATATGGCAAGTGAAGCGTTATTTCTAATGAAATTATGGCAAATACAAGTATGGTATATAAAATTATTGCATTTTAAATTATGGCAAACATTAATAAACCATTATAAAATCTATTTCATTTTTAACATATCCGTTTGGCACAACCATGCCCATTTACTACTAGGCTTTTTGTTGAAATAGCTGTTCATAACACTAAGATTGTGCTCTTGTGTAAAGTCCATTAATCTTTGTCCGTTGTTATTTCGCTTTCCAGATGTATATGGTCCCAAATGATTGTTCTCATTAGCTGTTCGATTTCCTATTATGGAATTTAGATCTCCAATTACAATTATTGTTTTGTGCACTTCTTCCATGACTTATCTCAATTTTTGAAAGAAAAGGTCTTTTGTTTCTTCTTCCGAATTTTCGGTTGGGGCATAAACTTGCACTATTGAAATGGGGTGCTTAAAATTGGGTAACTCAATATTCAGAACTGATATTCGGTCTGAAATTCCAATGAATTCTAGAATATTATCTTTGAGGTATTTTTTCACAAGGACTCCGACGCCGTATCTTCCCGGAATTTTATTTTTAAAATATAATATGTAATCTTCGTACTCTTCAATTTGTTCGCCTGATCTTCTTATCTCTGATAAACCTATGATATCCCATTTAATCTTTTGCAGCGCACTGCCTAATTCGTATAATTTAACCTGTGTTTTTAATATCCTTGTATTTAATGTTGCTATGTAAAAATTTATTTTATCATTTCTGTTAGGTGAATCTTCTTCCTTTGACAGAATATCTGGGGGGTTATGGTCTCTGACCCCACGGTGATCAGCTGGGTTGGGGAGATAAGAAACTTAATATAAGGGAGATCAAATTGTAATGAAAGTCTCATAGAAAGTCCGTTGGTACGTGGATCAGTCGGTGTAATGGCCATAGTCGGTGTAAAACGGGTTTGCGACAAAAAACACGGTGCGGCGCGGAATGGCATCGTCACACGTAAATCAAGCCCGAGCGAAGGCGCGCGCTCATTTATTTTTTGCCCACGCGTCCTGAACGAGGAGTCACGAAATAGGAACATACCTAATTTCGGTAAACATGAAAACTTGCTCATTGGAGTTTCAGAATTTCCAAACTAATGAAAAATGTCATGATATTTTAATGTTTCAGTAAGGCCAGTGGTAACAACTATAAAGTTCCGCGTAGCGACTACCATACATCGAAGTCATCACTCTCCTGACCTTAAGCCAATTCATTTGGGGTCGGCGCAGCATGTCTTCTTCTTCCATACTTCTCTATTACGTGTCATCTCATCAGACACCTCCTTTCTTGCCATATCAGTCTTCACACAGTCCATCCATCGTTTCTTTGGTCTTTCTCTACTATACCTCGAAGTATTTTCACATATTTCGAAAAACTCTTTATTATTACGTTCTATTTCGTAATATTGGCCTAGTGAATATTCCAATGGGTACGCAAAATCTGCTTGTCATTTTCATCCAAATAGCATCGATCATCAGTATTCGTAGCTCCCTGGTAAAGACAACTCAAGAATGATTCCTTTGTGCTGGCGGCGGGCGGCGGGCGCGACGGTCCGCGTTCGATTCCCGGCCATGATTAATGTATTTGTTGTACACACACGAGCATTAAGTCGGTGTGTCGACTCTAGAGATGGGTTCATTGTGTGGCGGGGAAACGTGCTTGTGTTCTTCTAATGGGGAGGTAATGAAGCAAATAACTGTTGAGCTATTAGTGAAATGAGCTGGAGTTATTAGCTGTGAGATTCGTCGTTCGATCGTTACTGTCTTGTTTTTGTAATTTTAGTTGCTGCTGTTCAGGTGATGTTTGTAACTTTAGAACTCATCTATGAAATGAGTTGTAAAGTTGTTTTGTGAGTTGGCCTTACTCAAACTCAAACTCAAAGCATTTATTTCAATTAGACCATTACAGACACTTTTGAATGTCAAAACATAAAAAAATAAACTAAGCTACAGTCCCAGTCACAGGGCATTATAATTTGTGAAAGTACTGTAGACTGTGTACTGTGGTGTACTTTAGGTCGGTTCAGTTAATGATTTGTTTAGATAGTCCGTTTCTAGAGACGCAGTAGTCAAAAGTCTTTCAACCTCGACAAAGATTAATAAGCTCGTAACACTGCTGTTATTCATAACGCTGTGAAGGATGAAGGCCTACTTATCTTTATAGATTAGAAACAGTATTCTTAAAGTCTTCTCTGGAAGTGTCGCAACAATTTATAAGTGAATTGCGGAGTTAATTGAACAAATTAACGGATAAGGTCTGTCACGCCTAGCCTAAAATTGTTTCCAAGTTCGTTTTAATATGGTTTGCATTTATTATAACATTATTAGTTTGGAATTTACTGCTAGTTAGTGGCTTTAAAACTGAACTGTTTAACCTAGGTTTGGTATAATTAGTCCTATGCAAGGAGTGGCTGACTCGTGGGTCTGGTGGACGCTAGTGCCATTGCTGATCGTGTCACTGGTTCTATTTCCGAGTGGAAGTGGTTTCGAAAGTGGTACTTACAGGATAGTGACAACGACTACAGTGGCTGTACGGATGTCACTCCAGCTGTCGGTTTCACGTTTCACGGCTACATCCCGCCTGATAACTTTCCCGTTTGGTCAACTAAACAAAACCCATCCCAAAAGTGCCGTTTCATAACTATTTTGATCGCATGGTTTTTCACTTGTTTTGCATATCTTTGGTTTAGTTGTCCAAACGGGAAAGTTACCAAGCAGGATGTAGCCGTTTTCACAGACATTGTCTCGCCTTCATTTCAGATTTTAATCAACATCTTGCGAATGGTGAAACTTTCACCTATCCGTTTCGATTCACTGCAATACGTACGCCATACTCCCTTGCTCCCCACCTGCACATTTTTCCCATAATGAACACATCCTGTACTCGCGCACATAACTCAGCACGTCGCGTCGTCGCCATTGTCTCGCGTGAGCCTCTCCGCTATCGTAATAGGATCAACGGACTTGACCGAAAACTACGTTCGCTACATTTGCCCTGACATTACTCAAACTACCAACACACATTTTAAACTCTCACAAGCAATTATAAACTTTATCCAAACAGCCACAGAGCTGAACCGAAGTGTGCAGATATTGTGGCTTCGTTCAAGTGTCGTTTTCGTCATTTTCATGTGACATTATCCGTATATAGTATGTCGCTGTCATCGGAATCTCCTCTGACGTGAAGGAAAATGATATTTCTTATATAAGAGTGGATTTTTTTGGGGTGTAAAGCTTGCGGAGAATGAATAGATAAGTGGAAATTGTTATTGTTCAGCCATTTGGCAGCGGTCGGGTTATTGTTTACAAGGACGACGTTTGGCGATGATTGGGAATAATCGCCTGTAATCGTATCAGCGCGCCCTTAACTGGCCTTCTACATTTAGGAAAACTTTTTAGACGTTTTAGGTTTTATTCAAAATGTACTGCTTTTCCAAACAAGCGAGACATTCCCTATATAATACTGAAGTCGTATGTAATGTAGGCTTATTAACAAATAAGTGAGAGTTTAAAATGAAACCACTTTCATATAGATCTTAGTACTCATGTAATGATTTATAGTAATAATCAAACATATAATTCAGCATGTACTGTAATTAAGAGAAGAGCCGCGTTTTTTTTAGTGCGGACTAATCGATTACCGCAGGAGTGGGCACACAAGGTTCATTGAAATGTTTTAATGACTCGTGTTTCATTGCTGCACTTTCTCATTTTCTCATCAATTTTGTACAATAATTAAACGCACGTGTAACAGGTGAGCGTACATTAAATAATTTACAGTTATATGATGTGTTTGGATTTATTTTACATATTCAAATAATGGGAGCTACTAATGGGGTGCATCAAGAGAAGAATAGGTATATTGGGTTTGCTTGGTGCGCTTTCGCTCCTTATTTTCAAAATAATAAGATTAACGAGAAACTAATCATAGTTTCATTGTGCATGGTACACACACTTTAACTTCAAACAATTATAGACTACCATTATGTCATCGTTAACGACGATTATAAAGTTTTACTCCATCTGTTTAGTTCCCTTCAAAATTTTTGAGTTGAATGATGGCTGATCCATGCGTCATGTTCGTGAACATACGATACTTTCTTCTGCTCTTCTTCTTACTCACAGTACATATCTTCGCTACAATCTTTTTGACAATGTAAAAATGCATCTGAAATAAGATTTCAAATACTTAAAGTTTTCATTCAATACAAATTTATATAGTTTCGAACAGAACAACAAGCTAGATCAGTTGGTTGTGGGTTATCGTGGTTCGATCTCACCCCCCACCCGCCGCTGTTTGCGTTTGATTTGAATGCATTATTTTATCGCATTTAAAAAGGCGGCCGATGACGCCAAAACCGTGTGACTTCAGCAGTCTGCAACCAATCATATATATCGTTAGAGTTTCTTCTATTTGTGGTATTTTGCACTTCGCATAGATTATCAACTTTTAAGACATTGATGGACATTGGTTTCATCACGAATACTTTATAATGTGTACCTTTTTCTCAAGATTTAGAAAAAAGGTTTTGTTTGAGATATTATTTGAAACAGTTGAGAATTGTAATCTTTTGTTTTTCGATGACGAGAAAAAACGTTTAATTCCTTCGAGGCATAGTGAGTTTTAACAAGATTATATTCTGGAAACAAGTGTACATACAAGTTACATAGTATACTAGTACTACATAAGATGATTTACCAAATAGTGTGACTATTTGGTAAATCATTTTCATCTAGCCTTTTCCCAACTATGTTGCGGTCGGCTTCTAGTCTAGTTGTTCGTAGTAGTAGTTACATAATATTATGACAAAAGATCCATTATTTGTTACGAATGCCACATTCAAATTAAGCAAAATCGGAGTTTAAATCAAACCGTATCTACTATCTACGAATATGTCCAGGATACAAACTATTATCTAGATGCGCCACAAAGCTGGCGATAAATATCGAACCACTGTTATGACAAAACTGGAATATCGCAAACATTGTAAAGCAATTAGCAAACGCGCTCATTCGGGCCGTTTCCATAAATCCACCTATCTGATAATGAGATCTACGGCAAATTAGCTCTGTATAATTCGGTTTTCGATTTTAGTAATAAAATTATTGTGACACGGGAACGTTGTAGTGAGCCCGAACAGTGAACAGTGTCACAGTAGTGTGTTGTCGAACAGAACATAATACAGCACTTAGATGTAACAATTCAAGTAGGTGATGTTATTAGTTTCGACGCACAATTCATTGAGCGCACCTATTAAATTAATTAATGGATTGTGTATGTACCTACGCTTTTACATAGTTCTATTAATTTCATATGTTGGTACCTAATAAGAGGTGTTTTGTACCTACACAAACACATCCTTCAATGTTGTAACGAATTGGTTAAATTTTTGTGAACCCATGGAAGTAGTTCCCCGAGCGCAAGGAACCTGCAGGCACCTGCACGAAACAATTCGCGGAGTGGTTGCCGCGGTTACTGTTATGAGGAGCAGATATCGGAGAAACAGCTCTTGTGGTGTACTTGCGTATGTTTGAGTTCACGGAGAAGATGCTTGTTTTGCAGTGTAAGCGTGTTTTGATCCTACCAGCTAAACTGATTAGCTTCGTCGCTGCCTGCTTCATTGTCAAAGTAATATGACTAGTTGTTCTGGTACTTTATTATAAATGCATTTGGCTTGTAGCCACTGTCTTGGCCAAAAGCAAGTACACAGTTCATACGGCTTCATTAGTCTCGGTTCTCTATTTCACGCAATAGCTGTCACATTTCTGACACTATAATGATATGGCTGCTGACCTCAGCTCGACTGCAGCGCAAGTAATTACTGAATCATTAGTGTTAGTAGTAGGTAATAACTATGATTAATACCTAATTTCATCGTACCATATGAGTACACGAATCTAAATATC
This sequence comes from Standfussiana lucernea, assembly GCA_964057025.1. Lineage (NCBI taxonomy): Eukaryota > Metazoa > Arthropoda > Insecta > Lepidoptera > Noctuidae > Standfussiana > Standfussiana lucernea. The sequence continues at coordinate 351,862 of OZ059802.1, read as the reverse complement.
TAATCTGATAACCCGTATTGTGTGATCAATATATATCAACGCAATATATATACTAGAAGTGGTCATCATAAAGTGGATACTTCAATATCGCCAGGTTGGGTTGGAAAATTGCTATATTGTTCCTCATGGGTCGTGGTAATGGCAGCGGTTCCCGTTCATGACCTGTCATCCACTGGTTCCCGCCACGACAACCGAGGTTACAACGACGCTCTGCTAGTGTGACAGTCATCAGCCAGTGTCACTCTTATCCGACCCCAAATGCTAATACTTTTGTGTACTTCAAGTTAAGATTAAGCATCTACTTGCAAAGAAATTTACATATTTATGTGAATAAACATTATTATTACCTTCTTCGGTAGTTCCTATTAAATGAATGCAGGTTACCGCAGAGAAACCATCTGCGCCAAGCACTTGCACATACATTAGGTACGAAATAAGAAGGATGCCGTCCCTAGCTCGTCACATGGTCTGTCTGTAGTGTTGGTGTATGCACTGAATCTTTTACATAGTCCGTAACAGTTTGATATTATTACATCAGATTATTTTAAAACTAATATAACATCAATTCCTCAACACAATTGTATCATCAGACAAATAGACTCTCCGGATTCGTATTGTAACTCGGAATTATTGTGAAAAACATATGTACCTAGGTAATCATTTTTAATGTCACATACGTCTAAAGAGCCACTTGTTCGTGGCATAAGGAGTTGGGTCACATTAAGACTACAGCCTGTTACGACGCCATGTAATTGCTGTAAAACATTAACGACGAGTGCGACAGACGCCGGAACAGGTGTACTGTGGGTGTGCCCGTACTAGTGCGAGTGTGTGGAGTGTGCTGGTGTGTGAGTGTGCGGGTGTGCGATCAGCCTCGTAATTATGATAGCGGGTATAATAGGCCCCGGCCGGGGACGTAAATCCTGATAGCGCCGCAAGCAAAAAGCCTCAACGCGACGTAGGAATTAATCCAAAAGGAGCATTCGAAACAACACTAAATCCAGCCTATTTAGCGGATACTAGTTAGTTCTACACAAAATAATGATTGTGTTGTTACCATACTGTCGAATACACGTCTATGATAACAAATTGAAACAGTGTCATAGCTTCGTAGCAGAAATATAGCAGTAACCTAGTAGCAGTAATAGTCGACACGCCCAATCGGTCGAATTTGGCGGAAAAATGGTGCGTGTAAATTAAAATATTTATTTTCATACAAAATAGAGCCCGCCCACGTGTTGTTGTGATGTCGATGTGGTGCGTGTGAATTCTCCCTAAGGGTGGTTTTTAGAGTGTTACTACTTACTAGGAATGTGCGATTGATCATTAAGGGGAAGCGCCAGGGTAATTTGCCAATTTTTGCAATTTCCAGGTCAGTGTCCGGCTGTAGAATAGAATAGAATAGAATAGAATAGAATATACTTTATTGTTTACCAAAATTTAAACAGAACGGTTTTACAAAATTGTTAATTTTATGGTTACAATGGCGGTCTTATCACTGATAGCGATCTCTTCGAGACAACCTTTGGATGGACTGTACGAACATGAAATAGAAAAAAGGGTGGGTAGTCAGTCATGTACTGCTAATATAATACAAAATTTAAAATAATGCAAGTTATTCACTACTTATTATGTAATATAAATACAATGCATATAAATACAAATATACATATATATATTGTGTTTTATAAAATTAAAAAAAATATATTACAGAGAATGAAAATGATTTTCAACTAAGCTTTTAAAAGCAACGAGTGACTGAGCTTGTCTTACTGACACCGGTAATAAATACCCAGTCCGGTATATAATACCGGCTAGCGGCTGTATATGGAACAAAATATGATCTGCAACTTTTCTACCATCATAATTATGTCAGTGATTTGAAAGCTGGCTGGTCGGTTGAGTAACTTAACATTGGAGTCAGAAAGTGTTTATCTTATCAGTGTGCCTTCTATCCTGTCTACTTCATGGTGAACCCTACACGGTAAATAACTCATTTAGTTGGTCGCCGGTGCCAACCCTAGCCCCCTCATTTACATTTGACGTAACACTCAAAAACTTGAATTTCTTTTTCCGTCGGAGTTGTGTAATGACCGGTAAATCAAATATTTGTCTGAAATATCTTCTGCATTTATATTTCAGTTTAAATGTCTCAAATTGGTAAATATTGATTGCAGTTTATACGGTGACATTTTCCTCGCTATTGTATAGAATCTGGTTCTTCTAACCTAACACACAAATGTGTTGCTGGGAAGTTATGTTCCGCCACTTCTTCCCAGCTAAAACACTAGGAAGTGGCGAAGGGCGGGTGTTTTGGGGGACTGTCTCTTGTAAACTCGACGTTCGAAAAGTGCTGATTATCAGCCTAATTTGAATAAATGACTTTTGATTTTGATACACTCATGAAAAAAAATAAACGACTTAAAAAAAAACAACAATTTTTGTGAACTTTCTTTGGGAGTAGGTTTTTATTCATGAGTGCATTTTATGTTTTTTTTTTTAATTCCTCCTTTTTAGTTGTGATATATCATACAAATTCTTGTCATATATAAACTTTACATTGTAAGTAGTAGTAGTAGTAGTAGTTATTATGTGATAATCATAATTATCGACATAGGCCAAGAAGTAAAAATACATAAATTATAGGAGCTAACTCATAAACCGCTGAAGCAAAGTAAAATGATGAATAATTTCCTCCTTATTAAGGAGTCGGTTAAAAAAAATGGTACGATTGTGGCCCTAATCCGGAAACCTAAAATCTTTCTCAAATGTCACCCTTGACTAAGTAAGGCCACAGAATACATAATAGTACAAGACAAGGCCAGAAACATCCGCCGAACCAATAGTACGTAAGCCTTTGAGATAGAACATTTGTGATCCTACACATAAATGAGTCAGCGATCAATCTAGTAAGCGAAATGATTTCTCTAGGCGACGACGTGTGATTGGAAACGAATTCAATTTGCGTCTGGACAAATATCTCCCGCAAATACGTTTGAGCTGCATTCACGATATCAGTTTACATGATGTGAACAAATATGCTCATGTGTTTACATGTCTACAAATGAAAAAATCTTCTGAATTACAAGTGCATTGAACTTTACTAACTTACAGTTACATAATTATATCTGTGGGTAAGATGTTACCAACAATACAGCTTGTTACTAGACGTAAACCGCTAATAGATTTGATCTATAGGACCGTACATCTATGTCTAACAGCTAACATCTATATCTGTTTCTATAGAACCTACTGATATTTCATAAAGACACATTATGTGTCTGCCATACACTATACTACAATCAGCCCACAAAGCTTCAATGACTCCAATTTATATAAGCACGTGTATAATAGCGCACCATCAAGAGCAACTTAAACCTGCACTCGAACTAAAAAGACAGCTCCACATTACAATTGGCAATCTGACTTAAAGAAACTGCTCCCTGACAGCTCGGATAGCAGCGGTGAGAATTACGTCTGATACCCCGCCCTCTGCCGCCCCGCACGCCGCGTCCCACACCCCGCACCCCGCAGCCCGCGGGTCAGGTGGGCTGTAAATCAGCGTGAGCGCCGATGAAACCAATCCCGTTCGATTAGCGCCCCCTCCGCAACATATCTTAGACGGATTCAGAAGTTCTGCTTGGTACCGACTACGTGACGGTCAAGCTCGTAAACGTAGTTTTTGCGTCTTTTCTTGGAAATAATCACAGATTTCTATCAAAACACAGTCACACTGTTGTATAGTGGTGTAGCACATAGCCCTGAGGTGGAGATCTTGCAAGTCAGTCATTGTCACAAATTCATATAACAAAACATGTGAGTAAACATAGCCGTCCAAATGATTTCTAACTTGGATATCTGAATTGCCATGATCCAAGCTTAGCAGATGTCTACTAATGTCACAAGAAATGACATGACTACATTTGGTGTCATTTTCCCGTAAATTTCTCGAGGAACTGACCGCGCAGCCGCCTCTGATCCTTCTGTGCAGTCCTGTGCGCTGTGAAGCCTCGCGCCACCGCGACCAGTGCCGAGTGTTGACTCGCCACTGAATCAATGTTTTGTTCCGTACCACGTGCCTGTAAGACGTTCCTACCGCGCGCCTCTGAGATGTTTGCTCCGCGCCTCTATTGGATTTGTATCCACTACTACACTTGTTCTCAACTCCGAGCCGAATGCATTTGTTTAGTGCACTCTTAGTTTTGTGCGGGCCTTTTTGTGCCGGAGTTCAAATAAAAGTTTGATGTTTATTATAACCTATACACGCAGCTATTATTTTGTCAGTGTTTCTTTAAAATCATTATTTTAGCCTTATTTCGGCCAATGAAATTTAGAAATTGCCACAAGCAACAAGTTCACGCTGATCAAACCCAGCTGTTTTCCTGCAGAGTAACGATCAGACGCACGTTACCGCTACCAGAATGTCTCAGAATGACGCGACGGATGGCCGTTACAGCCCCGCAACAAAGCACAAAAAAATGTGCCTACAACGAAACGGATTGCACCAGGCGAAGGTTTTATAGTTTTGTTGAAAATACTCTGAAGAGTGTTTGTGACTAGATAAGCTTGATTTTTTTTTTGACAACACTGACTCTCTTGTTCTTGGTAAAGGTAAACTGTCATTCAACATAGAACCCGCATAGTATTCGTATAAACAACGCCATAGAAAATAAATTCTTTTGGGTTACTCGTAAAATATTGTGCACCCGTAATTACCAATCGTGGTATATAATATGTACTTATTTATCAAATGATAATAATCCATTTTGATCGGGACCGGGTGCTTTTCCTAATTTCTGCGTAGTAATAGCTCTTTCTGTTTCTTCTTTTAGAATCGATGGTATAGGTTCAGTATAATGCGTGTCGTCTGTCACCAATAAACTAAAAAATATCAATACAATTACCGGCATGGGTATAATTGAAATATCCATGCCGGTAATTGTCCTTATATTAACCAATTTGTTCATCGAAATAATAACAGCAGAAGTTATCCTAGAAGATTGGACGAAATCAATGATAGTTTTGTTGCACACAACAAATAAGATATTAACAATTATAGGCCAATAAGCTTAATGTTTAATATATATAAGGTCTTTTCTAAAATACAATTGTTTACACTAACTAACACCCTTGATGAAAACCAGCCGAAGGAGCAAGCCGGATTTAGGAGCAACTTCTCGACCATTGACCACATACACGTCCTACGCCAGATACTTGAGAAATTCAGAGAATTCAACAATATGTATTATTTGGGTTTCGTAGATTTCAACAAAGCGTTTGATTCCCTGGCACACCACTACATATGGGAATCATTAGAACAACAAGGGGTCCATGAAAAGTACATACGCATACTAAAAAACATATTTTATGGGAAAAGCACAGCACAAATAAAACTGGAAAGGTCAGGTGAAGAGTTTCCGACAGAAAGAGGCGTCCGTCAAGGTCACCCTATGTCACCGAAGATATTCTCAGCTGTGTTAGAGTAAAGTTGATCTTTAGGAGACTGGGCTGGGATAATTTCGGACATAAGTAGAAACTTTGTTGAACCAATGAAAGTGACATTCAATTCATTCATAATAAGGTTAGTAATTTTTTTACATTTGATTAAAATTCTGTATTTTCAAACTACTACAAATTATGTTGATGTCAAATTAAATTAAATTGTGTGATCTTAATTGAAAACTAAATGCTTGCTTTTGTACAAGATCAATTAACTTTATTATGTTTTAAATTATTTTATAATTAAACCGTTTTTCTTAAACAATATAAAGTTTTACGATGATTGATTGCTTAGTTATTTTATAAAGGTGAAAGTGACGATCGAAGACAAAATATAAGTGAAGAGCAGTAGGGTTGTTTTATGAGTATTTGTGATAAATTAACGTTCACCATAGCATCTAGCTAGAGGCTCGTACATCATTATTAAACTGTTTATTTTTTTCGAGTATGTTCATAATGATACTTCAGATAACATCTTATTACTACATTGTACTAAATCAGAAGTATATTTCAGAATAATTTATTTGGAGACATTATTAACATGAGAACATGAGTGCCTACTTATTTTGTATTATTTTATTTAGTTTGGCATCTCTGTCTAACTTACAATCACGGCAAAAAGACTGTTGTCTTACCAAACAAAGGTGGGTCATTAATTTACCTTCTTTGTGTTTTGGCTGAGAATAAGACAGCAAGTCTTTTCCCGTTTAAACCATTATAATTTATTGCACTGCTCGGGCTGGTTGCTATTTTGTTCTCAATTCATGACCCAAATGATTCTTGCTTACCTCTGGTGTCGTGATCCATTTACACTGGAGCTCGACAAACGTTATCCGGTGTCGGACAGGTTACTCAGAACCGGATAAGTGACGTGAGCCACGTTAACTACCCTGTGACACTTTTCCACTGCATACATCGTGAAATCTTTTAAATGATACTTTCCCAAGTCATTGTTCGCACAATTTTCATGGCTCTAAAAAGGGCGATTTCACCAGTGAATCTGAACGCGATCAACATATCGAAACTGCGTTCAAGAACTGTAAACGTTACCATTGCTATGGAATTGCGTTTATGTTTAGTGGTGTAATTCGACCTAAGCCTCCCATTACCTTCAAAGGGTAAAATGTACATTCAAAAGGTATAAAGTACATAATATGAAATACCCACAATGAGTGATAAAGAAACGCTACGTCAGAAATTAAGTGCACACACCTACGGATACCTCCTATTTTTCATATGTTATCGTAATCTATAATCTATACAAATAAATAAAATTGAAGTGTCTGTTTGTAATTTAAAAATAGCAGCTTTTTACTGAATGCATATGAATGTAATATAAGTATGCAGTACTTACAACAAAAAATAACTTTTTTTAAATTGTTGTTTGACTGTCTGTTTGTTTGTTTTGGCAAAACGGCTGGATCGATTTAGACGAGACTTTTAGCAGATGGCAGATATATGATGTCATAAGGAGTAACTTAGCCTACTTTTATTTTAGCAAAAGGATTAGAGTTCTGTTCAAAAAATGAATACCCTTGAAATTGTTTATAAAATCCGTTTTAAATAGGGAAGGAATATAAACATAACATCACGCCTGTAATCCCTGAAGGGTTAGGACACCCACATTTCACCCAGTTATTTTAAATCCCATGTAATAGGGGGCGACCCTATTACAACCGGCCTTCAACCGGGCACAAATCCAGACTCCGTGGTTGCTACTGAAAAATAATATTTTTATAGTAATTTCACGCGGATGAAGGTCGCGGGCAACAGCTAGTTCCAAAATAAACAAGCGATAGCACTGCCCATAAAGGGGATTACCCAATTATCATCGTGTCTGTAATCTACATAGTCAATTTAAAAGAATGTGTAAATTACTTGATGAATAAAAAACCCTTGGGCTCTCAATTGCTAGTTAACACAACATTAGCAGCTGCCGCGGCGCGTGTATGTCGTATAAAATAGATGCAATCGAGCGCGCGGGCGGGCGCGATCCGCGCGGCTCAATAGGCGCAAATTGTCGCCGTAATGACCGTACCGTGCCGGACCAACCCGGACGCATGCGGACGCACGCGGACAATTAATATGTTAGCAATCACGCATCGATGCTGCTCCCAATTGTAATATGACTGTTTACAGCAGACAGTTTGTTTTTCATTTCAAAATATTTAGTTGATGTCACTTTGATTCAATAGTGACTATATCAATCCACTGCAATTACTCGTAAGAGTTTTATATTTATCGGAGAAAAATATTATAGAACGAGCTAGATTAGAATGTAACTGACCCAAACGATTAATATCACAACAGGCTTTCGAGACCCCGAGCAGTATCGACAAATATCCTGTCCATGACACCGATAAACTTCAGTTAATTGATGGAGCTCACCTCAGAGTGTCCGATGTTACGGACAGCACAATATCGCGCGTCATGTTCCCGTCATGTGTAGCAGAGCGTGTGACCGCGGCCGACCGCGCGCCCTCGCACGGCACCGCACCGGGTCGCACCTCACCGCTCGCGGACGGACGTGACGTAGCATATTGTTACCACGACAACGAGAGGGAATAATGAAAATAACTAGCTTTATTAATCGATCTCACCTCATGGTGCCAGATGTGGACAGCGTGGTGACGCGTCATGTCGGCGTCACTCGCAGCAGAGCGTGCCGCCGCAGATGACCGCGCACTGTAGCACTCCACCGCATCGGGACGTGTTTCATCGCAGACTATGAATGGAAAATTTGTAGTTACTCGTTTTATTTAACTATGAATTAACAGATTTAAAATAATTTTTTGTTATGTCTAGTTATTTAACTCACGCTTATGTCCATGAGGAAGAAGCGGTAAACCTCTTTCAGCCATTCACTCGAATAAATAAACTTTCACTAAATAAACACACTAGGGCCCGCTCGTAGCGGTACAAGTTGTCAGACATGTGAACTTGCGACTCGGAGCACCTCGCAGTTCGCACTACGTCGCACTCGAGTACATGTATACTATTTAACTTCAACTCCCGTTAGACATAACTTTAAATGCTCCCAACGATTCCACATTTTACCCTAGGAACATCCTTAGCCGTAATAATATCTGACAGGAAGTGATAAAATGAGTTTTAAGCCTTTGCTGACGATGAGCCTCTTGTACAGACTGTCCTGCAGTCATGACCAGTCTAATCTTGTTCTTACAGATTACCTCTAAAATTATCCAAAGTGGTTTTAATACAGGACTCCACTAGGGTAAGACCATTCCAAATGTTACCAATGCTAGTACCTCCACATTGAAGTATTTATATTGCAAGCTCCTGTTGTCAACAGAATGAGAAGCTCGTAGCTAAATATTAACAGCCACACAGCTCGATCTTCAAGGTTAGGCAGCGCTTGTCAAGGACGGTCTGTGGATGGATGGATGACCATTCTTTACATACCGGGCTTGCTCCGTGCCTTGGAAAGTACGACAAGCCGTTAGCCCCGGCAGTCCTTGCTCGATCTTTGACAGTCGTTACATGAAGTCAGTGGCCCACAAGTCTGACAACCAGTCCTTAGCAAGGGTTATTTTATTACCCAGTACAAACTGGGTTGTGGGGGTCAGATACTTAGGTATCTGCATAATTTTTATACTTGGGATGCAGCTTAATTCCAGAATTTTATATGGAGTGATTAGTCACTTCATGTAAAATGCTGGAATTAAGCTGCATCCTGTTAGATCGGAAGTCGACCCCAGCATAACTGGGAATAGGCTAGCTAGACAGATGATGAGTTGTCATCAGGACTTAGGTACATTGAAGTCTATACATTATTAGGACATGAAAAATTTTAATGTACCTGTTATTGCAACGGACAAAACAACTTTTTAGCAGAGGGAGTGGAATTCGTTTTTAATATCGATTTTGCAAAAATTTGTTGTTCAGTGTTTCGTTTTGCGGCAGTGTGCAATGTGCGGGAGCGGTGCGCTTGTAATGAGTTCTTGTTGGAACCGCAGGCGGCCGACAAAGGGGCTCTAGGGATTATACTTATTTGCACTTCCAAATTATAAGTGCGAAAAATAACAAGTTTACTTCGTATAGTATCTCTATTGAAAATGTACTAAAGGATTTCATCGGTAATGTACTTAGTTAAAATTGTTCAGACGTGAACCAATTAATTCTATAAATTTGTACCATATTGCATAACTATAACTTTGTATCAGGTTTAGTTAGTTAGTTCAGTATCTGGTGTTCTAGGAAAATAATAATTCAGACGTACTACATGATTGACCTTGTCTTATGCTTTGCACTTGATGCTCAAAGAATATTGAATACCTTAACTTAATTTTACTACATGCACAAAGACTACATAAGAGCGGCTTTCACCAATAAAACTAAACACGATTAGCACATCCAAACCACGTTCAAGAGTCGTCAGTTCCAGTTCAGCGGTGAAGTTCATTCTTGATGACATAAACTGCAATTCTATCCCAACAACATTAACATTTCTTGAAATATAATAGTTGTTCACATAATAACATTAATAACTTGGTTGTTCTCGTATCGCAGTGGGGTGCGCTTGTAATATATCGCTAGATAGCTCGTAACTGTTCCTCATAACAAACGATTACAAACTCGCCAAGTAGCGCAGCTGGCACGATGTGGGGGCTCGGGGCTACTTGCCTCATAGTCCCTACATGAAGGGATCTTAGATTATAGGTTAATCCATGGAACTTGTACAATGCAGGAAAATCGCCGAATCGCCCATACCTCGTGTTAGATGCGGAGTGCGGTGCAGGCGGGGCGGGAGGGTGGCCGCTGAGCCGCCGGGGTCCCATGACGATCAAGTTAGAGCTACGACTGAAAGCCGACACCGCGCTATCTCGCCGCACTTTTTCACAAAAACTTCAGTCGATGTCTTCGATTGGCGAAGAATTAAACTAATTGCAGTCAAACAAGATAGTTTTATCAACACAATCGAAGATCTGAATGGAGTCAAATATTCCCTAACTGTTTCCAAAATAAACGTGTTGCGCCGAACTCGATGAATAAGATTAATGATACGAACTTATTTAAACCTCCATTAGGCATTCCTAATTAAATAGTTTTCATGTAAATTGATTTAAGTAATCCAGACTCTCTTGGAATGTTCGGACTATGACCAAGTTGCGTACATTTAATTAATTGCAAATTGTTTCGTTTCATAACAACTTCATTGTTTCTACTAAAATAAATAAAGTATTCGCAAAAGTTTAATTTGATTTTAATTACAAAATGAAATAAAGAATCATGACCATCAACGGTACTGGTTTTTCTCATGCATCAAGATAAAAATTATATTACAATTATTTTCTTTATTTTTGAAGTCATTCTGCAATTAGAATGCCAATTTTGTATAGAGGTTTATTTTGTAAACTTAATAAGTTATGAAATTGTTTTGATAAAATGAATTACCTACTGCCGGCTATTCTTACGTTAAAGTAAGAAAGTGTTGTCATAATCAAAATAAGTAAATATAAGTATTGACAACTCTAATCGATTTTTTTTTTGTATACGATTACAAATTAATATAAATGTAAAGTCATTGGAAAGGTAAATCGCGGGGTTTTTATAAATAGTAAAGCGAGATGATACTACTGTGGTGTGAAATAATTAGTATTTCACACACACAGTAGTCATATTATTTTGCTTTCAAAACTTTTTAAAGCAATTTCACATTGTTGGCTAACGATACATAATATGAATGATTGCATAGATTTTTTTTTAATTATCTTGCTTCAGTTTGATATAAATCGAACCTTTTTAATAAATTAATGATTATAGAACTAAATCAGTCATTTGAAATAATTATGTGTCGAGTGTATTTATTCGAGTAATCGATTTTCATTTAAAATCTAAAGTGGCAACATTGGTGTTGGTGTCTCAAATTGAATTGTCATTGTCAAAAAGTCCAATGTCAATTGCGCGTGGTGCATACTAAGTTTGTTCATTGCCATTTAAATATGTTAGCGTGCATTGACTTCCTGTGTACGTGTTGTCTTTTAATAATATCAAATGTTCTAAAAAACACTGCTTTGACTTCCTGTTAACGTAACGTTTTAAATATCTGCGATAAATATTGAACTGCTGACTTCCGGTTGTCAGAATCGCACCTTAATAGGTAGAAATTGCCGCAGGAGCGCACTATCGGGTGGACCGTCGATTTGTGAGGTCGATGTCGTGTACATGTACAATTATAAAATATACGTATTTATTGGAGACATTGATTATTAAATTATTAAGTGTTAGTGAAGTGATTTGTGTTTTATTCAGTTATTTAAAATTATATTACGCCTAGAGGAAGTAAGAACACATACATTCCTATAGTTCAGAAGTGGGATGAACGCAAAATACGCTTCTGTGCCATCTAACAAAAATGTAAGTAACGTAAAAAGTTTTATTTCTCCCCAGAAATTTTACATTAAAAAAAAAAAATTACATACTTGCTTTTATGTACTGTGAATATGTATTCATTTTTTTAAGATATTGTCAAATTGCTTACGTTTCACGAAGAATGACATTTCAAATGACTTTATTTATTACTATTTAAGATGGATGAATTATTATGATGGATTTACAATTTCGATATTGACTCAAACTTTATTTTGTTATAAATCGGTAGATGTATTGTTTTTTTTTTCTCTACATTCTTTTTCGCTATTTAATCGTTGCTCAGATAATTTTTCTCTTTCTGTACTTTACTTTTTCTTTCTGAACACAGTACGTTATAATCTGGGTCCCTTTCTAATAGTGATGTTTTACACCAACTCTATTAAACATATTTTTCAATTAATTTGGTGATATACATATTTAAAATTTTGTCTTAAATTTTTGTGATGAATGATGATAGTGACGCATAGTTTTTGAGTTTCAGAACCAAAATGGATACAAGTAATAAATATTATTCGGAATCTGGTAGCCCTATTCTACCATCTGGATCAAAGCGAACTCGACTAGATAGTGAAGTTGAGAGACAAAACCGACGTGGACGTACTGACGATGCGATTTATAGAATGAGAGGGAACCCCCGTCTCGGTGAGCTTGAGCAACGGCCGGGTGGGGACCAATGGGGTTTTGGCGAGTCTCGTGCTGGTGAGCTTGAGCAACAGCCGAGTACAAGCCGTGCGTTTGCTGGTGAGCCCCGTGCCGATGAGCTTGAGTGACGGCCGAGGTTTTCCAGTAAACGTACAAATGATATGATGAGCGGTGAGCTTGAGCGACGCTCTAGGAACAGGGAATTTGGCATGAGACCAATGCATAATTCGGATTACACTGAGGATGAATTGAGGGAGCCATTGAGAAGCTATATTTCTGTACGAAATACACCCGACCGAGCAAGATCGAGCAGATCACGGAACGAAAGGCGTTCCCAAAGCAGGTCACGTGATGAAAAGCGTTCGAGAAGCAGGTCACGGGACGAAAGGCGTTCGAGGAGCAGCAGTCATCATAGTCATCGGGCGCAAGGAACAACTAGGTATGAGAATTCAAATCCTAACATGTTTATTGAATTTATTGATGCGCTTAAGGGATTTTCAAAATCAAGCAGTCATAAATTGGCCAATATGAGTAATGTTATCCCAGAATTTGACCCCATGTCCAAAAATCAAAGCATATTACATTGGATTAATAAAGTTGAGGAATGCGCAGACATATATGAATGGGAAGAACGGGAAATTATTTACTATGCACTTCCAAAGCTCATGGGTTTAGCCAAGTCATGGTATCAGAGCCTGCCTAGCGTAAAATTTACCTGGTCGGAATGGAAGACAAAACTTTTTCAATCGTTCCCATGTAGAGAAAGTTACGCAGAGTTATTAACAGAGATGCTTACATTGAGGGTTAAATACGGGGAACCTTTAGAACAATACTATTACTCTAAACTTAACTTGTTACATAGATGTCAGATAACGGGAAAAAAGGCAGTAGACTGTATACTATACGGCATAGAAGATAGGGCCATTAAAGTAGGAGCTCAAGCAGCACAATATGATACACCTGAGCAAGTCCTAAGATACCTGAAATCTGTTAAAGTAGGTCAGGCAAGAGAGAACAATGGCAATATAAACTTAAAGAATAGAAACGACAGTAAGAAAAATTTAGGGTTACAAACGGATAAAACAAATCAGTCGGATAATAAATCGAGTTCAACGGTAACTAAACCTCCAATTATATGTTTTAATTGTCGCGTTGAAGGTCATCCCAGCTTTAAATGTCCTAAACCTATCGAAAAATGCAATATTTGTCATAAGATCGGACACGTTACTGCTAACTGTCCCAATATCACGCAAAAGAGTCGCGAAAATATTAAACCCGACGGAGTTGGACAAGAAAAACAGGTTCTAAAGGTAGACTGTAACTCCAGCATCAGTAGTACAAAAATCCACGACCCAAATGATAAATACATTGGTACCGTAAAACTAAATGATTTTCCCATTTCTTGTTACGTGGATCTTGGTAGTGAATGTTCAATAATGCGACAAACGGAGGCGAACAATTTTAATTTACATTTAAACCACTGTGATTTACCCCTAATGAAAGGACTAGGTAATAACTTAGTGCAGCCGGTAGGTAAAGTACGGGCAACTATAGAAATTCAGGGAATTAGGGAAACCGTCGATATTCTTGTCGTGGATGACTCGGTTTTGAAGTATCCCATGCTTTTAGGTCATTCTTTCACCGAGCTTCCTGGTATTCTAATAACTAAGACACCATCTCGTCTCATATTTCAAAGGACGAACAAAGTATTCCTGATGATCTCTGAGGAAATGGCCATTTCCAGTCATGCGATGCAGTCTATACCAGTTTTTTCAGATAAGGCTTATACTGGTCAGATTTTTATAAACGGTTCCGTCAGGGGAAGAATTGGATCGGAATTTTATCTTTTGCCTGGAGAATACACCTTGATGAATGGTGCAGGACACTTACTAGTACAAAATTTAACTTTAAATACTATCATATTCAAACAAGATAGTTTAATTGCTCGCGCCGTACCTCTGAATAATATTAGCCGTGTATTTCAATTAACCATTTCCGACATCGAAGATAATGATTCTATTAATTATGGTGACTCTTTATCTAATACAGAACTCAACAATTTAAAATCCGTGTTATGTGAATATAAAGACTGTTTTTCTAAAATCCTTAAAGATCTTGGTTACACAACTGTGAACGAGATGGATATTAAACTTAAAGACTCTGAACCTGTAGCTTATCGCCCTTATCGTATGTCCTATTCCGAGAGAACACTAGTCCGAGATATGGTCCAAGAAATGCTGGATGCTGACATTGTTCAAGAGTCATCATCTCCTTATGCCAGTCCAATAGTGTTAGTCAAAAAAAAGACTGGCGAAAAACGTCTTTGTGTCGATTACAGAGCACTCAATCGTAAAACAATTAAGGACCACTACCCTATTCCTCGCATAGACGATCAAATTGATCTATTGGCTGGTCATGAGTATTTTATATCATTAGACCTTGCTTCTGGCTACTATCAGATTCCGATCTCTGAGCAGTCTAGAACTAAAACTGCATTCGTGACCCCGGATGGTCAATTTGAATATTTACGAATGCCGTTTGGCCTCGTTAACGCTCCGTCTGTTTTTCAGCGAACAATAAATAAAATCCTAGCTGAGGCAAAGATAAAGTTTGCTGTCATATATATGGACGACATATTAGTTCCTTCGCATAGCTTTGAAGAAGGTCTCTCCCGACTCCGCCAAGTTTTGCAGTTACTTCGAGAGGGAGGTTTAACCCTAAAACTAAGTAAATGTTACTTCTTTTACAGAAATATTGATTTTTTGGGATTTGAAATTGGCCACGATGGTATTCGTCCCGGTGTTAGAAAGATCAATGCAGTTTCAAATTTTCCAGCTCCCAAAAATCCCCATGAGATACGCCAGTTCATGGGGCTTGCGAGTTTTTTTAGGCGGTTTATTAGAAATTTCGCCATATTGGCAAGACCTTTAACAGACCTTTTACGTAAAAACTGTGAGTGGGTCTGGGGTTCCAAACAGACTTCCGCCTTTCAGACTCTCAAAGATGCATTAGTAGAACGTCCTGTTATTGCTTTATATGACCCATCTTTCGAGACTCAACTGCATACAGACGCATCTAAAGTTGGAGTGGCCGGTATTCTCTTGCAAAGAGGTAAAGATGATATGCTGCGACCAGTTTCGTTCTATAGTCGAAAAACGACTATTGATGAGCAAAAGTTGCATTCATTCGAACTAGAGACGTTAGCCGTTATTGCCTCACTTAATCGTTTTAGAGTATATTTAATTGGTATTCATTTTAAAATATACACAGATTGTAGTGCCTTGAGGACGATACTGACCAAGCGCGATCTTATCCCTCGAATAGCTCGCTGGTGGATACAAATACAGGAATATGATTGCGATATCGAATACAGATCGGGAAGTAAAATGACGCACGTTGATGCTCTGAGTCGGCATCCTATCGAACCACCTATTCCAGAAAGCCACATCTTTGACATACTTAACATTGAAACAGATAATTGGTTGAGCACCGCCCAATCCATAGATGATGAAATAATGTCCATTAAAAATATATTGACTACTCCAGACATTGATAAAATTGTCGAAGTCCATAATAATTTTAAGATTAAGAATGATCGTGTTTATCGCATAGTGGAAAACGGTCTTCGATGGGCCGTCCCAAAAGCAGTTCGTTGGCAAATTCTTAAGAAAAACCACGACGATATTGGTCATTTTGGATTCGATAAGACGTTAGCTCGGATTAGAGATTCATTTTGGTTCCCAAAGATGCGACGTTTCGTAAAGAAGTATGTTGCCGCATGCCTTGAGTGCGCGCATCACAAAGCACCTGGTGGTCCCCGTGAAGGTGAACTTCACCCTATACCAAAAGTGGAAAAACCGTTTCATACGATACATGCGGACCACTTAGGACCGTTTGTACGTAGTAAACGCGGTAATTGTTACTTACTTGTTATTATCGATGGCTTCACGAAATATATAAATATTACACCAGTTAGGAATACTAAAGCAACCACAACTATCCGAGTTATAAGGGAACATATCAGTTATTTTGGTGCTCCCATACGACTGATAACCGATAGAGGTTCATGTTTTACAAGTAACATCTTTAGTAAGTTTATTAAAGAGACCGGTATTAAGCATATTTTGAATGCTGTTGCAACTCCAAGAGCTAATGGCCAAGTTGAGAGATTCAACAGAACGATTTTAGATGCCCTTTCCACTAAGACTCATGGGAAAGATGATAGGACTTGGGATGAATATGTGCCAGATATACAGATAGGGATTAATACCACAAAACATAAAACTACACAAAGAAGTCCCTCGGAGCTACTTTTTGGATTAAAATTATCGAATGTTTCAGAGTCTATTTTAAATGATATTATTAGTGATACGTCAGATAATAATTTAGACCAAATTTCAAAAATGCGCGAGAAATCAGGAGAACTTATAAGAAAACAACAAGAAAAAGATAGAGAACGTTTTAATAAAAATAAAAAAGTAACTAATAAAATTATCTATAAAGAAGGAGATTTAGTAAGGGTGGAAAGGGAAATTAATAAAAACGATGGTAAATCAAAGAAATTAGTAGCAAAATATCAAGGACCCTATCGTATTGTTAAAATACTCCCCAATGACAGATTCTTAGTAGAAGATACCCCCATAACTAGAAAACACAATCAGAAATACGAAACTATTGTAGCTAGAGATAAATTGCGGCCTTGCTTAATCTTAGTACTGATTTAGCAAGTAGTTCTGACGAGGAGAACAGTGGGGTTTCAAATGAGACAGATGAAGTGCATATTGAATGATTAGCGTTTTATTTACTTATCTACCTAGTATTATCTTCTTAGCGTGTCGATGACAATTTAACGTGAGTCTGCCCAAAATTTGGCGACGAGTTTGCGTAGATGATTGTTTACAAAATTTTATGTATCCTCTTATATTTGTAAACTTTGAAGAAATTATGTTGTTGACAGTATAATATTACCAATCAATTATTATTGTTGTTTCATGTATATTTAAATGAAATCTGATTATTTTATGTATTCTTTGAATTTTGCCTGTATCATTTACAATTGTTTAGAATTATGAATCTTAAATGAGTGTAACAAATCTTTATAGGGATTATTTTTGTTTTTTTTTTTTTGTGTAATGATAAATTTTTGTTCGGTACGAGGACGTAACCGAATGTCAGATGGCCGAGCTGTTAGCGTGCATTGACTTCCTGTGTACGTGTTGTCTTTTAATAATATCAAATGTTCTAAAAAACACTGCTTTGACTTCCTGTTAACGTAACGTTTTAAATATCTGCGATAAATATTGAACTGCTGACTTCCGGTTGTCAGAATCGCACCTTAATAGGTAGAAATTGCCGCAGGAGCGCACTATCGGGTGGGCCGTCGATTTGTGAGGTCGATGTCGTGTACATGTACAATTATAAAATATACGTATTTATTGGAGACATTGATTATTAAATTATTAAGTGTTAGTGAAGTGATTTGTGTTTTATTCAGTTACTAGCTGTTGCCCGCGACTTCGTCCGCGTTTCCGTCGTTTTTCGTGAAAAAAAGTAGCCTATGTCCTTCCTCACGGTTCAGTGGTTTTGATGTAACAGACAGATTAACTTTCATATTTTAGTAGGGATGTATAATATAACAATCTACAATACTGTTGAAAAATATCGCAATACGGAACCGCACAATATTATTGTTAATAGCTGTGCCCGCGACTCCGTCAGCGTGTAACTCCTTGTGTGTTATTAAGTTAATGTATTGGTAATATTGTTTAGATTACGTTCACATAAGGCTTAAGTACCTATAGAACAAAAATACTTCAGCGCAAAGCTTCCGGGTAAACTATGTTGAGAGACCGAATATTTTCAATTCTTAATCTTTCTTTAGACAAACTTATTAATCGTTCATGTTTCAAAGAATTGTAATATTCGCGTCCCGACTCTAGTCGTTGTTCATGCTCATGTCTTCAGGAGATCGAATAATATTATGGTGCACCCTATCATTTGTCAAACGGTCTTCATATTGAGTAAAAGTTTCATATTCTCGAGATAAAATATGACGTTCGCGATCAGCTGTAAGCCGTAATTCCCTCTCAGTGAAGGTTTCGGACTCACGGGATAGTACATGCCGTTCGCGATCAGCTGTGAGACGTAATTCCCTCTCAGTGAAGGTTTCGGACTCACGGGATAGTACATGCCGTTCGCGATCAGCTGTGAAATGTAATTCCCTCTCAGTGTAGGTTTCGGACTCGCGAGATAATGTATGCCGTTCGCGGTCAGCTGTGAGTCGCAATTCAAACTCAAACTCAAACTCAAAGCATTTATTTCAATTAGACCATAGGCACTTTTGAATGTCAAAACACAAAAAACAAACTAAGCTACAGTCCCAGTCACAGGGCATAATAACTTGTGAAAGTACTGTAGTTGCCCATTCGAAAGCGTAGATCTCTATGGAGAAGAATGGGCAAGAAACTCCATGGACACTCTTTTAAATCATTGTTGTTACAAAGTCTCGGTTACATCATTCATGTCGAGATTAAACATACATGTGAGAACGATGCAGAAAGACGTGCGAGTAAGAGCGTCCAGAATAAAAAGATAAAATTAACAATTCAATTCAATTCTCGTTGTGAAGCAGTTTCAGCTTCTCGGGATAACACATGTTGTTCTCGGTCAATGGTATGCCTAAGCTCTCGTTGAGAAGAGCTTTGAGACGCCCGTGATGAAGCTCGCCTCGCTCTGTCAGCTGCTAATCGCAGCTCTCTCTCGGGAGAGCTTTCATTGGCTCGAGAAGTTGAGGCACTAACTATCATAGAGTTTAACCGATGTGCTCTTTCCTCTGCCGATTCTCGAGAACGCCTATTTCTCATTCTCTTAGCTTCTCTCGAATTTCGAGATAAAGATTATCGTTTTTTAGGTGGCATTGATGCAGGCAAATAAAAATAAAGCTAAAACGTAAATGAAAATAAAACTAATAGGTATAAAAAAGTGAACGTAAATTAGCCAAAACTTACCTATCAATATCTAAAAATCTATGCGTACCTATGTACTACTACTTCACCTAAAAATAAATAAAATGTAAACTATTAATAATTGTAATTTGAACGAATATTTAAACACTACCAAAATAACTAATACCTATTTTATAAAATATCTTAAAAATCTATGCGTACCTACTACTACTTCACCTAAAAAGAAATAAAATGTACTTAAACTATTAATAATTGTAATTTGAACGAATATTTAAACACTACCAAAATAACTAATACCTAAGTATTTTATAAAATAACAACAAAAGGAAATATTATTAAGGAATAAATTATCAAAGACTAAAAGTCGCGCTGATAAGCACGGTTTGTTAATATCAATTAAGTATTGTCTGTCAATAAGGTCGAACGCTCTGAACGTCTATTCGCATCAACAGGCAAAAATTGTATGATCGCCTTTTTATACCTTCGGCCGCGAGACGCGTCGAGCGCGGCGACCGATTCTCGGACCGTAAACAAAAATAATCCTTAATAGCATGATTCAGTATTCACGCGCGATGGCTTACTATTAGCGTATTTCATGTATAACTTTGGTGTTTCTATACCGATTTCTATGATTCTTTTTTATGGAATAGTTAATAATGTTAACTTTTTTAATTAGGGATGACTGAGAGTGTTATAAACGTAAGAGTAGACAAATATAATCAGAAAGCTTCGAACTGCTAAGCTATCGGGAGTTACACGTGATATTGTGAGTCAACCATAAAAGATAGACATATGCTGTCGTGGGATATTTTTTATATAATTTTAAGGAGAACATTTCCGTCATACATGATTTCTGTGTAGCTTTAACCATTAAGGTTGCACTCGCGACGGAAGCTTAAAAAATGGAGTAACTTCTCCCGTTTTCCCAACATTTCCCTTCACTGCTCTGCTCCTATTGATTGTAGCGTGATGAACAGTATACTATAACCAACTCAGGAGTATGAAAAATAATTGTACCAAGTTTCGTTAAAATCCGTCGAGTAGTTTTTGTTTCTATAACGGTTATACAGACAGACAGACAGACAGACAGACAGACAGACAGACAGACAGACAAAAATTTTACTGATTGCATTTTTGGCATCAGTATCGATCCCTAATCACCCCCTGATAGTTATTTTGGAAATATATTTCATGTACAGAATTGACCTCTCTACAGATTTATTATAAGTATAGATTTAAAATTATATTACGCCTAGAGGAAGTAAGAACACATACATTCCTATAAATATTACAGTTTTTTTTGTGTTGATCGAGTCCTACTCTCCACAGTAATTGTGATATTCATTGTAACTATTTGTTTCCAAACAATTGATGGCAATCACCCTCATTTGGATAGATTCCCACGACTCACAATTACTGACCTTAAGCGGTTTGCTCTAGGTACATATCAATTAAAACAAGTATCCCATCAGATATGCTAATTAATCTGCTCTCCAAACTACGACCTATAAACTTACAGAGATACACGACGGATATTTCTATTTTGAGGTTAAGTTACGTTTTCTAAAAAAACTTGGAAATGCGGGTTTTGATTCCAAAATGGCAATTGTAGATGGTTATTTGGTTAATTTATAAACCATCTAAAACAACTTTGGAATTGACGCCACTCTGTACCGTGGTTCATATTGTCGTGGTCATTCTCCTTTAATACCTTTTCGTAAATTGATTACTTATTATGGTAGGTATTTACATTGACGTCTTGCGATATTAATAGTAGATTATGTACCAAGGTGTAAAGCAGTGTCTTACGTCACGGGCACTATTTGATGAATCCGAATGCAACGAGGTATTCTAGAGCTTAGAATTAAGACTAGAATCCTGAGAGAAACGAGGGATTTAAGCTAGCCCAAGACGAAGAGACCTTAATCCCCGAGGAGCATACTCTACTTTTCACACCTACTGCAAGGAAATAAAAACCAATTCGATTTTACCGTTGATTAAGAGGTATTTTTATACCTTTCTAACTGTGTTCTCAATTTTTGTGTGTGCTAGATGGAATACCCCTTCATCGAATAGTTCGGAATAGGTCGGAAGGGACTCAATAAAACATTATTTCTATAAAAATAATAAACCACACAACTAGTTGTGCCGTGGGGAAGAGTCTTGCAATAGCGTTCCCGATGGCACAAACAGTTGTGCCGTATAGTTGGTCCGTGGGGAAGCAGTCAAAATAATATATCTATACTTATAATAAATCTGTAGAGAGGTCAATTCTGTACATGAAATATATTTCCAAAATAACTATCAGGGGGTGATTAGGGATCGATA